>CM035432.1:105459129-105469129 GCA_020310875.1 Ceratopteris richardii
CGAATGGTCTTTGCCCATTAGGTAGTTGCTAATGCATTGGTTGCTTATTATAAAAACACTTAGTAATCAAGTAATTAATCATTTTTTCTTTGATTAAAGAGTACTGGAGGTTTCCTCTATTCTAAGGAGGCCTATTTTCATAGCCTTGGTCTCTGCCCAATAGGTAGTTGCTAATGCATTGGTTTTCAATTATAGAAACACTGCAACCAAGTGACTAGTCATCTTTTCTTTGATCAAAGAGTACTTGAGGTTTCCTCTATTCTAAGGAGGCCTATTTTTATAGCCTTGGTCTTGTCCAAAATATAAATTTATTGAGTGGTTTTCATCATTGTTGAGACAAAGTTTGACTTGTGGGAGGCATTCTTGTTGACTCTTTTCTAAAGGTGATGGGAGATTTAATCTCTTTGCAAGCTTGTGTATCATGTCTTAAATGGAATTGTCAAAGTGTACACTAGCAATGCTATCTCCTCTCTTATTTTCTTTAGTGATTTCCAAACTTAAGGTAGATTTTACTCTAAATCAATGCATTCATTGGTGTACTTGTCCATTGTTGATGGTTGATAGATATAGACTAATCTTCACATTCCACTGCTCGATAGGCCATCCATGAACAATGACAATATCTTTTCCTTGGGGTAAGTATTAAGGTGAATATTTTGAAATATATTGCTTAAATCATCGTGCAACTAATCATGCTATTTAGTCTAAAGCACCAAAATATTCAATATGAATCGGTTGGAACCACATTAGAGTAAAGCCTTTCAATGTAAGCCCAAAAACCTCGTACTCTATGGAGAGATAATCAAGTTGCTTCGCACAAAAGATTTGCTTGAATACCACAACAAATTCATGGGGATTGTCATGACCCTCATATGGATCCTCCATACAATGTGCCATTGATGAAGTTGAGACTCCTCAAATTCGGTTGTCTAATGGAAACAAGTGGGTCAAGAGGATCATTGGTTCTTGACTATGGTAGTGCCTTGAGAGGAGTACCATTTGTAGCATCTCTTTGTACATACATGAAGCAAGAATATTTGATTCACATTTGAGTATCTCTAGGTCTTTGCAATGATGCTTTTGGAGTGAGTGTGCACACCTTAGGCGAGCCATTTGTAAACACAAGTTGACCTTGGTAGATATATCTTCTTTGGAATTCATTAGACAAGAGCCAAAACTATCTCTTCGTATGTTCTTCATAGACACATACATCAAGAACTTTAGAGGATCTTAGTTCTTGCACTTTAATGAATGTCGAAGCACCCATGAAGGCAAAAAGATCTAGAAGGGCTTTGCACTTTCCACTAAGTGGTACACCTCGATTGACTTCCCATCATGCATGTGTTTGGTCAAGAATAAAATCCTTAACACATATATTTGCTTTTGTTCTTCATCTTGAGACTTGGCACGCTTCTCTTTGAATTTGTTTGTGTGCTTGCTTGTCTTGAGTTTGTGCATTAGGAACTTCAACCCCAAATTTTTTGGGTTCGTCTAGGTGTTCATTGAAGATGTAGATAGATGTTCTCCTATCCACGTAGGCATTATAAAAAAGGAAAGGTCACTCACTTAGGTGGATCAGGTCCAACTATATGGACCTGCCTACCTTGTGATGCACACATTGTGTTTTTTGTGCCTTGGTGTTTGTATGAATTGAAAAGACATGAAAGTTAAACTTTTTGGAATACGCAATAAGAAAAGATAATCTTGACTGTGATTTATTTATTATACAAAAGATAAAGCTTAAATCTCTAAGCGTTAATGAGCTTGGTTTAGATTGCTTCATGGGGGAAGTGGGATTAGAAGTGCTATGCTAGATATAGATGTTTTAGGTAATAAAAAAATCATCCAATCAGGTGGAGGAAAGCACTAGGTTTGTATGTTCCAATCAAAGGGAGGATAAGCTAAAGGTGTCCCAATACATAAATAACTAAACTTCCATTTTCCCAATACATTTTCATTATTCATAATAACTACAAAAACGAATGAGTCTTGGTAAAGTAGGTAAACACTAAATTGTTTTACAGATAACCTTCAAATCTTTGCATGTTCCTTGCTCAACTCTTGCTTCAGTTGTTAACGTGTGTTAGCCCAATCCAAACTTAGCTTCCTTACTGCCTTCAAGCCATCATTGTTGTATCCCCTTTGAGCAATCTTAATCCCTGCTTTGTGGGATATGGGGGTCCCATGGGTACTATGCCCATTCAGTTGTACAACTATTTTTTCAATCAACTCAAACAAAGGGAGATTAAGCTTTTGATGAACTTCCTCTTAAGAAAAAACATTTACTTCAATTTTTCGATGAGTTCAACTTCGTATCCTTCTCTTCAATTAGATATGAAAAGAAGTACATAAAAAAGAAAAAAACAATTAGTACACAAAATACATTAAACACACACATAAAAAAAATATTTTTTCTTTCTTTTAATATGTTATCTCTTTTCCTATCTCTTACTATATGTGTTTTTTTCTATCATTATTACTCTTTAGTAATATCATTCTAATTCAACCAACTATTTAGCTCTCTGTATTTCTTACTACATTACTATCCTCTATCTTTATCATTGTCTACCCTCTATCTTGTTTCTCTCTCTGTCTCATTTTCTCTCTATCTTTCTCTCTCTCTCTCTCTCTCACATCTCTCTCTCTCTCTCTCTATTCCACATCTCTCTCTCTCTCTCTCTCTATTTTGATCTCTCTCTCTCTCTCTCTCTCTCTCTCTTTCTTTTGATCTCTCTCTCTCTCTCTCCCTCTCTCTCTCTCTCTTTCATCTCTCTCTCTCTCTCTCTCTCTCTTTCTCTCTCTCTCTCTCTCTCTTTGGGTTCCCTCTCTCTCTCTCTCTCTCTCTTTTGGATCTCTCTCTCTCTCTCTCTCTCTTCCTCTCCCTCTCTCTCTCTCTCTCTCTCTCTCTCTCTCTCTCTCTCCTCTTCTTTACCCCTACTATAATCAAAGATAAAAAAATAATATCAATAGTGAAAACATCATTTTGTGGCTCAAATGTAGGAAATAAAACTAAAACACTTTTTTTCTCTCTCTCTCTCTCTCTTTACATCTTCTCTCTCTCTCTCTACAACACAACATAAATAACCTCTTATCTCTCTTTGGGACCTTCTCTTACATCTCTCTCTCTCTCTCTCTCTCTCTCTCTCTCTCCTTCCTCTATAGAGAGCACAACTATATAATGTTTCCATAGGTGATAAAAGTAGAGGACTTCAAATCTCTTGTTGATATATTCCAGTGGTAATTTGTGTGAACACACTTAGGAGTGCCACATCTTTTCCCTCTTTAGAAGGTTTTTTCCCCCGACTTTAATATACGCTTATCACCTTAATGGGTCACTTATTTTTATATATTCATTTGTTAATACATTCAATAGCGTTGTGCTCCAAGCTTCTTCTTCTTTCTCGTGCTCTTCACATGCTTCCATAGGGAGGACTTGTACACTTCCTATATGCAAGAGGAGTGCATGGATTCTCCTAGGATTTATTTTTTCTTGACATAATTGACCTTTAATGAATATTGATCTTAAATTATGTTTTAGATGACTTTAACAATTCATACGCTTATACTAGAATTTTGTAGCCAATGAGCTATAGCATGCTCGTTTTGGACATTGTTAGCTATACCAAATACTCTTTGCAAAATAGATGAACTGTTACACACAGTGAACATATTTGATAGATAGAGAAAGAATTGCATGTGTGTCCTAATTCACATATCCAATGGAGCTAAGACTTTGACTGTAGATATTGGATTTTGTAGCTCTCTAATAAGCTATTACTTCATTTGGACATTGGTAGCTATACCAAGTAGTCTCTACAAAACAAAATACCTATTACATAAAGTGAACATACTTGTTAGATCAATAGATAATTTTATATATCTTGTGAATCTCGCATCCGATGAGTATGAAACTTTGTTTGTAGAAACTAGAATTCATTATCTTTCCAATGCATGTACGATAATGAAAATTGGATGCTCCAAAACACATGAAATAGATTTAAAAAATAGGCTATCTATGAAAGAACGTAATTTAGAGAGAGCATGGAGAAGAAATGGAGCCTTGGGGACAATCACAAAATAGATATAACTCTTCTACAACATGGGGGTGCTCTCCCTTATTGAAATCTACTTGGATATGATTAGAGTGGTCCTCATATGCTAATGTATGATTGGATACACTTCAAGTAACTCTTCATCTTCCAAGGAAACTCTTCATCTTCCAAGGCAAGTCTTCATCTTCCTTGTTGCTTGGGATCCCACCTACCCTGGCTTTTGGTGCTTCAATTTCTCAATTTGGATAAGGGTTAGAATTTTGTGACTCTTGGGAACCTTAATAAACCTTTCAACCTTCAATGTAATGCTTGAGCTTGCATTATGCTTATCCATGTACCTTAAATTCTTAACACTCTCCCTCAAGCTCAAGCTTTTTTGAACTTCAACCTAGATCCTTCATGGATATAGCATCCTTGAATTCCTCAACTTTGTTTGCAATCAAGAATGTGATGAGCATATCTTCAAGCTTCTTTTTTATATTCACATCCACATCTTTAGATAACACTTTTTCTCTAATGAAATGATTATAGAGCTCTATATGCCTGCTTACTCCTTGCATAATACATAGGATTGCTAGCTAGACATATGCTAAAAATGTTATATCCAAACAAGGGAATGTTGTTACCTCCACATCTAGGTCCTTGATAATCTTCTTGAACCATATAACTTCACATCTAGGTGGGGCTAAGTCCCTGTAATCACCCTCTGTTGATGATAGTGCTATTGTAGGCTACTTTTTTGAGCTCCAAGAGATTGCCTTTGAACCTTACAAGAAAACAGAGGATGAGGTACTCCTTATGTCTTCTTTTGAACTTGCCCAATTTGAATTAAGTTATGGTGGCATAAATTAATGAACCTTATCTTGTTTCCTATTGAATGTCTTCCCTTTTTTGCCATTTTGCAACCTTTGGTGTGATTACTTCTTCAAGCTCTTCTTCACTAATATCCTGCATATCATCTTTGAATTTGTCTTCTTTACCTTTGGTTTTGATAATTTCTATTTTAGGGTTGGTAGATGAGATCTGAAGACTTCCCTTCCATGTTGTGTGACTTATGGAAGCCTCTAAGTTTCTTGGTTCACTCAATTCCATGCTTTATTGATGCCCCCATCTTCATGTCTTCTTTTTTCTTTTTCTACATCTTTGTCTTGCAATTCACATTTAAGTGCATACCATGACTTCAATTCATTAGAGAAAAATCTCTAGAAACTTTGAGTTACTTTATGGTAGGGCTGATAATTGGAGCAACCAATAAACACACACTTTTTTCCCTAGCATCTAGCTTTGTCCTTACCTCTTGTGGAACATGTGTGTATCAAACACATCCAAACACTTTGAAGTGTGAGAGATTTGGTTTTCTCCCACTCCAAGATTCCTCTATTGATATATGATAAATCCATGAAGTTGGACACATGTTCATAATATATATAGTAGTAGACATCGCAAAAATATGACTTCGTGGTTTAGGAGCTGCATATAACCAGTTCATAACTTCTATACAGACCAAGGAAAATATTCTAAATTTTGTTGATCTAGTATCTATGCTGATTATTGAAGAAAAGAATCTTGGTCAGGATTCAAACTCCCAAGGAAAATCTAGTTCTGAGTAGGTATTCTACTCTGGTAGAGGAAGAGGTAGAGGTTTTGAAAGTGGAAGAGGAAACAATAACCAAGACCAAAGTCAACAACAGAATCATGAACGAGGAAGAGAACAGTTTCGAGGCAGGGGGAGCCAAAGAGGACACAAAAATTTCCAAAGAAATAATTCAGGTAATGATAGTAAAGGATGTTGAAATTGTGGTAAACCTGGACACTTTGAACGTGATTGCAGGTTGAAGAATCAAAATAACAAAAGGCAGCAAAACAACTATGCATCCACAAGTGGAGATGATTTTGAGAAGCTGTTCATGGTTCAAAATCACATGCTGAATACGATGTCTGCTGGTGTTTCAAAATCAAATGATAATGTCTGGTATGTTGATTCAGGTGCTTCAAATCACATGACCACTCATGCGGAATGGTTTAGTACTTTGCAAAAATTGCCAGTTCCTGGATATGTTGAAACAAGTGATAACACATCACACCCTATTAGAATACAAACAGGATGGAAGATTGATTGCCAAAGGAAACAAAGTGGGTAGGATGTTCACCTTAAATGTGAAAATTCATGAAATGAATGCAACCACGTTTGTAAAAGGTGCACGAGTTATTGCTGATATAGAGATCTGGCACAAACCGATTGGACATGAAAACTTGCAAAGGCTGAAATTGATGCAATCAAAGAAGATTGTCCATGGACTACAAAATTTCAAGGTTGCAGAGATGCAAAAGGTATGTGCAACATGTCAATTTGGTAAACAGTCAAGATCATCGTTTTCGCATGACAAGCATGTTAGTGAGAATGTTCTATAAATAGTACATACAGATGTTTGGGGTCCTGCAAAGACCACATCTATGGATGTTTGCAAGTTACACACAAAGTGTGGGTTTATTTCATGAAAGAGAAGAGTGAGGTATTCACTCACTTTCAGAATTTTAAAGCTATGCTAGAGAAGTAGACAGTGAAGTATATTCAGACATTAAGATCTGATGGAGGAGGTGAATACATGTCAATTGTGTTCAACAATTTTCTAAAAAGTCATAGAATTTGACGTTAGTATTCATGCAGGTACACACACACAACAGAATGGCGTTGCTGAATGCAAAAATAAACATACTGCAGAAATAGCAAGAGCCTTGATGCCTGAGAAGAATATGCCTCATTGTTATTGGGCAGAAGCTGTGCATACGACTATATACATCATGAACAGAACTCCAACTGCTGTTGTACATCAAGTTACACCTGAAGAGAAGTTCACAGGTAAAAAGCCAAACTTATCACATATGAAAGTTTTTGGCTGTATTGCATATGTACATGTTCCAAATGAGTTGAGGATGAAGCTTGATCCAAAAGCAAAAAAATGTGTCTTCATTGGATACTCCCTTGAGCAAAAGGGATATAAATGTTATAATCCACTCACACGACAGGTGAAGGTGAGCAGAGATGTGGTATTTGATGACATGTCAAGCTTCTATGCAAAGCTGCCAAAGAAGGACTGAATCTTGAACCAAATGACAAAGAAAATGTTGAAAAATCAAGTGCAAAATCTCAAGCTTTGAGTGGACCGGATCCATCATCAAGCAATAGTTCCAACTCAAATCCATGGAGTGGAAGATTACGTGGAAATTTCAGTCCCGAAAATTCATCAAATACATCCAAGAAAGGTAAAGAAAAGCTTTCTGTTGGTCATAAAACATGTGAAAGTTTTGAAGCTGATGGAGATTCAAGCCCTCTCTGAAGACTCCAGGAGTAAGAAAGGCACATGCAGATGATAGAAGGAGAAGTGACCCAGGACCAAGAAGATCTGGGAGGATAGATAATTTAGTGCAACGATTGACATATGATAGTTACATGGGCCGCCATTGTGCCTACATGACAAAGGTAATACAAGATGCTGAACCTTCTTGTTTTGAAGATGCAATTGGAAATGCAGATTGGGAAAAAGCTATGGATGAAGAGATGGCTGCACTTTATGGAAACGATATATGGAAGCTGGTTCCATTGCCACAAGGAAAGAAACCCATAGGCTGCAAGTGGGTTTACAAGGTAAAGCACAATGCTGATGGCAGCATAAGCAGGTATAAAGCACATTTGGTAGCAAAAGGATATGCACAAACTTATGGCATTGATTATGAGGAAACATTCAACCTTGTAGCTAAAATGTCTACTTTCAAAACATTTGTTGCATTAGCTACAACAAAAGGATGGAGTTTGCATCAGATGGATGTGAAGAATGCTTTCTTACATGGTGAGTTACAAGAAGAAGTATACATGGACCAACCACAAGGATATGAAGAATTAAAGCATCTAGGATATGTTTGCAGGTTGCAAAAGGCTTTGTATGGGTTGAAGCAAGCTCCTCATGCATGTCATGCAAGGATTGCTGATTACTTAACCACCATTGGGTTTTCTATATGTGATGTAGATCATTCACTATATGCAAGGAAGGGTGATGATGGCATTACGATTGTGGCTATTTATGTTGATGACTTGATTGTAGGTGGTGATAATGAAGAAAGCATCAAAGAGGTAAAGCAACTTCTTATGCAAGAATTTGACATGAAATGGGTGTTGCACTATTTCTTGGGCATTGAGTTTATACATACAGAAATAGGTATATGGATGTCACAAAGGCAATATGCCTTGAATATGCTGCAAAAGTATGGTATGGCTGATCGTAAGCCAATTTCTATGCCATTAGATCAAAATTTGAAGTTAGATACTACATCAGGTGAAGCATTGGAAAATGCTACTATGTATAGGAAAATTGTGGGAAGTTTGATATATCTCACAATTACGAGGCCTGATCTTAGCTACACTATTGGACTTGAAAGTCAATTTATGCAGGTTCGTAGGAAGCCACATTTGGATGCTCTGAGGCGAACTCTATGTTATGTGAGTGCTACTTTGGATTATGCATTGTTTTATGAAGCTAGTGTAGATTTGCAGGTTCATGAATACACCCATGCAAATTGGGCTGGTAGCATTCCAGATAGAAGATCTACTAGTGGCTTTCTATTCTCACTTGGGAGTGCAGCTATTACATGGAGCAGCAAGAAGCAACCCACTATTGCTTTGTCGAGTACAGAGGATGAGTATAGAGGTGCGGCAATGGCAGCATGTGAGGCATCATGGTTGGAGATGCTACTTGCAAATTTCGGTGTGGAGGTGCAAAAGCCTATCACTATCTATTGTGATAATTTTAGCAGTATACAGTTAGCACAGAACCCTATTTTTCATGCTAGAACAAAGCATCAAGGTACATTATCACTTGATTAGAGAGAAGGTATTAGCAGGTGATATTGATCTTATTTATGTGAGAAGAAATGAGCAGGTTGCTGATATTTTCACTAAAGCACTTGGAGTAGAGAAGCTGAAGAAGTTTTTGAAGATGCTTGGTTTAGAGGACATGACATTGAGCTTGAGGGGGAGTGTTGAGATATCAAGCTCAACATGTGATGATCCAGGATGACACGTATCAGTTTTTCGTTTCTATGACATGTATAGTGGTCACACCGGTATATGTCAGGGATGCTTCATTGAGCTGCACCAGATTTATCTACCAAGAGTGATGGCAAATTTGTTTCTTGCCAGCTCACTCATTTGCAGACATTAGGTTTTCCCTTATGTAATGGTCTTTATATATTGCACTTGTTGTATTCCTATTGTTAGGTCATTCTTGTACACTCCTTTTTATGTAATAGAAGAAGGAGAAGAAGATCATTCTTCCTTGCCTCAATCTGAGTGTGTGCTTCTCTTGGATCATGAGAGTTTGTGTGTGAGCTTTCTTCCTTATCTCCTTCCTCATGACAACATCCTTGTTGTCATCCCTGTTGATCATTTTGTACATCTGTCATTGTTTTTGCACATGCATCTACTATTTCCTCAGAATCAAAGGTACTTGTTGGCCCTGGTTTGTTGTCAGCAAACAGGTCTTTTGGAAGTTGGATGTTTAATTTCTAGATTGGATTCAGCTCTTTGGATGGAAGAATCTTTCTATCACTCCAAAACTTTGGAATTTTTGCTTCACTACAATATTCAACAAGGGTACTCCACCTTGAACTATGACCTATTGCCTTTAAAGGAGGTTCAATAAGCTTTAATATCCACAATAACTTCTTTTGCTATTTTAGCCCATACAAGACTATCACCAAGTTTGGTGTTGACATCGGACACCGAACCACTATTGGAGGGTACTGGACTGGATTCTGGTATGTTATGCAGACTGAAAATGAGAAAATGTTGCAGTGCCAAACTGCTACTACTTGCTACACTCCTTCCATCAGGCATAACACCCTCAACACTGATCCATTGTGGTGTTCCCAGTGCACTATTCACTCGCACATGC
>CM035432.1:105474129-105494129 GCA_020310875.1 Ceratopteris richardii
TCTATCTATAACATTGATTTGTAACAAACGAGAACTATGTCGTAAAAAGAGAACACCCTCGTCAAAAATCAAGCAAATTGCAACTTATCTTTGAGAACCCTTTATACCACTATACATATATTTCAAAAATGAAGTGAGAACATGTGATTTTTTGACATTTTTTGTCATTAAAAAAAAGAGAGCTCAAAATGTGGTCAAAATTTCACTCGATAAGACATTAACATGTCCAAAATCTATATAAAGAATGTAAACTGAAGAATTCTTATAGAAAAATAAACATTTAAGACATATTTTCAATGGGTGGATATCCGATTGTTATTCAAAATATGAAACATGGTTTCGTTAAGCAAAATACTTCAAGGCAAAACATGAGACAAATGTTGCCCTTTTAGTGATCCTAGTGAGTGTGCATCAGCTTATGGATTTTCATGTGGACATAGACATACAAAGGTGATGGGATCATTGAGTCCAACATAATATCATTGCCACATAGCATACAACAAACATTTGATCATTGCCCAAACATGCAAATCAAAATAATGTGGAAGCAATCAAGAATCAGGTCTCCAAAGAACTCATCGAATCTTAAGAGTAAAGTACAGATATACATTTATTTCCATAATTCCTACTGCAAGCATACAACTATGCAGGCTATAAGATCTTTAGGTCAAGAAAGATCAAAGGGCAAGGCAACATGACTACTCAATGACCCTAACCAACTTGAGCCTTAGTGAATTCGATACATGCAAAGGATGTCAACACCCAATTCAAGAACAATGCCACATATCTTTTAGTGTTTCAACACATGTGTGGAAGACAAGACCAGTCCCCAAAACAATGCCTTTCCCAATCTGTGTTAGAGTCATTCAGTCAGATGTAGAGACTTCAAGGAGATAGCCACCTGAGTATGAAGAGAAGAAAACTTGTGAATCATTTAGCACAAAGCAATAACAAAAAAGGAACTAAATACCCATGTCCAGGTGTTGTGCTGGTGTGAGTTAGCCCGGGGCATGAAGACCATCACAACTTATCCCAAGAAATGTTATGAAATTGCACACAATAGCATCCATCAGACACCATCAATTGGTTAAAACAATTGTAATTTACTTCAAATGTAGAATAACATGGCCCCATAATGCATGAATTTTGATAATTCAAAAACATGGGCGAAGTTGGTGCTCTTGCTACCATCAAGTCCCGAATGTTCTAATGTGGAAGTCAAGAGCCCGATGACCATCATAAAAGGCTTTGCAAAAAACATCTAGATCAGTATGTTCGCACAAATATGTACTTTCAAAAGTACCTCAACGTCCATAATATCATGCAGAAGTGCAAAAGCTAGCAATCAGGTTAGTCACAATATTGCATGATGAAAGGAAAAAAAGTCAGCCATTCTGGTTGTGATGGGTCATGACAAAATCCCCATATGATGTCGTTATCTTCTTTTCCACTAAACATAAGTAAGCACATACAACCATAATATAACATTTGAAGACAACAAGCAAGTTATTAGCTCCCAATAGTAGTAGTTTCCTACATAGCGATTAGTAGAAAACCTCAAGGACAAGTAGCCACCATCATCCTTCCTTCAAGCCTGTAGTACACAAAGATTAACTACACAATTGGACATCAGGACCACACAACACTATGACCACACTCTTTCCTTGAAAGCATTGGGTTTATTAATGCAACATAAATGCAAGGGATAGATATGGCTTAATATGAAAATAAGAGAGTGTAGAGACTAGTTCATTCTTCTTTCATAAAAAGATGACAAACAAGAGGGACCCAAAACCTGCAGCAAACCTTGAAGCATGGTTAGGACAAACTTAAAGTAACATAATCTGAAAAGTGAGCATTCATCACATATTTACCTTACACTCCCATGTACATGGGAAGTCACAACCACTTAGTGGACAATGGGGAGTAATCACACAGATCATCATTCGCAAGCTATCCTCCAACCTTTCTGGCTTTCAAGCCTCTGAGATCGAAGAGCTCGACAAATTGTTTCAAGCACCAAGCCACCTGTTAATCTACTGAATATGAAAGTAAAGCATCAACCAAAATTAATAGTACCTAGTCACATAGTTGATCATCAATATACATCCCTCCTGATCACCAAGGCTCAAACAGTCATATAAAACTTTGCATCAATCCTTCTGGTGGAGTGGTCAATGTACATATACATCAATATACATCCCTCTTGATCACCAAGGCTCAAACAGTCATATAGAACTTTGCATCAATCATCAATATACATCCCTCTTGCTCACCAAGGCTCAAACAATCATATAGATCCCCGACAACGGTGCCAAATAATGTTGAGGTTGTAGTAGTAGAAGACCAAAACCCTCACCACCTTGCATGGAAGCAAGAAGGAAGGCTCAAGAGTGACTCTCCTCTCATCCACCCCTACCTCCAACATGTTCAAGCCATTGGCCATCAGCCCCATGCTATGCCACATACTTGAAAACATGGAGAATAGAGAGTCAAAGATCCTAGTCCATGTGTAAAATACCAGCAATGCAACTACTCTACTCACACAAAGGAGAGACATGCATAGGAACACACACACACACCTCACTCTCACACACTCACAAAGACACAATACATAAATGTTAATAGTCGTGGAGAAAAGGAGAGAATTCTTCCATTCATAAGAGATATTATATGAGAGCACATCGACCAAAAGCTCGCTTCTTTACAAAAATGATCTTCTATATATGGGCTAAGCTCTATTCCCCATGTGATCCTTTTGAAAAGTCAAAAAGGGAATATCTATCTAACTAACATATCTTCTAGGAGATTCCAAAATCAATTCTTGTAACAAAAAAAATCCCAAGAAACTCCATGCATGGGATTTTTACGTGGGATTGTCCTAGATGAGCCAAAAAGGTGAGATATTCAAGAGTCTCCTACACTATGGTATAAGGAAATATTAAAAGGTGCTTTAGGAGAGTGTTCACATGTGACACTCTAAGTATATACAAAGAAGGTTATTCTCATGGTCTAGGGAGGATTTCCATGCACAACTGAAGATGTGTGCATACCCTACAACCCAACACACATATACCAAATCAATATCTCTTGCATGAAGGCACTCTCTCACATAGTGATAATGCACCTCAATATGTTTGGTCCATGCATGAAACACTAGGTTTTGTGCAACAGCCAATGCACTCTGACTATCAGTGCAAATATGTGTAAGAACATCAATCTCCATGCAAAGATCCATCAATAGGCATTTCAGCCATATACACTTCACTTTAGCTGTTAAAACTGCCCTGTACTCAGCTTCACAACTCGATGTCGCCACTGTAGGTTGCTTCTTACTCAACCAAGATATGCATGATTCTCTAAGGAAAAATTAATTACCACTAGTGGACACACGAGTATCATAACAACCAGCCCGATCACTATCTATAAAAGCATGAAAGCATAGCTGAATATCTCTGCCATAAAAGAGACCTAAGCTCCAAGTGCCTCTCAGATATCTAAACACATGTCTTACTGTTTGCTAATGCTTAGTGCTAGGGCTATGCATGAATCAGCTCAACTAGGAAACTGCATACTCTATATCCGGCCTTGTGTTGCATGCATTCATAAGACATCCCACAACTTGCTGATGAAGAGAAGTATCAAATGCATCACTGGAATCCTCAACTAAGAACCTGAATCCTGTCTCAATTGGTGTGGAACCTAGCTTGCAATCCTCAAAGTTAAAACGCTGAAGTAGTTTTTCAACATACTTTGCTTGATGCATAACAATTCCCCCCTCAACGGATACAAACTGGATGCCAAGATAGTAGCTCAAAAGACCAAGCTAAGTGACATCAAAAGTATGCTATAAATCAACCATAAGAATGTCAATTTTTGCACTACATGACCCAATCAAGAGTATGTCATCGACATAAAGAACAAGCACTGTAAGATCAACCCCATATTTGCGTACATAGAGTGTGCTTTCAATTGGACTACATGTGAAGCCAAGAGCAATCAAGTGCTTATGGATTTTGTCATACCATGCATGTGGAGCTTGCTTGAGACCATGCAAGGCTTTATGCAAGCGACAAACCATATGCTCTTTTCCTTTCATAGCAAATCTCGGAGGTTGCTTCACATAGACCTCTTCTTGCAAATCACCATTCAAGAAAGCCATTTTTATGTCCAACTGATGTACTTTCCAACCTCGATGGGCAGCCAATGCAACCACGGTACAAATGGTAGTCATGTGTGATGTAGGTGTACAAGTTTCCTCATAATCAATGCCATATTGTTGCGCATATCCTTTGGCAACCAATCTAGATTTGTAGCGATCAATGCTACCATCAGACTTTCCCTTAATCTTGTAAACCCACTTTGTACCGATGGCATTTTTTCCTTTTGGCAATTCACATAACTCCCAAGTACCATTCCTATGTATGGAATCCATTTCTGATTGCACAATGCTCATCCAATGTGGATGATCATATGCACCTTCAAAAGTAAGTGGCTCTTCATTACATGCTGTAGCAATAAGGGAATAATCCACAAAATTACTTGATGCATGGTGAGAGCTTGATCTTGTTCTACCAAGTAAAGGTGCACTCAATATGTTGTTTTGCAAAGTCTGTTTCAGTCACTTTGGCATACTTTGTGCACTCTTGACAGACATGCATTCATTATGTAATACATCATCATGTACATCATGCGTGGGCTGAATTTCATGCTCAGATGCAAATGTTCAGCCATATGTGGCTGGAAATTTTTAGTAGTTTTGATATTTTTTGGCTGAAAAATTTTAGCCATGTTTGGCTAGGAGTTCTCTACATTTTCAGCTTTGTTTTGTTGGAATTTTTTAGCCCTTTGAGCCTCAATTGGCTAGTCTACATGGCCATAGTCAAGTGCACCATTTTGGAACAAAGGCATGAGTGTATCAAACACATCTTGTGAGCTAACTATTGGCTGTTTTTTGCATTCAAATAGAGGGAAAACTGAATTTTCAGCAAATACCACATCTCGACTCACAATAATTGAGTTCGTCAGTGGATGGTACAAATGATATCCCTTACTTTCAGCACTATAATCAACAAATATACATTTCTTTGCCTTGTCATCAAGTTTGTGATCTTGTTGTGATGGCACAAGAGGATATGCTAAACAACCAAACACACACATATGACTAACGATAGGCTTATGACCATTCCAAGCCTCATAAGGAGTGATGACTCTCAATGCTTTTGTGGGGTAGTGATTCAACACATAGTTTGCACACATGACCGCTTCCATCCAAAACGTATCAGAAAGATGTTTTCCTTTAACCATACATCATGCCATTTCAAGTAGAGTTCTATTTTTACGCTCGACAACACCATTTTGCTGAGGTGTATATGGCACCGTACATTGGTGTGAAATACCTCTTTCATGAAGAAAAGCATTAAACTCATGTGGCATATATTCACCACCACGATCCGTGCGTAGAGTCAGAAGCTTTTGTGAAGAAAAATTTTCAGCCATAGCTAAAAATGCTTTGAAGCAAGAAAATACCTCATTCTTTGCTTTCATAGGATGCACCCATGTATGGCGAGTAGCATAATCAATGAAGGTAATGAAATATACATGCTTCCCAAAAAATGGAATCTCGACGGGGCCACATACATCACTATGAACAAGCTATAATTTTCTTGTAGTGTGTGTATGACTATCTTTTGGAAAAGAAGCACATTGCATTTCTCCAAGAATCCAACCTTCACATGCATACTTTTCAATGGAATCGTGTAGGCAAACCAATAACCATGTCCTTCTTTTGCAAATAAAGCAAATTATTGAAGTTCAAGTGACCAAAACGAGCATGCCAGAGCTCCATTTCAGCCATGGAAGAAGTATGAGCAACCAAGGCATTCGAGGCAGCCCTCTTATATGTATCCATGCGATACAAACCATTACATAATGTACCAGAAATAATGATAATATCATCATTGCTGAAATCATGAACTGTACACTTATCATCAACAAAGTGTACATGAAGTCCAACTTTGGCAATCGACAGAACTGAAATTAAGTTCTTCTTGATGCTTGGCACATATAATGCATTTTTCAAGAGAATCACACCTCCATTTGGAGCGGTAAGCTCAATTTCTCCTACTCCAATGATAGGATAGGAGGCATTGTTTGCACACACCACATGTCCTCCTTTGGGTGCATCTTTCAAAGAGGCAAAAAATCTTTTGCATGATGTTATGTTCTTTGAAGAACCACTATCAAAGAACCAATCTGAATCAATCTCACTGACAACCATACATTTAGAATGCAAAGATGCATCATAATGACATGTAACAACACATGCCCAAAAATCTTGAGCCATGTTAACTTCATCATTCTTTATATTTGCTGAATTTTCAACAATACACATGCCAGGTTCCTTCTTCTTTTCATTGCACTTAGCAAGCTTTCTACACTAATCAATAGTATGACCAGCCTTTCGGCAATATTTGCATCTCTTCTTCTTTTGCAAATCACCATCATTAAAGGAATGAGTGGAAGAGGAAGGTTGAGGCTTTGGTTTTGATGAACCCAAAGCTGAATCATACTTGCTTTTCCCCTTTCGTGAGATAGCAAGTGCTTGCATTCCCTCAATCAAACCACTCTTATTCACTCTTGATTTCTCTTCTTGCAAAAGAAGAGACACAACCTCATAAAATGCATACATATTAGGATTCCCTTTTGCAACCAAATGAAGTGTAGTAGCAAAGTTTTGAAAAGATTCCGATAATCCTTTCAACAATGTAGAAATGAGTGGTGCATCTAGAATAATCTCATCTATGTTTACCAATTGCTCTTTCAAGTCCTTGATGCCTGTCACATACACATCCACTGACTCATTTTCAGCCATACATACATCCTCAAGTTGCTTCCTCAAGTATGCAACACGTGCTTCATTACACATGGCATACAAAGAAGCAAGAGTGTCCCATGCCTGTCTTGATGTAGAACATGATTGAATATGAGTTCTGTTCATGATGTATACAGTTGTATGCACAGCTTCTGCCCAATAACAATGAGGCATATTCTTCTCAGCCATCAAGGCTCTTGCTATTTCTGCAATATGTCAATTTTTGCATTCACCAATGCCATTCTGTTGTGGTGTGTACCTACATGAAAATTGACGTCGAATTCCATGACTTTTAGAAAATTGCTTAACTCATTTGACATGTATTCACCTCCTCCATCAGATATTAATGTCTGAATATACTTCCATGTCTGCTTTTCTACCATAGCTTTAAAATTATGGAAGTGACTGAACACCTCACTCTTCTCTTTCATGAAATATACCCACACTTTGTGTGTATGATCATCAATGAAAGTAACATAAAACTTGCAACCACCCATAGATGTGGTCTTTGCAGGACCCCAAACATCTATATGTACTATTTCTAGTACATTCTCACTTACATGCTTGTCATGCGGAAATGATGCTCTTGACTGTTTACCAAATTGACATGCTGCACATACCTTTTGCATTTCTATAACTTTGAAATTTGATAGTCCATTGATAATCTCCTTTGATGCATCAATTTCAGCCTTTGCAAGGTTGCATGTCCAATCCGTTTGTGCCACATCTCTATATTAGCAATAACTCCTGTACCTTTTGCAAACATGGCTGCATTCATTTCAAGAATTTTCACATTTAAGGTGAACATCCTACCCACTGTGTTTCCTTTGGCAATCAATCATCCATCCTATTTGTACTCTTCTACATATAACCCACCAACATTGAACCTAATTTGTAATCCCTAGTCAACCATTTGTCCAATAGAAACCAGATTCTTTGTTATATTTGGAACATGCAACACATCAGCAAGGTATTTTACCTTCCCATCCTCCATAGACAGTGCTATATTTCTTATATGCTTAATAGGATGTGATGTGTGATCACTTGTTTCAACATATCCAGGAACTGGTAATTTTTGCAAGCTACTAAACCATTTTGCATGATTGGTCATGTGATTTCAAGCACCAGAATCGACATACCAGACATTACCATTTGATTTTGAAGCATGAGCAAACATTATATTCATCATATGATGTTGGTTCATGAACAATTTATTAGAATCATCTTCACTCGTGGATGCATATTTGTTTTGCTCAAAGTGTCCAGGTTTACCACAATTCGAGTATCCTTTATTGGCATTACCTAAATCATTTCTTTGGAATTTTCTACGACCTCTTTGGCTCCCCCTACCTCGAAACTATCCTCTTCCTCTTGCATGATTCTCTTGTTGACCTTGGTCTTGATTACTGTGTCCCCTTCTACTTCTGAATCCTCTATCTCTGCCTCTTCCTCTTCCAGAGTAGAATACCTTCTCAAAGCTAGGTTCTCCTTGGGAGTTTGAATCCTCACCAAGATTCTTTTCTTCAATAATGAGCATAGATACCAGATCAACAAAATTTGGAATATTTTCCCTGGTCTGTATAGAAGTTTTGAACTGCTTAAATGCAGCTTCTAAACCATGAAGGCACACTTCCACCTTATCATCATCATCCACATTCACGCCAATAGATGCAAGTGACTCACATATGCTTTTGATTTTCAGAGTGTAGTCACTTACCGACATGCTCTTTTTCTCCAATGTATGCAGCTCATTCTTGAGTTGCAATTTCTGTGCCTTTGTATTGGTCTCATACAATGTGACCAAACTATTCCAAGCCTCTTTCGGAGTCTTAACATCCTGTATGTGCCCAATCATGCTATCCTGTATGCTAATAGATAGCCAATACATTACCTTTCATGCTTCTTGATTCCATTCTTCATACGCTCTTAACTGGTCTGTCGTCCGATTCCTCTTTGGTAACTGCAGTGTGTTTTCATTCTCTCCTTTGATGTACTTCTAGTAGCCTTTTTTCCTATCAGGAAATTCGTCGTCCTGAATCTCCAAGAATGGAAGTTGTTCTTGTCCAGCTTATCGCTCATAAGCTAACTCATTCCATCTCCGTTTTCCATTTTTGCAACAATTCACAACACTGTAAAACAATACAAGCAGCATTTCTGCTTGAACACTATCGCATTATGACGTGACAGTTTGATCTCAGAAAAGCATAGTTTTCCTGTATCAACAGTACACGGAATCGCTTGAAATTGTGGATCTGGAATATATGAGTGTTGCTGAACACGATGCAAGTTAGACTTTTGCAAGCTGACCTAGTTTTTCTATGGGCCCCACCTTGCAGGCTAGAAACAGAGGTTGAGATGGCTCCAAAACTTTGATATGACAAAAAGGAGTGACCCTAAAGGGATAACTCATGAAAATATTTTGAGGTCTTCTACCATCACACCAATTTTTATAGCAATAGGAGATCATTTGTGAATCACGCTTTCTCCACACATTCTCACGTACTCTTCACTGTTGGCCTTCTCCACGAGCTCTCTACAGCCACATTCGCTCTGATACCATGTCTCGAGGAAGGAGATAAGGAAGAGAGCTCGCACAGTTCTTCTTCTTCTATTACATAAAAGGAATGTACAAGAATGACCTCTAAAATCAAGAATAGGAGTGTAATATATAAATACCAATATATAAGGAAAAACCTAATTTTTATGAATGAGTGAGCTGGCAGAAAACAAACGTGCCATCACTCTCGGTAGATAAATCTAATAAAGCTCAATGAAGTGTCCCTAGCATATACTAGCATGACCACTACACATATCAGAGAAATGAAAAACTGTTATGTGTCATCCTAGATCATCACATGTTGAGCTTGATATCTCAACAAGTACTTTGGAAGATGATCCTCAAATCATTGGATCAAAATAGATAATTTGGAGTTTCATTGTGAACCAAAAACTTGCTATTTTGGTCACTACACCTACTCAGAGAAATGAATAGTTCTCTTTCTCTGCTAGCAATTGAACAAACTCCTTTTGGGGATATCTAATTAACTTAAGTAGCTAAATGTTGCAAGTAATGTCACTTGAAATGATACATTATGCACTGAGAATGAAGCCTAGCAAGTTAGAGATGCATCCCCATATTTTTAGGAGTTAACAGTATGCAGACCAGAGGGCAAATATTGCACATAACTCAAGATTGACTAAGGCAATTGAACTAAAAGTTTGCAATAAAAAAATAGACTAGCTAAGGAACCTATAACAATTTTTCCAATGACACTATTCAAGTGCCTATGTACTTTGGAAATGATGTGAGAAATGATTGAATCAAAACAGACTACTTCCAAGTTGAAGGTCTAATGAAAACCTTCTATTTTTGTTCACATACTTGTTGCTTGTTATGCTCAATGCTTCCAGTACAGTAGGAATTAAACAAATTCCTTTCGCAAATATCAAATTAGCTTAGCAAGCTAATGATTCCAAGTATAATCACTTAAAATGCACTATATATAGAGCAATCAATTTAGCAATCAAATCATCACCCCCATTTTTTTAGGACCTCTGTAGAGTTTGACCAATGAGGCTTTTCTCTAAATTGGCCGAATGTATTATCTTCAAAATTTGTGAGCATGTAGAGAACATTTGAGCTGATTCCAACAAGCTATAGAACATTGAAAATGGTAAAGAAATGACTGAGATATGAGTAGTACAAGTTGACTGTTATGAGTGACTATGACAGAGAGACCATAGATGAGAAATGTAGATCTATTGTATTAGAACACAATGTTGTACAAGATCATAGGCTTAATAATCAATGCCTAATGATGGTGAGTAGTGTAGGCTATAATTTGAGCCTCACTCTCTTACAAATCTAATCAGCAATAGCTCGGAATTGAAGTGATCTAGCCTGCGAGTTTTTCAAGTATCTTTTATAGCTCAACCATTTGAATTTGAATTTGAAATCTTCATTGGCTCTCACCAAAAAGTAGTTCTCCAATCTAGGAGATATTCCCTCCAAGAATTCATGACTTTTCCAACTAAAAAATCCACGAGTTTGGTGGTGATTACAAATATTCTCTCAAGTTAAAAAAAAAAATGACTTTTACAAATGGTAAAGGATAAAAACTCCCTAGCAATGGCTTCCATGCAATTGTTCATAGCCTTCTAGCCAAATGTGTAGGCTTGATATTTGCACCAATAGCTCCCAACCAAGCCAAACATTTTGGCTTGGTCTTCTTCTTCAGTCTTCTTGAATGTACTGCAATCCAATCAAAGACTTAAACCTGCAAAGTTTTGTACCATCTAATGCTTTAGTCAATAAGTCTACACATTGCATATTAGTTGATACATATGCCAACTAAATTTCCTTGCTCAATAGCTTTTCTCTCACATAATGATAGTGGACCTCTATATGCTTGGTCCTAGCATGATAAATAGGATTTGCTGCAAGATGTAATGAGCTTGTATTATCTCCAAAAATCATTGGAGATGTAGTATGCAAACCTAAATATGTGTATAACAATCTGATCCATATGGCCTCTTGAGTAGCATTGGCCAATCCTCTATACTCTATCTCTATAGAAGATAAAGCAACAGTAGGTTTCTTCTTTGTAGACCATGATATAGGTTTCTCACCTACAAAAGATAGGTATCTTGAGGTACTCCTTCTATCATCTTTGCAACTTGCCCAATCTGCATCTAAATATATCTTGATGTCTGAATCTGAGGTATAACGAAAATACAATCCTTGATTTTGAGTGCCCTTAAGGTACTTTAATATCCTCTTGGCAGCTTCCAAATGAGGTGCCCTGGGTTTGTGCATAAACTGACTTAGAACACTTACTCCATAAGCAATATCAATCCTTGTCAATGTAGCATAGTTTAAGCTTCCCATTATGCTTTGGTAAACTGCAATATTCTCAAGCACATCACCTTCATGAGCACTTAATTTTTGGTTTACCTCCATTGGAGTACTTGCAACTTTGGCATCCTGCAAATGAAACTTCTTCAACATGTCCTGTATATACTTTCTCTGAGTAATATAAATTCCAGAGTTAGTATAGACTAACTCAAGTCCAAGAAAATATTTTAATGATCCAAGGTCACTAATTTTGAACTCTTGCATCATCTGATTTTTGATCTGCTTGATGCCATTAGCATCATTACCTGTGAGTATGATATCATCAACATATACACATAGGTATATTACCTCTAAGTTACTTCTTTTGATAAATAGAGATGTATCTGCTTTGATCATGATAAATCCTTGATCCTGAAGGTATGTAGTCAACCGATGGCTCCATGCCCTAGGTGCCTGCTTCAATCCATAAAGAGCTTTGTTTGATTTACATACATATGTTACCTTGCTTGGATCCTCATAGCTAGGAGGCTGACCCATGTACACCTCCTCTGAAATCCAGCCATTTAGAAATGCATTTTTTACATCCAATTGATACATGTTCCAATTCTTTGATGTAGCCACACTTACCAACATGATGGTTGGCATTTTTGCCACAGGTGAGAAGGTTTCTTCATAATCAACTCCTTGGGTTTGTGAAAAACCCTTAGCCACAAGTCTAGATTTGTACCTGCTTATTGATCCATCAGAATTCCTTTTGATCTTATAGATCCATCTAGAACCAATTACCTTCATAGACTCCTTCTTTGGTACTAATTCCCAAGTATCATTCTCCTTGAGTGCTTCAATTTCCTCATCCATAGCTTCCTTCCATTCTATTTTGGTCTTTGCCTCTTCATATGATGATGGCTCTTCAAATGAAAAGTCTTTTGCAAGATAAACAAAGTGCTTAGTAACTAAGGAAGTGTCATACCTATATCTAATTGCCTTCTTGCTCTCCCTTTGTGATCTTCTGATTGCTTGGTTAGATGATTCAGATATATCCTCCAACTTCTTCATCTTGACTTTGCCTTTGGACTCCATGCCTTGAATTCTTCTAAGTTGATGATGTCCTCATCATCTGAGTTGATCTCTTCAATCTGATTAGGCTCCTCCTTAGTAAGGCTTGGAAACTCCTCTTCCAAGTCATAAGGTAGCTTTACTTTCCTATATTCACTTTCAAACCAAGAGTCATTCTCATCTCTACTGACCATGAATCCTTTGTTGGAAGGATTGTAGAACCTGTATCCTTTGTGATTCAAGTCATACCCTATGAAGATGCACTTTTCTTCCTTAGGTTCTAGCTTACCTCTTATTTGAGAAGGGATATGCACATAAGCAAAACATGCAAAGATCCTGCAATGATCAAGTGAAGGTCTTCTCCATGCCATGCTTCATATGGGGTCATCCCATCAAGATATTTGGATGGTAACCTGTTTACAAGGTAAGTGGCAGTAGATACACTCTCTGCCCACAAGTAATTAGGTAATTTTTTCTCATTTAACATTGATCTAGCTGTTCAACAATTAGTCTATTTCTCCTCTCTTCCACCCCATTTTGCTCTCGATTCCTCTATCCTACAAGAATGCATCAAACTCATTTTAATCACCTCCTCCATCTAACCTTAATCTCTTTAGGTTTCTCCGTGTTTGGTTTTCAACAAGTGCAAGATACTTTTTAAAGCAACTAAATACTTCATCTTTGTGCTTCATAAAGTAGAATACAGTCCACCTATTGAAGTCATCAATGAAAGATACATAATACCTTGATCCAGAAATTGAGGGATCCTTACTTGGTCCCCATACATTTGTATGGGCAAGCTCTAGGTAGTCCTCATGGATGTAGCCTTTCCTTGAGAAGGGTAACCTATGAGATTTTCCAAACTGACAAGCACCACATTTATAAATCATGTGTTGCTTGGATACATTAGGTATCCCAAGCACACATTGGTTTCTATATATTTTCTTTAAAGTTCTCTCACCAATATGCCCTAATCTCTTATGCCAAATTTCAAGCTCTGATAGTGTTTGATCTTTGTAGCTATAAAGTGCAATGTTCCTTGTATCCTCAAGTTCAAAAGTGAATAATCTATTTGTCTTTTCTCCTTTGGCAATTCTGTTGAATCCATGTTGGGGATCCTCCACAAATGCTCCATATTCGTTGAACCTAACCTACAAACCCTTTTCCACAATCTGTCCAACACTCATCAAATTATTGGTCATTATGGGTACATATAGAACGATACTTAAAATATTTCTATTTCCATCAGAGGTCTTAACATTTCCTACTTTAATCACTGAGTGCTTGCTGTCATCACCTGTTTGTACATGATGCTTACCCTTTGGTTCTCAAGGTCACAGGGAAGAGCTACATTGCCTGCCACATGGTTTGAGCATCCTGAGTCAATGTAGAAGAGATGGTCATCATTTGTACCTGGTTTTGAAGTCATATTCATAATCAGAAGAGAATCTTCTTGCTCCTCTGTGTAGTTGTTGTAATCCTTCCTTGATTTGTACCATCCTTGGTAGTTGCTATTGTAGTTGTTTTTGTATCCTTGATGGTGGTTGAATCTCCCTCTTGATCGTGTGTATCCACCTCTTTGATATCCTCTACCTCTCTAATTCTTGAAGTTCCTGTAACACTCATCTGTAGTATGATTTGACAATCCATAAATATTACATGGTGAGGAGTTATAAGGTCTCCCCCTACCTTGCTTACCTCCTCTGCCCCTTCCTCTTGAGGTTCTACCTCTCCCTGCATAGTTGGCTTGGGAGGTAGTTCCTTCATCTTCAACCTTCTTGTTCTTCCCTTTCTCTTTGGACTTACTTTTATCAGTGTATAGGGCAGAAGAGCTATTACCTCTTGATGAATCTCCATTCTTGTTGAGCTTGGCTTCATGGGTAAATAATTGCTCCATGAGAGTGGTAAGGTATGGAATCTGCATGTCCACGTACAAGTCCATGGTAGTTGTGAAGCTCTCCCATTTTTCATCAGCTTTAATACCATTGATTACTTGTCTTACAATCTGCTCCTGTTCAATTTCTTCTCCTATGCCTTCCAATTGATCAGCTACATCTTTGACTTTGGTCACATACTTTGGGATGCCTTGCTTGGTTGCTTTCTTTGAGTGGTAAACTCAATCCACAATTGGTTCTTCCTAGCCCTTGTGTTGGAAGAGAAATATGAAGAAAATGTTTCCCAAGTCTCTTGGGATGTCTTACAGTTCCTAATATGTGGAAGAAGAAAATCAGAAATTGAGTTAAGTAAGTAAGACCTTGCTAATGCATCCTTGGCACACCATGTGTTGAGTCTTTCATGCTCCTCTCTTGTAGGTTGTCCTTTGCTTCTGAATATGGGCATCTCCTCATCTCCTGGGATGTATCCATAAAGCCTCCTTCCTTGCAAGTATGTCTCCATCCTCAAGGACCATGCTTGATAGTTGTTCATGTCCAATTTATCAATGAAAGAAGGAAAACCATCTCTCATTTTACCTTAGCTTTGATATGATACCGCTATTGGAAAAGATAGATGAACACTCCAAGAAATGAGTAGGTACTACCAAATCCTGCTTTGTACCAGCCCCCTGTAGCTTCAGAGTTGATTTGTGGACCCTCTTAGCTTTCTAATGACACTATTAAAGTGACTATGTACTTTGGAAATGATGTGAGAAATGATTGAATCAAAATAGACTACTTCCAAGTTGAGGTTTAATGAAAACCTTCTATTTTTGTTCACACACCTGTTGCTTGTTATGCTCATTGCTTCCAATACACTAGGAATTAGAAAAATTCCTTTTGGAGATATCAAAATAGCTTAGTAAGCTAATGATTCCAAGTGGAATAACTTAAAATGATGCACTATACACAGAGCAATCAATTTAGCAATCAAATCATTACCCCCAATTTTTAGGACCTCTACAGAGTTTGACTAGTGAGTGCTTCGACGCACTTTTCTCTAAATTGGCCAAATGGATTATCTTCAAAATATGTGGGCATGTAGAGAACTTTGATGCTGATTCCAACAAGCTATAGAACATTGAAAATGGTAAAGAAATTATGGAGATATGATCAGTACAAGTTGACTATTATGAGTGACTATGACAGAGAGACCATAGATGAGAAATGTAGATTTATTGTATTAGGACACAATGTTGTACAAGATCATAGGCTTGATAATCAATGTCTAATGATGGTGAGTAGTGTAGGCTATAATGTGAGCCTCACTCTCTTACAAATCTAATCAGCAATAGCTCGGAATTGAAGTGATCTAGCCCATGAGTTTTTCAAGTATCTTTTATAGCTCAGCCATTTGAGTTTGAATTTGAAATCTTCATTGCCTCTCACCAAAAAGTGGTTCTCCAATCTAGGAGATATTCCCTCAAATGAAATCGTGACTTTTCCAACTAATTAATCCACGAGTTTGGTGGTGATTACAAATATTCTCTCAAGTTAAGAAAGAAATGACTTTTACAAATGGTAAAGGATAAAAAATTCCTAGCAATGGTTTCCATGGAGCTTCAATTGTTCATAAACTTCTAGCCAAATGTGTAGGCTTGATATTTGCACCAACACTCTTCACGCGACTAGTTGGTCCTCTTTTTATAGCCTTTTTGTTGGAGCCAAGATTCAGTTTTGAATTTGAATCTTTAGCTAAAAGTGTTCCATAGTTTTAGGACTTGATTTTCCATAAATCCTCACCAAATACTTCGTGGAAGGATTCTTCTAAGAACTCGTGATTTGAAGTGATTCCATATGTGCGCTTTTATAGGAAGTAAAAATCATTCTTTTACAAGAGATCATTCATGTGTTAGTACATGAATAAACATGTGAACTTTAGGATAGGTGATCAAGCATTTAGGCTTGGAAGTAATTGCACCAACAGGTTCATACTCAAATTAATGTTGTAGATGTTTTGACTAAAGCTCTACCACAAGATAGCTTTCAACACTGTTGTCACTTGATGGGGGTTACTTGATTCATGATCTTACATAGTTACTTTTATATTGTGTAACATGCCCATCACATCCAAGGTATAATTGTATACTTAAACTCAAGTATTCTTTACATTCTTTATTTTTCTTCCATAGTCACTTTGGCCCTATTGGGCATTAGTGGGAGATTGTTACCATTAGTGTCCATGTGAAAGGCAAAATGGCCACCGAACACTTTTGTGTATGTTCTTTAATAAAATATATAAGTGGTCTGGTCAGCCACTATATATTTTATTCGTGTCCCCTAGTGCATTGTGTTTTTTACAAACTTTATAGCCTTTGTGCAGAGTATTGTATGTGGCATCTAGAGCTCAGTTTTCTACTTCATGGGTATCATCGTGGAGCTCTCAAGAAGGAGAGTTCAATGTGGTCCATCACCATTGGAAAACCTAACAATATGTGTTTGTGTCCCCTAGTGCATTGTGTCTTCTACATATTTTATAGCCTTTGTGCAGCGCATTGTGTGTGGCATCTGGATCTCAGTTTTCTACTTCAAGGGTATCATCGTGGAGCTCTCAAGAAGGAGAGTCCACTGTGGTCCATCACCATTGAAATACTTCAGAAGAGGATGATGAAGAGGTTCAAGAGAAAGGTCCAACAATACTTACAACTCAAATAGGAATAAAATCAATGGATGCTCTACTTCAAAAGAGAATGATGAAGAGGTTCAAGAGAAAGGTCCAACAATACTTACAACTCAAATAGGAATAAAATCAATGGATGCTATGTTTGTGGTAAATTGCAAGTTTTGCCATAGAGGATCGAGGCATGGATCTACCCATTCTTTAGAGGTCATGGGAAATATGCTAATTCACAAGGTAACCAAGATAATGATGAATTACTTGGAATGAGGCCTGAATATGAAGACAAAGAGGTTATAGATGACAAATGGTATATAGATAGTGGTTGCAACAAGCATATCTTGTGTAGAGAAAACCGTATTTGTAATTTGCAAGTGCCAAAGAAAAAAATATGTGTTAAAACAAGTGATAAATGAGAGTCCATGATCAAACATGTTGGAGATATCAAGTTTGAAGGAAAACATAAAGCCAATTACTTATCAGAGGTACTTCATGTCCATATCATCATTAAAAAACCTTATTTTTATAGGACATATGGAAACACGCTAGCAAGTCAAGTTCAACCATAATGGGTGTTTCATTGAGGATCCAAAAAGAGGATAGTATCTCATAACAAAAGGAAAAGGAGAGGAAGATTGTTTACAATTGACATCAGACAAACAAGTAACAACACTATGCTCATGTCTGTAGTGACAAGAGAATTCTAGATATAAATTTATGGAACAAGCACATTAATATAAAAAAGTTGATGGATATTGTCAAAAAGCAAGTGGTAAGAGGTCTCTCTAAATTGACATCAAGATCATTAGTAATGTATGTGCATCTTGTAAAATAGGAAAGTAAACAAGAACTCCATTCAAAAGAAGCAACTACATATCATCGAATCTGCTTGATTTGGTACACATGGATGTTTGGGGACCTACCAAAGGAGGAAAAAATTATTATGTGACCTTTATCGATCATCATGTTTTCTATGTTTAAAATATTCAAAGCTCAAATTGAAAAGGAGATAGGGTGGTACATAAAACCTCTAAGATCAGATGGAGGGGTATAATACTTCTCCCATGAATTTACTTGAGTGTTATAGGAGTAACAACATCAAAATACAATATACTTGCAGGTATACACCTCAAAAAAATGCGGTGGCATAGAGGAAAAATAAAAAATTTACAGAGAAATCTAGAATAAATGAGTTTGAGACATTCACATTTAGTGATCGAATATTTTTTCTCCATAGTGGTCAATCATTGAGTGGCATAATAAATATGTGGGAACCATGCTCTACCCACCTTCTCCATTAACACGGCTCCAATATCAATGTCCAAAGCATCAACAAAAACATGGAACAGTTGTGATCAATCGGGAGCTTGTAGAATAGGTGCTTGTGCTAGTAAATTCTTTAATTGAGGGAATGCCATATCACTCTCTGGAGTCTGCTAAACTCGGAAGGCTTGACATAGGCCAGAGCATTCAATGGCATTGCAATATGAGCCAAACATGATAGGTGGCATCCATGCCACCAAATTTGGCCTAAAAACCATATGACTTCTTTCGGAGTATGTGGTGAGGGTAGTTGTAAGACGACTTTAACCTGTCTGGATCAATTGCAATCCCTTGATGGGAAATGATATGCCCCAGCAAATTTCCACATTTAACACCAATAAATGATTTGGCCGGATTTAGACTCAATTGAAGTTCATAGCACTTTGTAAAAAACAGGCGTAACTACCCTAAATGATCTACTTGATATCCAAAAATTGAAAGATCATCTAGAAATACACATGTAAAACTTGTCAAAAAAGGGAAAAAAATTTACTGCATACAATGCTTGAATGTACTAGGTGCATTTTGTAATTCAAACCACATTATGTTATAGGCAAACACACCGCAATTTGTAGTGAACACTTTTTCAGGGATATCAACTTCCAACATCTTGACCTGATTATATCCATTGGACCCATCCAAAAAAGAGTACATTTCCCTACTCACAACTTCATCTAACATAGTGTCCAAAAATGGTGGCAAAAAAGGGTTTGGTGTTGTATCAACATTCAACTTTCTATAGTGCACACAAATCTGTAATTTTTTATTCTTCTTGGGCACAATTATAATAGGGCATACCCATTTTGGATACTCAATCAAGATTATAAATCCAAAGTTCAACAATCGATTCAGTTCTTTATTTACTTGTTTTGCAAAATTTGGTCTCATTTTCTAACGTTGTTGAACCACTGGGGAAGGATAATGTTTGGGCATAATCTTGTGCTGATAAAATTGAGGATATAAACCCTTCATATCAGAATAATCGTAGGCAAATACATCCTTAAACTCAGTTAATAGTTAAAGTAAGGCTTGACAAAAGGGACTAACTAAGTCTGGACCAATCTTTACCATCAATGGTGAACATCCACTTCTCAAATTTACCTATTCTATTTTATCCTCGTGAATATGTACATTGGTTTGAGTGAGGACATCATCTTTTGCTAGCCATGCTATATCTTCATCCTTAGAAAGAACTATCTCCTCTAGTTGCATAGTTGCCACTACAAGATCTTGTTTCATATTGGCCAACACCTCCATAATATCTATTAGTCCCACCGACCAAAGATCCCAATTGGCTTCTAAAAATTTCAATTCCTCATCCTCCTCTAATCCATCGATCAT
>CM035432.1:105501629-105511629 GCA_020310875.1 Ceratopteris richardii
AGGTTCATATTTCCATGTTCTTGTGAAGTGTACTACTCACTGCCATATCTCTAAGTTTTCTCAGTCACTTTGCAGAGATGGTTTCTCTGAGCTTGGTACATCAGTTTCAGTGATTTGACTTGGTAAAGTTAGCTCTATAAGTCTACTATATGCTCACAAATTTTCATGTCATTTTAATGTTGCAATCTTCAGTTATGTTCATTTGAAGTCAACAGGGTTGTCTGTTCATCTTCACTTTTCTGTCAGGTACCCGACTTTTGTACTCATGTTGTCAGAGCCATTTCTCAGTGGTTACTTATCCAAATTCAATGATTTAAAGCTTTGTGGATTCAGCGTTTTGTCTAGTATAACCATACAAAGTTTCAGAATCATTGGATTCCTACAGTTTGAGTTATGTTGATTTTTCTTCTCACTAGTCTCAAATTCTAGCAGCCCGTGAAAATCGAGATGATGTCATCACTTGTTAAAACTCATTCTTAGTGTGTGGCTCAGTATTTTTGATGAGATTACTCTTGAAAGTTATCTCTTTTAGTTATCTAGACTTCCTTAACAGGAATTAAGCTAATTGCTGCTGTGCTCAGAGAAGTATGCAAAACACTAGACAGGTGTATGAACCAAAATAGCAAGTTTTCACCTCTGAGCTAACTCCAACTTATCTGTTTTGATATATCTTTTTGGAGTGATCTTCCAAGGTACATAGGGTGTCTAATACATCCATTGGCAAGCTAAAAGGGCCCACCATATACTCCTGGAGTTCATTTGGCTAGTGTAGATCAAGGATTTTGCAACACCTCTTCATCTTCAAGCACATACCTTTCCATCTCTTCACAGTGGTATCAAAGCAAGGTTGGACAACATGGCAGATGGATTTCCTTCATCAATTGACAAATTGGACAGAGGTAACTACTCAGCTTGGTCATTAAGAATGGAAGCTTATCCTCAAGGTAGAAGTTTATATGGTTATGTGGTTGGAGATGAAGTTATGCCAAATTTCAGGAACAAAGTCAACCAACACAAGAAGAGCAAGAAAGATTGAGCACATGGTGCTCCAAGGATGCACTTGCAAGGTCTTATCTCCTCAACTCTATCTCAGATTTTTTGTTGCCTCACATTAGAAGTTGTAAGATATCTCAGAAAGTGTGGGATGCACTTGAAGCTTTCTTTTCTTCAAGTACTAAAGCTAGGAAGCATCAACTATGGCTGGATTTCAGAACTCTCAAGAAGGCTCCCAAACAAAATGTGACTGATTTTGTCACAAAGCTCAAGGACATAGCGGATCAGTTGGGAAGCATTGGAGAGGTAATAGATGAAGAGAAAATTGTAAGGCAGATGACAAGTGGGAAGCATTCACCACAACTATGGATTTGTACATGGACATGCATGTACCTGATTTCAACACACTCATTGGACAACTACTTACTCAAGAGGCAAAGCTTATAAAAAATGGAGAAAACTCTAAAGGTAATCAATCTTCAGCTTTATACACTGATAAAAGCAAGTCCAAAGATAACAAAGGAAAGGCAAAGAAAGTGGATGATGAAGCAGGTACATATCAAGCTAACTATGCAGGTAGAGGAAGACATGGTAGAGGTAGAGGAAGAGGAGGTAGACAAGGCAGGGGGAGATCCCAAGACTCCAACTCATGTTCTATTTGTGGATTAAATAATCATACAACTGAAAATTGCTTTAGGAATTCCAAGAATCAAAGAGGCAAAGGATACAATAGAGGAAGTTATGGCTACTCAAGAGGAAGGTTCAACAATTATCATGGCAACTACAACAACTACAATCATTCAAACTATCAAGGAGGCTACAAAGGAAGGAGAGACTACAATAACTACACAGAAGACTCAAACAAAGAGGATTCATTATTGATCATGAACATGGCTATGTCACAAGGTAAATCTGATGAGCATGTTTTCTACATAGATTCAGGTTGTTCAAATCATGTGGCAGGAAATGTGGCACTCCTATCAGATTTAGAAGATCCAAGGAATAAGCATGAGGTACAAACAAGAGATGACACAAGACATCCTGTGGAGAAAATAGGCAATGTCAAAGCACCTGCAGGAAACATCAACCTACTCAGTAAGGTACTCTATGTCCCTACCATTACAAAGAATTTGATAAGTGTTGGGCAGATAGTAGAGAAAGGGTTGCAAGTCAGGTTGACAAAAGCAAGAGCATTTGTTGAAGATCCAAGTCAAGGATTCAAAAAAATTGCAAAAGGTGAAAAGACAGGTAGATTGTTCACATTTTAATTACAAGACACTAGAAACATTGCTCTCTTTAATTATGGTAGTCAGACACTCACAGAATTAGAAGTATGACACAAAAGGTTAGCACATATTGGTGAAAGATCATTAAAGCAAATTTGTAGGGACCAAAGTGTACTTGGACTCCCTAACTTGTCAAAACAACATATGATTTATAAGTGTAGTGCATGTCAATTTGGAAAGTCTCACATGTTACCATTCATGAAGAAAGGTTATATGCATGAAGATCTCTTGGAGTTGGTTCATACAGATGTATGGGGACCTAGCAAGGAAGCTTCAAATCTGGATCAAGGTATTATGTCTCCTTTTTGATGATTGCAGCAGATGGACTATCCTATTCTTTATGAAACACAAAGATGAAGTTTTGTCATGTTTCAAAAGATATTGGCTCTTGTGGAGAATCAAATAGGTAAATCACTAAAAAGGCTAAGGTCAGATGGAGGGGGAGAATAATTCTCCCATGAGTTTGATTCTTTTCTTCAAGAAAGAGGAATCAAAAGAGAGGTAACTACAAGGTACACTCCTGAGCAAAATGGAGTGGCAGAAAGGAGGAATAGGACAATTGTTGAAGCTGCAAGGTCTATGCTAAATGAAAAGCATTTACCTAATTACTTATGGGCTGAGGCTGTATCTACAGCCACTTACTTGATTAACAGGTTGCCTTCAAAATCCCTTGATGGGATGACTCCATATGAGGCTTGGAATGGAAGAAGACCAAGCTTAGATCATTGTAAAATTTTTGGATGTATTGCTTTTTTTCATGTTCCTTCACAGGTTAGAGGCAAGATGGATCCAAAAGCAGAAAGGTGTGTATTTATTGGATATGACAACAATCAAAAGGGCTACAGGTTATACAACCCTACCAACAAAGGATTCTTGGTAAGCAAAGATGTAGTTTTTGATGAGAACAATTCATGGTATGAAGATTCATGCAGGAAGATCAGTTTACCATATGATCTTGAAGAAGATTTTCCAAAGCTTGGTAGAGAACAACCAAAGATTGAAGAATAAGACACCTCAGAGGATGATGAAGAATCTCCGATGGAAAAGATCAAAGCATGGAATTCTAAAGGTAAAGCAAAATTGCAGGAACTTGGACATGAGGCAGAATCATCACATCATGGCCTAAGAAGATCTATGAGGGAAAAGAAAAAACCAGAAAGGTATGGGTTTGACACCTCATTAGTAACTAAACGTTCTATCTACATAGCACAGGACATAAACCAAGAGGAGCCATCATCATTTGAAGAGGCCAAAGCAAAAACAGAATGGAAGGATGCAATGAAGGAAGAGATTGAAGCACTTGAGGAAAACGACACTTGGGATTTGGTGCCCAAGACTTCATCCATGAAGGTAATAGGCTCAAGATGGGTCTATAAACTCAAGAAGAATTCTGATGGTTCCATTAACAGGTATAAGGCAAGGCTTGTAGCAAAAGGCTTTGCACAAACTCAGGGAATTGATTATGAGGAGACCTTCTCTCCTGTGGCAAAGATGCCTACTATTAGGGTTTTGCTTAGTATTGCCTCTTCCAAGAATTGGAAGATACTTCAACTAGATGTAAAGAATGCATTCTTGAATGGTTGGATAACAGAAGAGGTATATATGGCACAAACACCTAGTTTTGAGAATCAAGTTTATCGTGATTATGTGTGTAAACTTAACAAAGCATTGTATGGTCTCAAGCAAGCTCCAAGAGCTTGGAATTTCAGGCTTGTTTCATTCTTGCAGGACAAAGGCTTTCAACCAAGCAAGGCAAATCCTTCACTCTTTATTAAAAAGAGTAATTCTGAGGTCATCTACTTATGTGTATATGTAGATGATATTATATTGACAGGAAATGATGTAGATGGTATGAAGAAGATTAAGATCAGATGAGAGAAGAGTTCAAGATAAGTGATTTGGGTTCACTTACCTACTTCCTAGGTTTGGAAGTTTTCTACAAAGATCATGGTTTGTTTCTCACTCAAAGAAAGTACATTAAGGACATGTTGGCGAAATTCAAGATGCAAGATTGTAAGATTGCAGGTACTCCAATGGAGGTCAATCACAAATTGAGCTCACATGAAGGTGAACTCATAGAGGACATCACATCATATCAAAGTCTAGTGGGTAGTCTCAACTATGCGACATTGACAAGAGTAGATATATGTTACAGTGTGAGTGTGCTAAGTCAATTTATGCACACACCAAGGAAACCACATATGGATGCTGCCAAAAGGATTCTCAAGTATCTCAAAGGAACCATAAATGAAGGACTTTATTATCCTTATGTATCTGATTTAGGTTTGAAGCTATTTTCTGATGCAGATTGGGTTGGCTCCAAAGATGATAGAAGGAGCACATCAGGTTATCTTACCTTTGCAGGTTCAAAGCTTATTTCATGGTCATCCAAGAAGCAACCCACAATTGATCTCTCTTCTACTGAAGCTGAATATAGAGGTCTTGCCATAGCTACTCAAGAAGCTATGTGGATGAAGACATTATTCAAAGATCTTGGATTGGAGTTTGGAACTCCAACTATTTATGGTGACAATATGAGTTCTATTCATTTGGCTGCTAATCCTATTTTTCATGCAAGGCCTAAACATATTGAAGTTCATTATCACTATGTACGAGAGAAGGTTATAAGCAAAGAGATTCAAATATCATATGTTTCCACTCATCAACAATGTGCAGATATTCTAACCAAAGCATTGGATGGTACAAAGCTTTGCAAATTCAAGGCTATGATTGGTTTACAGGTAATCTTGGAAGATTGAAGACCTCAAACATACTTGGCTTGACGGGGGGCTGTTGAAGCAAGTCTATGACAAGCCTAAGTATTGGCTTGAGTCTCACAAAGTCTTAGAGGAAGCTTTAAAAAGAAGACTATGTAAAGTTCACTTGTGAACTACCTCTTGTAATTTTTCGAAGAGTTTACTTAATGTAAAAGTAAGAGAATCTTAAGTGGTTCAGTCCACATGATCAAGAAGGGAAAGAGGAGCCACGAATTCTTGCTTTGTGGTAGGTAGAGAATCAAATCAATCATTGATTGATTGGAGAGTGATTGAGCGAAGTTAGCCTCCCAAACTCAACTATAAATAGATGGAAGTTTTAGTCGTGGTTAGAGAGACCTATGTGAAGACCTCCAAGAGCTGAGCTTTATGCCATATCAAGGTGTGCTTCCAAGGCACACATATGTATCAGTAAGTCCATTGTATTGTACAAGCAATATACTTTCATTTTCATTATCATTTGGGTTCATATTTCCATGTTTTTGTGAAGTGTACTACTCACTGCCATATCTCTCAGTTTTCTGAGTCACATTGCAGAGATGGTTTCTCTGAGCTTGGTGCATCATTTTCAGTGATTTAACTCGGTGACGTTAGATCTATAAGTCTACTATATGCTCACAAATTTTCATGTCATTTGAATGTTGCAATCTTCAGTTATGTTCATTTGAAGTCAACAGGTTCTGTTCATCTTCACTTCTCTGTCAGGTACCCGACTTTTGTACTCATCTTGTCAGAGCCATTTCTCAGTAATTAATTATCCAAATTCAATGATTTAAAGCTTGTTGGATTCACCTTACTGTCTAGTATAACCATACACATGTTCATAATAATTGGATTCCTACATGTTGAGTTATGTTGATTTTTCTTCTCACTGGTCTCAAACTCTAGCAGCCCGTGAAAATCGGGATGATGTCATCACTTGTTAAAACTCATTCTCAGTGTGTGGTTCATTATTTTTTATGACATTACTCTTGAAAGTTATCTCTTTAAGTTATCTAGACTTCCCCAACAGGAATTAAGCTAATTGCTGCTGTGCTCAGAGAAGTATGCAAAACACTCGACAAGTGTATGAACCAAAGTAGCAAGTTTTCACCTCTAAGCTAACTCCAACTTATCTGTTTTGATCCAAGGTACATAGGGTGTCTAATACATCCATTGGCAAGCTAAAAGGGCCCACCATATACTCCTGGAGTTCATTTGGCTAGTGTAGATCAAGGATTTTGCAACACCTCTTCATCTTCAAGCACATACCTATCCATCTCTTCACGAGAGAGAGAGAGAGAGAGAGAGAGAGAGAGAGAGAGAGAGAGAGAGAGAGAGAGAGAGAGAGAGAGAGAAAGAAAGAAAGAAAGAAAGAAAGACTTTTTAACGTCTATTAGAGGCCAAAATCGGCCTATGAGACAAAACATATACATCAGTATGATCCAATCCACTGTGATCCAAAACGAAAATAAAGTGTGAGTACTACAAACGGGTATAAAAGGAGGGATAGTAGCTGGCATCAAGGGTGTGGGGTGCTATGGGTATGCACTCTATATGCTCAATGGGTGAGATACAAACATGATATGCATAGGGAGGGGAGGCTCGATGGTGTCACAACCCCCTAAATGCCTGGAGTGGGTGTAGGATATAATGCATAGGTGGGTAAGGCATCATGGTGATCCTCAAAATGCTCTGGGCGTCCAAATCGATAGGGGTGCGCTGCTGACGTCTCTGTATCTCCATGTCATGGCGTGCGTGAATCGCCTGAATCTCTCTCTGATGTGGATGAGCTCTCCGGACAGGGGGTCTCGGTCGTCGACGCTGTCGTCTAAGCTCCTCTGCTCTGTGTAATGTGACACCCCGCATCGAGCTGGGCCCTCGAGCGTATGTGGGTCTGAAAAAATCTGTAATATGAGTCTGAGGGGGGGGGCCAGGTGTATCTCCATCTGCTGCTGGAGGAGTGATGCGCGGTGGTGCTGGAGCTCTACTAGGAAACGACCTAGAGGGCGCTGGTCCTCTGTCCCCAATAAAGCCCTGATCTCTCTAGGCCCCCTGAAGAGCTGTGGGTAGCGGTCTCTGATGTCCTCATATGCCTGGCATCTACATGTGTAGTGCTCCTCGTCCTCCACCTCCTCTCTACATATCCTGCATAATCGCTCATCCCTGGGGGTATGTGTGGCTCGCCCAATCTCAATCTCGAGCTGGTGTGATGATACTCTGAGCTGCCCAATGGCCACTCTCTCAGTTGGTGCCATATATGTATCCATGTATCGTGGTCTCTGAATGAAACCATCCGCTGTCACAGTCAGGAAGTGCTCTCTGTAGTGTTGCCTCTTTGTGGGAAGAGGCTCTCATGGTGCTATCCATGTCTCCCTGACGTGTATCTGTAGTAGGTCCTGACGGATGATCCTATTCCTCACCGAACGAGAGAGGGTAATGTGGGGGGAAGAGAGGTCATACTGAAAAGGGGGGAGATCCGTAATGCTCATGCCATGGTCTGCTAACCATCGGTAAGTCTGTGCATACCATACTCTCTCATGCCCTGTCTCTGCCAAATGTCTAGAGCTCTCAAATGCAAGCCTGGTGAGTCGGCTAGTGGGGAGGTCACTGACTCTCAGAATAAAGGTCACCAACTGGAAGAGGGCCTCCACTAGCATCGGTGGTGTGCCAAGCTCAGCTCGTATAATGTCATGTGGAACGGAGGGCTTGCTGCGCAGCAAGCGTGATATCATGGTGATCTGGGGCGTCTCAATCTGTGTCCACATCGCCTCTGTGATCCCTGGTGCCCATACTGCTGCTTCGTACATCAATGCGGGTGTCACTAGAGTGTCAAAGAGCCACCCCTTAGTCCGGGGCTCCTGAAAATGTGTCTGAAAGCAGCGTCTCTCCAATCCTGCAAGTGCTGCATAACCTCGCGTCAATCTATCTCTCGCAACCTGTGCCATGGAGAATACCCCTGTGCTGCCGGAGAAGGTGATACCTAGGTAGACGTAGGAGTCCACTACCTCTATCTGTCCTCCAGCTGCTGTGAAAGAGGCGCGATGGCGTACTGTCCTGGAGGTATGGAAGATCATGACCTTGGTCTTGCCAAGGTTCACTGTGAGTCCTCTCTCCATGCAAAAGGTATCGAGCGCCTGTAAATGTGACTGCAACCCCTCCTGTGACTCTGAGAGCAGGACAATGTCATCAGCATATAATAGGATATGTACTGGCGTAGCTCCGATGTCTCCTCCTCTCCCTCCTGCTCGCTGTATATACTCCGTGATCTCGTCGATGTAGAGACCAAAGAGAGTGGGTGAGAGGGGGCAACCTTGTTTCACACCAATGGTGCTAACAAGGCTGTCTGATAGACCGCCGGGGCAGCGTACCCTGCCTGTGACTCGTGCATACAAAGCGTGGATGGCCCATAGCATGTCTGATGGAAGCTGTAACTCTTGGAGCCTCCGTAGTAGTCTCTCTCGAGGGACCATGTCGAAAGCTTTGCGGAAATCCACAAAGCAACAGTATAGTCTCTGCTTCCTCGCCTTCGCGCTCTCAATCAAGCAACGAAGCACGAAGATGTGGTCGATGGTGGAGAAAGTGCGGCGGAAGCCTGCCTGGCCGGGTGCTCTGATCCCCGCTGCCTCAGCGTGTGTACTGAGCTCTACCTCTAGTACTGCCCCATAGATCTTGGCCAGGATATGGCCTATCATAATAGTCCTGTAGTTCCCTGGGTCCATCATATCACCGGACTTATGGATAGGCGTAATGGTATGCATAGTCCATGAGTCGGGTAATCCCTCAACCAAAGCACGGTTGAAGAGATGGGCGATCAAGTGGGAAACTACATCTGCTGCGTATATAAAGTGCTCTCCCTGTAGCCCCGTGTGGTCTGCTGAACGGCCATGCTGTAGCCTATGGATGGCCTGTCGTACCATGCCTGCTGTGAAGAGGGTGGATATCACCGGACGCGGTGTGGAAGGAATCGGTAATGGTGGCTGTCCTGGGATGTCATATAACCTCTGGGCGTAGGTGTGCCAAGTCGAAGGATCGGCTATGGGTGTAGGTGGACGTGGCTCACGTAGTGCCCTCCACGCAGTGGCACAATCCCTACTCATGAGAAGGTCGATCAACTCTGCCTCCTGTCGCTCCTCGAAAGCTCGCCGCTTCCGGCGTGTGAGGGCTCGCATCTGTCGTCGTGCCTCCCTCTCTGTGATGGATCCCAAGATACTCTGTGCTCTGAGATGTCGGTATAGTCGCCTACACTCCTCATCGTACCATCTATTCTGGGGTGTATGCCCCAGCCGTGTCGGATGTGCAGTGCTGTGGGTGGTGTATGGGAAGCTGAGAGTAGCAGATGTATGGAGGATCAAGGAGAAGTGGGCGGTGAGGGTGTCCAAGGAGGCAGAGGGATCAAGGGAGTAGATGCGCTCTCGAACATGGGAGCTATAGATATGTGCTAGCTCATGTCTAAAGTGAATGGTGGCACGGGCTCGTGGTTGTGTGGTGACGGGGTGGGGTATGCATGGTGAGCCGCGAATGGATAGGGCAAGATATGCGTGATCAGCTCCAATCGGTAAGGGTGGGATAGTGAATGAGGTGATCAGATGTGTCGTCTCTGGGGGTCCGATAACATAGTCTACCACACTGCCCCCCTGTGGTGTCGTGGGTGGAATGCAGGTGAGACCGCGCGAGGTGGGCCAGCTCCCCATCCCATTATATATAACGAGACGGTGTGCTGCTCCCATCTGGAGTAAGTGTCGGCCATATAAGGTGGGTGTGGCAGTGTCGGCTGAGGCTCTGAGTGTAGGCATGTCCTCTATGGTACGAAGCATCTCAGGGTCGTCAAGGTCGTAGATATCACACTGGTGGCTCTGAGTGCGGGCATTGAAGTCTCCTACAAGGAAGACTTCACCCATCCCGGTATACTCCATAATCGTGTCACTGAGGCAGTCATATGGCGATGTGGTGTCTGGTCCCTCCCCT
>CM035432.1:105537858-105545358 GCA_020310875.1 Ceratopteris richardii
TAAGGTAGCATAATTAAGACTACCTACCAAACTTTGGTAACCTGTAATATCCTTGAGTTCTTCTCCTTCATGTGCACTGAGTTTGTGGTTGACTTCCATAGGAATGTTTGAGACTTTAGCTTCCTGCAAATTAAACTTCTTGACCATGTCCTGAATGTACTTCTTCTGAGTAATAAAGATACCTGAATTTGTGTAGACCAATTCAAGTCCTAGGAAGTACTTCAATAATCCAAGATCATTGATCTTGAATTCCTTCATCATTTGACTTTTGATGTGTCTAATTCCTTGAACATCATTTCCTGTAATAATGATGTCATCAACATAGACACACAAGTATATTACCTCTGAATTGTTCTTCTTTATAAACAATGAAGTATCTGCTTTACTCATCACAAATCCTTGATCCAAGAGATAGGTTGTCAACCTGTAATTCCATGCTCTAGGTGCCTGCTTCAATCCATACAGAGCCTTCTTTAATTTACAAACATGATTTACCTTATTGGGATCCTCATAGCCAGGTGGTTGTGACATGTAGACCTCTTCAGATATCCATCCATTCAAGAATGCATTCTTCACATCCAATTGGTACATGTTCCAATTCTTGGATGCAGCTACACTCACCATAATTCTGATAGTTGGCATCTTGGCCACAGGAGAAAATGTCTCCTCATAATCAATGCCTTGGGTTTGTGCAAAACCCTTGGCTACCAACCTAGCTTTATACCTGTTTATTGTACCATCTGAGTTCCTCTTGAGTTTGTAGATCCATCTGGATCCTATCACCTTCATGGAGTCCTTCTTGGGTACCAAGTCCCAAGTATCACTCTCCTTGAGAGCCTCCATTTCTTCATCCATTGCTTCCTTCCATTCTGGTTTAGTAATTGCTTCTTCAAATGTACCTGGTTCTTCATTCAAGATATCCTTTGCAAGATATACAGAGTGCTTGGTTACAAGTGAAGTATCATACCCATACCTAATTGGTTTCTTCTTTTCTCTTGAAGATCTCCTCATAGCTTGAGTTGAGGATTCTGGATTGTCTTCAAGTTGCTTCATCTTCATCTTCCCTTTGGATTTCCAAGCCTTGAATTCTTCAATGTTGATGGTGTCTTCATCATCTGAACTTGTGTCCTCCTTCTGAGTTGGTTCTTGCCTGATAAGCTTTGGAAAGTCTTCTTCCATATCATAAGGTAGGCTAACTTTCCTGCACTCATTTTCATACCATGAATCATTTTCATCAAAGATGACATCTCTGCTTACCTTGAAGCCTTTGTTTGAGGGGTTATAGAACCTGTATCCTTTCTGATTCAAATCATAACCAATGAAAATACACTTTTCAGCCTTAGGGTCTAGCTTTCCCCTTACCTGTGAGGGAATATGCACATATGCAACACACCCAAAGATCTTGCAATGATCCAGAGATGGTCTCTTACCATGCCAAGCCTCATAGGGTGTCATTCCATCAAGTGTCTTTGATGGCAACCTGTTGATTAAGTATGTGGCAGTAGATACACTCTCTGCCCAGAGATAATTTGGTAGTTTTTTCTCATTAAGCATAGACCTAGCTGTCTCTACAATGAGTCTATTCCTCCTTTCAGCTACCCCATTTTGTTCAGGTGAGTACCTTGTGGTAATCTCCCTCTTGATGCCTCTTTCCTGCAAGAATTCTTCAAAGTCATTGGAGAAGTATTCTCCACCACCATCTGACCTTAGTCTCTTCAAATGTCTACCTGTTTGATTCTCAACTAATGCAAGATACTTTTTGAAACAATTAAATACTTCATCTTTATGTTTCATGAAGTACAAAACAGTCCATCTGCTATAGTCATCAATAAAAGATACATAGTACCTTGATCCAGATATGGATGACTCCTTGCTTGGTCCCCAAACATCTGTATGCACCAATTCCAAGTAGTCTTCATGCATAAATCCTTTCTTGGTGTATGGCAATCTGTGTGACTTACCAAATTGACAAGCCCCACACTTGTATATCATGTGTTGCTTGGATACATTAGGTATCCCAAGCACACATTGATCTCTGCTCATTTGTTTTATGGTCCTTTCTCCAATGTGACCCAATCTCTTGTGCCACATCTCCAATTCTGATAGAGTTTGGTCCTTGTAGTTGTATAATGCAATATTCTTAGTATCCTCAAGTTCAAAGGTAAATAATCTACCTGATTTCTCTCCCTTGGCTATCCTTCTGAATCCATGTCTTGGATCCTCCACATATGCACCATGTTGAGTGAACCTGACCTGTAGACCTTTTTCAACAATTTGACCTACACTCATCAGATTCTTGGTGATTGTTGGAACATACAATACTCTGCTTAGTAAATTCTGATTACCATCACTTGTTTTGACATTGCCTACTTTAACCACTGAATGTTTAGTGTCATCACCTGTCTGCACTTGGTGCTTGCCTTTGGGTTCTTCCAAATCAGAGAGTAAGGCAACATTTCCAGCTACATGATTAGAGCAACCTGAGTCAATATAGAACAAATGATCATCATTGATACCTGATTTAGATGTCATGTTCATAATCAACAAGGAATCATCTTGATCTTCTGCATAATTGTTGTAATCCTTCCTGTTCCTGTATCCACCTTGATAATTGCCATTGTGATTGTAGCTATTGTTGTAATTATTGTTGTAGCCATGGTAGCCTTGAGATTGATTGAATCTGCCTCTGCCTTGGGAGTATCCTCCTCTTTGGTGACCTCTTCCTCTTTGGTTCTTGTAGTTTTTGTAGCATTCATCTGTAGTATGGTTAGACAAGCCACAAATATTGCATGGAGATTGGTTATAGGGTCTCCCCCTACCTGACTTACCTCCTCTGCCCCTACCTCTAGATGATCTACCTCTCCCTGCATAGTTTGCTTGGGAGGTGGATCCTTCTTCATCAACCTTATTGCTTTTACCCTTGTCTTTAGACTTCTTATCAGTATATAGGGCAGAGGGATTGTTACCTTTTGATTGCTCTCCATTCTTTGTGATCTTTGCTTCATGTGTGAATAGTTGTCCAATCAGAGTTGTTAGATCAGGTGCTTGGATGTCCATGTACAAGTCCATTGCAATGGTGAAGCTCTCCCACTTGTCATCTGCCTTTAGTCCATTGATCACTTGTCTGACTATTTGCTCTTCCTCAATTTCTTCTCCAACACTTGCAAGTTGATCTGCAATGTCTTTGACTTTGGTGACAAAATCTGAGACACATTGTTTTGATTGCTTCCTAAGAGTTGTAAACTCAATCCATAGCTGATTCTTTCTAGCCCTTGTGCTTGATGAGAAGTATGTTGACAAGGTTTCCCAGGTCTCTTGGGAAGTCTTACAGTTCCTTACATGAGGTAGAAGGAAATCAGAGATAGAGTTTAGAAGATATGACCTTGCCAAAGCATCTTTAGCACACCATTGGTTGAGTCTCTCATGTTCATCCTTTGTAGGTAGGCCTCTGGTTTTGAATGAGGGCAACTCCTCATCTCCTGATATGTATCCATACAAGCTTCTCCCTTGTAGATAGGTCTTCATTCTTAATGACCATGCCTGGTAGTTATTTCTATCCAATTTGTCAATGAAGGAAGGGAAACCATCACCCATGATTACCTTATTTGCTCTGATACCACTGTTGGATGTGATGGCTGGATGCACTCAGGAGATCAAGTTGGTGCTGCAAATCCTGCTTCACACCTGCCCTCCTTTCACTTCAGATATGTTTAGGAGATTCCTTGAGCTTCCAAATGACACCAAGAGACTATATATGTGCTTTACAAATTAATTGTGTAATGACCAAATCAAAACAGATGATTTTGAACCTTCACAACTCCAAAAACTTTCTATTCCTGTAATGACACCTGCTCAGTCTTAAGCTTAGTGTGACCAGTACACTTGCAATTGGATTAATTCCTTCTGGGAGTATTAAATTAACTTAACAAGCTACCATTAGCAAGTTAAATCACTCCAATTAACAAACTATGCACTGAGAATGATCTTTAGCAAAATCAGAGACACCCCCGACTTTTTAGGAACTACACAGAAAAATACCAGTGACTGCCTCGACAGTGATTTCTCCCAATTGGCTGAATAGAATGACTTGAAATTTTGTAGTGTTGTAGAATGCTTTGAGCTGGTTCCAATGAGCTTTGAATCATCCAATTTGGTTCAGTAGATCTTGAGATATGCCCTGTTGAAGTTGACAGACTTGAAGATGGTCACTCAGAGAAAAACAGAGATAATAACTATGAGTATATGTATTGAATCTATCAAATGTACATTCCCATTGGCATGTAGAGTGATGCCCAATGGTACTCAGAGGTGTAGGCTAAAGAGTAGCTCTCACACACTCAATAATTTGCTTGGATTTGTCTCGGGAAGTGAGCAACTAGACCCGTGACTTTTTCATAGTCTTTTATAAGAGTTTTGAAGGAATTTGAATTTCAAATTCAAATGTAGGCTCCCTCAAATCTCTCATCTAAACATATGGAGATATTCTCTCCATTCATACCTTCCAAATTTCATGACTTTTGAAAGTGGGTGAGATTACAAGAAGTGAGTTAAGTCATATTGACTTTTACATTGGATAAAAGGTAACAATCAATTAAGCATCTGTTTCTATGGTTCAAATGTATCCTTCATGGGTTCAAACTTTATCTTTCCAAGGTTCCAATTGTCCAAGCTTTATGTTGAGTCTTCAAGGCACAAATCAAAGCCAAGTGTGAAGGCTTGTTTGCACCAACAGCTCCCCCTCAAGCCAAACACTTGCTTGAGTCTTCATCTTTAATCTTCAATGATATCCTGTAATCCAATCATGGATTTAAACCTGCATAGCTTGCTTCCATCCAGAGCTTTTGTAAGCAAATCTGCACATTGAATATTAGTAGATACATATGATAATTGGATTTCCTTGCTAAGTAATTTCTCCCTCACATAGTGGTAATGAACCTCTATGTGTTTTGTCCTAGCATGATACACAGAATTAGCTGCTAGGTGAAGTGAACTTGTGTTATCACCAAATATGATAGGTGACCTTGTGTATAGGCCCAATTCTGAGTATAGTAACTTCAACCATATGGCTTCTTGAGTGGCATTGGCTAGCCCTCTGTATTCTGCCTCAGTAGATGATAGAGCCACTGTGGGTTGTTTCTTGGATGACCAAGAAATTGGTTTATCACCTGCAAAGCATATGTAACCAGATGTACTCCTCCTGTCATCCTTGCAACCTGCCCAATCTGCATCTGAGTATACTTTGATATCAATGTCTGATGAATATGGAAAGTACAAACCATGATTTTGTGTTCCCTTTAGATACTTTACTATCTTCTTGGCTGCCTCCAAATGTGGTACTCTTGGCTTATGCATAAATTGGCTAAGTACACTAACACCATATGATATATCAATCCTGGTTAAGGTAGCATAATTAAGACTACCTACCAAACTTTGGTAACCTGTAATATCCTTGAGTTCTTCTCCTTCATGTGCACTGAGTTTGTGGTTGACTTCCATAGGAATGTTTGAGACTTTAGCTTCCTGCAAATTAAACTTCTTGACCATGTCCTGAATGTACTTCTTCTGAGTAATAAAGATACCTGAATTTGTGTAGACCAATTCAAGTCCTAGGAAGTACTTCAATAATCCAAGATCATTGATCTTGAATTCCTTCATCATTTGACTTTTGATGTGTCTAATTCCTTGAACATCATTTCCTGTAATAATGATGTCATCAACATAGACACACAAGTATATTACCTCTGAATTGTTCTTCTTTATAAACAATGAAGTATCTGCTTTACTCATCACAAATCCTTGATCCAAGAGATAGGTTGTCAACCTGTAATTCCATGCTCTAGGTGCCTGCTTCAATCCATACAGAGCCTTCTTTAATTTACAAACATGATTTACCTTATTGGGATCCTCATAGCCAGGTGGTTGTGACATGTAGACCTCTTCAGATATCCATCCATTCAAGAATGCATTCTTCACATCCAATTGGTACATGTTCCAATTCTTGGATGCAGCTACACTCACCATAATTCTGATAGTTGGCATCTTGGCCACAGGAGAAAATGTCTCCTCATAATCAATGCCTTGGGTTTGTGCAAAACCCTTGGCTACCAACCTAGCTTTATACCTGTTTATTGTACCATCTGAGTTCCTCTTGAGTTTGTAGATCCATCTGGATCCTATCACCTTCATGGAGTCCTTCTTGGGTACCAAGTCCCAAGTATCACTCTCCTTGAGAGCCTCCATTTCTTCATCCATTGCTTCCTTCCATTCTGGTTTAGTAATTGCTTCTTCAAATGTACCTGGTTCTTCATTCAAGATATCCTTTGCAAGATATACAGAGTGCTTGGTTACAAGTGAAGTATCATACCCATACCTAATTGGTTTCTTCTTTTCTCTTGAAGATCTCCTCATAGCTTGAGTTGAGGATTCTGGATTGTCTTCAAGTTGCTTCATCTTCATCTTCCCTTTGGATTTCCAAGCCTTGAATTCTTCAATGTTGATGGTGTCTTCATCATCTGAACTTGTGTCCTCCTTCTGAGTTGGTTCTTGCCTGATAAGCTTTGGAAAGTCTTCTTCCATATCATAAGGTAGGCTAACTTTCCTGCACTCATTTTCATACCATGAATCATTTTCATCAAAGATGACATCTCTGCTTACCTTGAAGCCTTTGTTTGAGGGGTTATAGAACCTGTATCCTTTCTGATTCAAATCATAACCAATGAAAATACACTTTTCAGCCTTAGGGTCTAGCTTTCCCCTTACCTGTGAGGGAATATGCACATATGCAACACACCCAAAGATCTTGCAATGATCCAGAGATGGTCTCTTACCATGCCAAGCCTCATAGGGTGTCATTCCATCAAGTGTCTTTGATGGCAACCTGTTGATTAAGTATGTGGCAGTAGATACACTCTCTGCCCAAAGATAATTTGGTAGTTTTTTCTCATTAAGCATAGACCTAGCTGTCTCTACAATGAGTCTATTCCTCCTTTCAGCTACCCCATTTTGTTCAGGTGAGTACCTTGTGGTAATCTCCCTCTTGATGCCTCTTTCCTGCAAGAATTCTTCAAAGTCATTGGAGAAGTATTCTCCACCACCATCTGACCTTAGTCTCTTCAAATGTCTACCTGTTTGATTCTCAACTAATGCAAGATACTTTTTGAAACAATTAAATACTTCATCTTTATGTTTCATGAAGTACAAAACAGTCCATCTGCTATAGTCATCAATAAAAGATACATAGTACCTTGATCCAGATATGGATGACTCCTTGCTTGGTCCCCAAACATCTGTATGCACCAATTCCAAGTAGTCTTCATGCATAAATCCTTTCTTGGTGTATGGCAATCTGTGTGACTTACCAAATTGACAAGCCCCACACTTGTATATCATGTGTTGCTTGGATACATTAGGTATCCCAAGCACACATTGATCTCTGCTCATTTGTTTTATGGTCCTTTCTCCAATGTGACCCAATCTCTTGTGCCACATCTCCAATTCTGA
>CM035432.1:105552858-105600358 GCA_020310875.1 Ceratopteris richardii
AGAAGAATTTTCATTTTTGTACCGAGCATAAATATTGGTAAAAGGCCCAAAACCACAATCAAACCTCATTTGTTTGCACATGTATCACAATACTGAGCTCTAATGACATCAAGACAAGTCTTGTGAGACTTGTAAACTTTGGAAGAGGGCAACAGAAATCATTTGAAGTGATAAAAATTTGAAGAGAGACTCATCGAGGTGAGCCCTACAAACCTATGAATTTTGTTTTGCATGTATTGTGTATAACATGTATTGTGTACTCGAGATTATAACATGTATTGTGTATCGTGTTAATCCCCAGTGTTGTGTGTCGTTTCACATATGAGTTTCATGCATTGTCTTCACCCCTATCATGATGAGTATGGTGTTCATATTATGAGTCTCATGTATTGTCTCCAACAGAGTTTCGTGTATCATGAATTATGTATATCATGTATCGTCTGATACTGACATATCATTCATTTGTCATCATCTGTCTTGGTGTGTCCTATAACGTCTTCATTCCAAGCTTCATGTATTGTTTTCGCCTCGTGTATCAACTATAGACTAAGCAAAGTGTGGCTCAAAAAATGACAGCTCAATGTATGTGCAAATAGAATCAATTTTTTGACCTAAAAGATTTAGTAAATTACAAATACTGATCTTTTGAGCTCGATCCTAACACCAAGGGTGAGTGTACCAAATTGAGGAAAATAATTACATGTGAATGAACCTAAGATCTAGAAGGCTTCTAGAGAGTTGGTGGAGCATTATTTCCTCCATAGAGAGTATAACCAATAGAAGTCTATATTCAACATATTCAATGTCATCTAATGATTTTGATTGCAAAGGTATATGCATGCTCCTATCTTCACTGCTACTACTTCAAGTTGGATCTATAAACTTGCTGGGAGTGTTAGAGTTTGAGGTTTGCAGAAGTACATGAACAACACAAGGAAGAACAAGAAGCTTGGAGCACAACACACAATACTGAATGTATTACCACTAGAATGTACAAAGATAAGTGACCCATTAGGGCTATAGACATATATACAAGCTGGGGGGAAAAAACCTCCTAAAGAGGGAAAAAGTGCCCCGATAGTCCTAGTGTGTTCACACACATCACGACCTAAATATATCAACAAATTCCCTTTGGGAGTGATGCGATGAACAAGGAGCTGACAGTCATGTATAAGGAAGTGCCAAAGTATGTGGAATCAATCCACAAAAGGAAGTAAGCACAAAGCTTTGCGAAAAGGTTCAAATTTCTCCCTAGGGAGAGCCTTTGTAAAAAGGTCTGCAATGTTCTCCTATGTGGGCACATATGCCAAATTGATCTCTCGAGCAGAAAACCTCTCCCTGGCATAATGATAGTGCACCTCAATGTGCTTAGTGCGATCATGGAACATAGGGTTCTTCGCAACTACGAATGTGCTTTAACTATCAGTGAAGATGGTGGTGGTAGAGGACTGACCAACACCCAAATCAATCATGATGAATTTGAGCCACACACACTCAACAATTGCTGTGAAAGCTACCCTATACTCAACTTGACAACTAGAAATGGCCATAGTAGGCTACATCTTGCTCAACCAAGATATACATGAGCTACCAAGCATGAAGCAGAAGCCACGAGTGGACACACGAGTGTCATAGTAACCAACCTAGTCAAAGTCAAAAAAAGTATGTAAATCTGGTGGTATTGAACCCCCCTTGGGATAAAACAATCCAAGTAGCTGGGTACCACTCAAGTAGTGACCCAAATCTGACATCTCAGATGAGGCATGTAGATTAGCCTTAAAATCAGTGCTATGCTTCTCATGAGGACCAGTGAGCAGCATGTCATCAATATACACAACAATGATCAGAAGCACATCATTTGCACACTCAATACATAAGGTGCTCTCAGTTGGGTGTTCTCAAAACCATGTGCAATTAGGTAGGCATACATTTTTTCATACCAAGCACATGGTGCTTGTTTCAAACCATATAATGCCTTTTTCAACATGCACACTTCGTTTTCATGCCCTTTATGTACAAAGCCACAAGGCTGGAAAACATGCACTTCTTCATGCAAGTCACCATTCAAAAATTCAGTTTTAATTTCCAACTGATGTACATCCCAACCATGATGAGGGGCAAGTGTAGAGACACTACAAATAGTACTCATTCGGCATGTAGGAGCAAAGGTTTCATCAAAATCAATGCCTCTTTCTTGAACATAACCCTTTGCAACAAGCCTAACCTTATACTTGTCAATTGTTCCATCACGCTTACGCTTCATATTGTATACCCACTTAGTGTCAGTGGCCTTTTTGCTAGGAGGCAAGTCACATAAAGCCTAGGTACCATTTTTCATCATAGCATCATTTTCTGATTGCATAGTAGCCATCCAATTTTCAAAACTTTGTGCTTCATCAAATGAAATAGGCTCATTCTCTTCACAGAGACTAAAGGCAACCATAAAATAGCAATCTAATGCAAAAGAAGCACTATGAGATTGAGAACGAGTATGATATGATAGAGGTGCATCTAATTTGCTATCATGCAAAGTCTGCATTGGCCATTTAGGCATAGTTTTTGCCTCCTCAACATCAACTCTCTTATCAACAAGTGCATCATGTAAATTTGCATCAGAAATGGAATGATATGCACCATCACATGAAACTTGTAAAGGCTAAGAAGTTGCCTCATTAGGACGAGCACCAGACTGCCTACTTGCAGAAAGAGGCAACAAATTATCATACATGTCTTTGGAGCTAATTGATGTCTCCTTAGTACATGAAACTAATGGTTGAATAACATCTTCCACAAAAACAACATCATGGCTAACCAAAATGCATTTAGTATGTGGATGATATAGATGATAGCCTTTGCTTTCAGAACTGTACCTAATAAACATACATTTCACTTCTTTATCATCCAATTTCCTACATTGTTGTTCAAACACTAATGCATACGCCAGACAACCAAAAACATGTAGGTGAGCAATAGATGGCTTGTGACCATGCCTAGCCTCATATGGAGTGATGGACTATAATGCTTTAGTGGGACACCGGTTTAGACACATAATAGCCTCAAGCCAGAAACTATGAGGTAAAGCGTGACTCTTGACCATACACCTCCCCTTCTCAATGAGTGACTTGTTCTTCCAATCAACAACTCCATTTTTTTTAGTTGCATATGGCATTGTACACTGATATTTTATCCCACGTTCAGTCAAAAATGCATTAAAGTAATAAGACATATATTCCCCCCCTCGATCAAAATGGAGGGTGCCCATTTTACATGCTGACAGATTTTCAACCAAAACCAAAAATTGTTTGAAGCACATAAACACTTTGGAATTTGCTTTCAATGGATATTCCCATGCATGCCTAGAAAAATAATAGATCAAAGTCATAAAGTAAAGACAGTTCCGAAAATAAGGTGTCTACATAGGACCACAGACATCACTGTGAACACGCTGCAATTTCTGAGTAGCTTGAATTGAACCATCTTTTGGGAAAGAGGAATTGTGCATTTTTCCCAAAATATAGCCGTCACATACATGTTTACTAGGTGCCTCAAGTTTGGCAAAGAGGACACCATTTCAGATTTCTATAGGTGTAGCAAAATAGCAAAATTCAGATGACCAAAGCATGCATGCTAGAGAATCATGTATTGCACATGTTGAATCATTCATAGATTTTTCATAGTCTACGAGTTTATACACAGCCCACAACATAAAATGCCAGAAGCAATAATGACCAACCAAGCCAATCTTGGTTAAAGTTGAAATTGATAAAAAATTCTTCTTGATCCCTGGCACAAATAAAGCATCCGACAATGTAAAAGAGCTACCATCAATAGAAGTTGGAATGATCTTACCAACTCCCGTGATAGGATAAGAGGATTTGTTGGGTCATGTGATAGTATTCCCTATAGGGGCAAGCTCGAGTGAAGTGAAGAAACTGCGTTGCGAGGTAATATGTTTGGTTACCCCACTCTCAAAGTACAAAATAACTGAGTCTACTACAGACATACACTATTCATGAGAAGATGGATCATAACTGCAAGAAGTGGTAAATGCCCATTCTTCATTCTACACAAGATTAGCAAACTCTGTTTAGGGTTTAGAGGCCTCTACAACAAACATTCCAGCCTCTTTCTTCCTTGCCTCTTTAGCAACTAGTTTTGGATAGATCTTTATGACATGATCGTTTTCTTTACAGTATGTGCAAAACAATTTCTAGGTTTTTGTTTTCTTCTTGTGTCTGTCATCCTTCTTTGATTGTACAAAATTAACAAATTTCTGCTCACTAGTAGAAGAGCTCCATTTACCTTTTCCCTTCTAACTTTCTAGGAAAGCTTGATCTACAAAATGCATAATGGACTTGTTCTGCCTAGACTAGTCCTCATGCAACATAACAGAGACTAAATCCTCAAATGTTAAGGCATTTGGATTGCTTGTACATCATCAAATGAAGAGTAGAAGCAAAACTCTGATATGAATTGGGAAGACCATTTAGAACAGTCTGCACACGTGAATTATAAAGGCAAGACTTCATTTGCGAAAATCAACAATTCCTTCAAATCTTTGATCTTTTTCAAAAAACTATCCATGGAATCTCCTTTATTCATCTACTCACTCTCCAATTGTTTTCAGAGGTAAGCAACATGAGCCTCATTCCTTGCCTGGTATAAAGTTCCTCTATTACATATAACAAAAATAAATAAGTTAAACAATTAAAACATCCATAAAAATAAAATAATTATATAAAATTTAGTATTACTCACAAATGCATCCGGATGATCTGGCATATACTCACTCAAAGGCCGATATCCAAAATGTGTAGCATACTCGATCTCGTGTTTTGTAGGATATCGGCCATAATCCTTTCGCTACATTGAAACAAATAAAAATTATTAGTTTCTTGCATTTTAACTAAAATAAAAAATATACTCACAATAACACGTATACTTACAAATGTAGCTACAAAAGCATGATGGCCCATTTGGCCTAGGTGCGATGTGTGGCCCCACTCAACTCTCTTCTTTGCCCCAGCCTATTTATTTAAAGAAAAAAGAGATACATAAATTAAATGTAAAAAATTAATAAAATATATGAGAATTATAAATACAAACTATTAATTTGTATACCTTTTGCTGAGGAAATGACTCCTGAAGATGTAGTTGTCTATGAAAAAACTGTCACCTCTTAGGTGGTATGTTAGGTCGCCTCTTATTTCTTTCCACCATACAATATCTCCTGTTAATTTAATCTCAAACAAAAAAAAAGAATTAGAATACATACACATATATACACACACATACCCATACACATACCCATACCCACATACACATATACATACAAACATATATACATACATATATGCATACATATACACATATACATACATATAACATAAACACACATATACATATCCACATATATACGTACACACATACAGATGCATGCATATACACTCATTCACACAAAATACATGCATTTATCCCACAATAATGTGTATTTGTGTATATGTGAATATGTGTGTACATGTAAATGTGTATATGTGAATATGTGTGTATGTGTAAATATGTATATGTGAATGTTTATGTATGTAAATAATCAGATTATTAATATCAAATAGCATTATTTGTAGATTCCAATCAATCAGATGGAACTCCACCACCGTCTCCTAATTGTGCAAGGACTATATACTGTAAGTATATCAAACTTTTAACTTTAAATATATTTGATAGATACATAACTGATATATTTTTTTGTTTCTTGTTATAATCAGATTCTGATCAATCAGAGGGCACTCCACCACCTCCTACCCATGCAACAACTTCAGATGTGTCCTGCGATAGGAATTATGATGAATTTTACTATCAAGAGCATATTATATGTTGGTGTAACTCTTGCTATGGCACGTATCGAAGACCACTTGGAATCTATTGAACATGAGGCACTTCCTTTAGATGGAGAGGTTTTCAACTTCTAGGGTAATCGCTATATGATTGCTCCATCCACTATTTCTAATGCTGGTCATGGTCTCTTTATTGTAGAGGATTTGTATGTGCCTCCGAACTCTAAAGTCACTCTCATGTCATTTTGTGGTCCTATATATGGATGGCGAGATTGGCCTCAAATTGCACGTTATGTTCAAAGCATGAGTACTTATGGAATATGCTTGAATGCAGCATCCCTCACTAGTAGAAGGATTTCACATTCAGAAAATGAAAGATTATATATTGATGGAAGACCTTACATGAATGTAAATATAGCAAATTTAATAAATAGTAGTCGAGGGTTACATAATATTTCAAGGACTAATTGCACATTTGAGGAGCATGAAAATATTCATGAATCACCATACATGAGTAGAGATGTATCAAGATACATAGTTGTCAATGCTATTACTACATTACATGCTGGTGATGAATTAATAGTGAATTATGGATGTCGTAGACCTCGAAGAGCACCTTTTAGCTAGAGAGAGAATGAAAATTTTCTATCCATATTTAATAACTTATATATTTAATTTTATGTGTAAAGTTTACTTTTTATTTATTTATGGAATACTAATGATTTTTATTCATGTGTGTAGATTCCAACGTATGATGTTGATGATATTCCTCCACACCATTCACAATTGCTAGTAAGACCTCACTTATCAGAAGCTTCTATGAGGAGGCTACGCAAAAGTGATCCTGTGGAATATGCAAGTTGAAAGATCTATATTCAAAAGAAGATAAAGTACAAGACTTGTGCAACAATGATGAAGATGATGGCATGGCAGATTTTATTGAAGATTGGTATCAAAATGACAGTGAGAGCATTTATATTTCTAAAAATGAGAAATATCTTAAAAATCCTTTCGGATGGAGTAATGTATCTGTTTTGGCACTATTAAGGTATAATTTTCAATTTTCTATCTATTTATATATATACATGCATAAATATATACATATAAATACATGCATATATAGACATAAACATAATTATACATGAATGCATACACACACATATACACACATACACATGTTATGAGAGTAAGGTCAAATTATACATACCTATATCGAATGAAAATGTTTTGTCCATCTAGCCTTTAGAATTGTCCACCCAACCTTTAGAATCTTCCTGACATGTGTGTTTCTCCTATTCTAGTCGACCTAATACCTGTGCTACTAACTCTTTTAAGAACTTTGCATACAAATATTATGTATCAGTTAGCTATGGAGGTATTAGGTCATTAGGAAAATGGGAGGACCAAATTTATTTTGAAGATTTTGAATGATAGAAAAATAATTTTAAAGTATGGGCAGAAAGAAAACATCCATTCAATGCAAGTTTTTATTCTTACTTTAGCTAAGGTAAGAAGAAGAACTTGCATTGACTTGACACTTTCTGTCCGCCCATCCTTTAAAAATATTCATGCATCTCAAAATCTTCGAGATAAATTTGGTCCTCGTATTTTCAAAATGACCTAATACCTCCATAGTTAGCTGATACTTTATATTTGTAAACAAATATGTAAGCCTTAGTTAACAAGGAAGAAAATAGATTGACTATAAAATGGGAGACAACCAGACGATTTAGTGTTCTAGATATCTAGATGAAAGTCTACAAACCACAATAAATAAAAAGAAAATTAGAAAGGAAATCAAATACACACATTTATTTATTTATTTTTATTAATATGTGTTTTTTTTATGAACTTACAAGTTATTATCTGAAACGTTTTTACCAAGTCAGAATATTGTTAATATCTCACATGATGAAATGAAGAAGATAATCAACAATCTTGGTATAGATTATCAATGTATATATGCATGTCCTAATGATTGTATTTTATATAGAGGTGAATATGCATACTCTTTGACATGTCCAAAAGGTCAATCTCCTCGATATAAGGTTGAAGACTGTAAAATCCGGAAAAAGGTATTAAGACATTTTCCATTGGCTCCACCGATTAGACATATGTTTCAAAGCCCCGGATTATCAAAGCTTTTGACATGGGGACATGATCATAAAAGTACTAAAGGAATAATCAGAATTCCTCATTGTTGGAGAATTCCTCACCTATTCGCAGCAGAAAGTGTAGAGGACCTTCTCAAGATCAAGAATTTTACCAATAGCTAAACCTTAAAGTGAAAAATCGTATGAAGTACAAAATGCAATGAACTTGAAATTTTGGTCACTCAGTCTAGACACATACAACTTTCAAATGAGCTATCAACCACTCAATTTGGAGTAGTTTTGGTTGGGCAACTCTTTGCCTCAAAACAGGCTACCTATTCACTCAATTAGGCTGAAAACTGGACTTCACTAGAAACTGAATAACTCACAAAGCATTATAAATGTGATAAAAATCTTTGATAAACTTTCCAACAAATATTTAAACTCTAAAAATGGATACATACATTGAGAGATATGGCACTCACAAGCACGCTACCTAGAAATTGGTATGTGGTTGGACAAAAAATAGTCTATGAGACTGAAGAGATCGAAATGACTCAAACCAAATGAGATACCTACAAGGGGACTTCAATGCTTTCTTCCTCTGTTCTTGAGTGTCCTCCCTTGCCTCTTTTGTAGCCAAATGACCATGAGATCTCATGATGAATTTGAGAGCTCTTCTCCATAACTTCTCCACTACTTTGGGCAACCACTCCTCTTCAAGTTCAGTTTTTGGATTTGATTCTCTTTTGGCCTCCACTACTTGCGAAGGTAAATGCTTTCATTTTTCATTTTTGTATTTTCCTTCTATTTGAAGAAAAATCCTTTTTGCAAAATATATACGACCTTGCGTCTTTATTTTTTACACTCCCCCTCAAGCTCACATGTGAGCTTGCACCTTCAACCATATCCTGCAAGTTAATTTCATCCTTGAACCTCTTTAGCTTAGAAGCATCTAAGGACTTTGTAAACATGTTTGCAACCTGGTCATTAGTTCTAATAAACTTTATATCCACATCCTTGCTCAAAACGTTTTCTCGAACATAATGATAATGCACTTCTATGTGCTTACTTCGTGCATGAAACATTTGATTGTTTGTCAAGTGAATGCTTGACATGTTGTCACCATAAATTGGAATGGTCTCCACCTGCACATCAAGATCAGGCAAGAGCTTCTTAATCCAAATAGGTTCACAAGTTGCAAAGGCCAATCCTCGATGATAGTGCAACAGTAGGTTGCTTCTTTGAGCTCCATGTGATAGGTTTGCTACTTATCATGAACACATAACCTGAAGTGGATCTTCTATCTTCCTTCAAGCTAGCCCAATCAGCACCACTAAAGCCCTTTACCTACAATTCTTCATCATATCTATAAAACAATTCATGACTGATTGTGTGCTTCACATATCTTAACACTCATTTGGCTGAATTTAAATGTTCACTTGTTGGAGTTTGCATAAATTGAGAAAGAACTCCAATGATGTAACACAAATCTGGTCTTGTGATCGTAGCATAGATCAATGAACCTATAATACTCCTATATGTAGTTACATCATGTAACTTCTCTCCATCAGTTGAGCATAGCTTCACATTTGTGTCCATAGGTTGAGTGAGGGGTTTGCATTCAGTCATTCCAAATATGAAAAGAACATCCAGGAGTACTTTCTTGGCATCAAGTAGATGCCATCTTTCCCATAGACTACCTCAATGCCTAAAAAGTATTTCAGCTCACCAAGATCTGAAATTTTAAAATCCTTACCGAGTTTTCTTTTTATCTCTTGTATTCCTGCAATGTTACTTCCTGTTATGATGAGATCATCAACATATATGCAAATGTATACGTGCTTGCCTTCTTCTTTCTTCATGTATAGAGAGGGATCTGCACTACTTGAACTATACCCACACCATGTGAGGTACTCAACCAATCTTTGGTTCCAAGCACGTGGTGCTTGCTTCAGCCCATAGAAAGCTTTTTTCAATCTACAAACAAAATTGTGATGCTTTTTATCTTCCAATCCAATTGGTTGACTCATGTATACCTCTTCTTGAAGTTCACCATTGAGAAAAGCATTTTTTATGTCAAGTTGGTACGATGGCCATCTCCTTGCTGTACTCACTGCAATCAAGGTTCTAATTATTCCCATCTTTGCAACCGGCCTGAAAGTCTCTTCATAGTCGATGCCGCAAGTTTGCTTGAATCCTTTTGCTACTAGTCTAGCTTTATGCTTAGCTAGAGAACCATCAACATTTCTCTTTATTTTAAACGCCTATTTATTTGGAACAATCTTCATACCTTCGGCCTTTGGAACTAGCTCCCATATGTGATTGTCCTTGAGAGCTTTCATCTCTTTGATGCCATTTTCATAAATAAAATCTGAAAATTCTTTGGAGAAATATTCAAGATCTTTATGTAGCATCTTGTTTCCTTTTCTACTTGTGTTTTAAATCTCTTGAACATGGAGAACACATCTGATTTTTGTTTTATGCAAAACATCCATACTTTTCTTGAATGATCATCAATAAAAGTGATAAAATATCTATTATCAGCCACCAATGGTTGTTGTGATGGTCCCCATACATCCGTGTGTATCAAGTCGAGGACATTCCTTGCCACATAGTTTCTCTTCTTGAATGGTTGTCGAGTTTGCTTTCCTAGTTGGCATGCTTCACAAAACTCATGTAGTCCAACATCATTGAAACTTGGAAGACCTCTTACCACTTCATGCTTGCTCATGTCCTTGAGCTTGGGAATGTTGATATGTCCAATTCTTTTGTGCCACAAATCAATTTTAGCAATCCTCTTATTTCCAAACTGAATATACATCACCTTTCCATGTGGTTGTTGAATGTCCAAAGTGAACATCCTACCTTCTTTCCTTCCTTGAGCAATGATTCTTTATAAAGCAACCTTTTTCATTAAAGATAACATGATATCCTTTCTCTACATTTTGTCCTACTGAAATCAAATACTTTGCAATAGTAGGAACATGAAGAACATCAATCAATATCTTCTTGTCTCCAAGCTTGATATCTCCAACATGCTCAATTGCGTGTTGAGTTTCATCACCAATCTCCACACATCCTTTTCCACTTGGAGCTTGTCGCTTTGTGAATAAATCTCCTTGGCATGTCATATGGTTGCTGCAACCTGAACCTATAAACCATTTTTTATCATCACTTCTCGAGTTGTTGTACTCATGCTTCATGGCAAGCAGGGTTTGCTTGTCTCCTTCACTTGATGTTCTCACATAGTTATTTTGGCTCCTTTGGTTGCCTCCATTCAGCCTTCCATTCTTTTGCCAACAATTATTTGCATAATGTCCTAGTTTACCACAATGATAACATGTTATACCTTTATGACGATTGTATGAACCTCTACCTCTTCCTCTATTTGTTCCTTGACCTCTTCCATGTGCGTTGTCATTTAAGTTGTCCTTGTTGTCCTCCTAGTTGTGTTGGCTGGAATTTGTGTTGTTGTAGCTTCTTCCTCTTCTTCTCGAGCCTCCTCTTGAGTTCCTTCCTCTACCTCGACCTACATATAACATTTGACTATGGCTGTCCTTACCTTTGTTGCCTTCTCCTTGTTGAGAAACCTCTTCAGCCACAAGATTTGGTATAATCTTGCAAATGTTGGTAGAGGGTCTCTATAAAGAATGTTTGTGATGAGGGGCTTCCACTTCTCTTCACTTCTCAAGCCATTGAGGGCTATTTGGACGATTTCTTCCTCTTCTATTTTGCATTCAACTGATGCTAACTGAGTAATGTTCGGATCTTGAAGGTCCACCGGTTGTGGATCATCTCTAGTAACTAGACTCCAAAACATTTACCTTTAAGGTAATTTTTCATTATATATCTCCAAGACTGAAAACTATCTTTGTCTAACTTCTCAACTTGTTGTCCTAAATCAACCATTGAAAACTTCCAAGATCGAAGTTTACCTCAAATATGTTGTGGTGCTCTTTCTTGACTTTATGAAGCTCCTCCTTGATTTTTAGCTTCTCCTTTGCTTCACTTCAGTCCCAATGCTTTGCCTCTTCAAGATCCAATGCTTTGATACGATTTTTTGGAGAATTCCTCTCCTACTCGCAGTGGAAAGTTTAGAAGACCTTCTCAGGATCAAGACTTTTACCAATAGCTAAATATTCAAATCAAAATCGGTGTCAAGTAAAAAATGTAATGAACTTGAAATTTTGTTCACTCAAACTAGACAATTATACCTTTTAAATGAGCTATCAAACACTCAATTTTGAGTAGTTTTGGTTGGGAAATCCTTTGCCTCAAAATAGGTTACTTGTTCACTCAGTTAGGCTAAAAACTAGACTTCAGTAAAAATTGAATAACTCATAGACAATTAAGAATTTGATAAAAATAATCTATAAAAGGAAGTAGTCAAGATAAGCTTTCCAATGAATATTTAAACTCTAAAAATGGATACATACATTGAGAGATACAACTCTCACAAGCAGGCTACCTAGAAATTGGTATGCGGTTGGAGATAGTCTATGAGACTAAAGAGAACGAAATGACTCAAACCAAATGAACTACCTACAAGGGGACTTCAATGCCTTCATCCTCTATTCTTGAGTGTCCTCCCTTGCATCTTTTTTAGCCAAATGACCACGAGCTCTCATGATGAATTTGAGAGCTCTTCTCCATAACTTCTCCATTACTTTGGGCAGTCAGTCCTCTTCGAGTTCAGGTTTTGGATTTGATTCTCTTTTGATTGATTCTCTTTTGGCCTCCACTACTTGCTGAAGTAAATGCTTCCATTTTTCATTTTTGTGTTTTCCTTCTATTTGAAGAATAATCTTTTTTGCAAAATATATATGACCTTGCTTCTTTATTTTTAACACTCATGATAGTGTTGCTTTTCAGCATATTGATTCTACATGGCCTGAATTTGCACAAAATCCACATAATCTAAAGTTAGGAGATACATTAGATGGGGTTAATCCATTCTCCATGAAATCCAGTGGTAGTCATAAACTACAATCTTCTGCCATATCTTAGCATTAAGAAGGAACATTTAATGCTTTCACTTTTAATCCCACAAAAAGACAAGTTAAAGATATGAATATATATCTTGCTCCTCTCATTGACGATCTCCAAGAGTTATGGAAAGGTATTAACATCATTGATGTATCGAAAAGCATCAATGAAAGATATATTACGGTTCATGGTATTGTGGCTTGGACTATTCACGATTTTCCAGGATATGTTGTTTGTTTAGGTATTGATGTAATTTTTTTATTCAGTATGCATACAAATAAATGTGAGTTAATCTAATTATATTTTTATAATTTTCATGATGCAAGAATATCTACAGGGTTATAAAGCTTATCCATATTGTGGTGATTGGTTGAGATCAATCTATAGTAAGAGTATCAACAAAAATATTTATATTCAACATCGATGATTCTTGCCTAATGATCATACATTAAGATCTAAAAGAGAAGCGATACATTTTAATGGAAAGCTTGAAACATGTCATTGCCCAAAACCTATGACGCCTATGGATTGGTATAGAAAATGGACAGATGGATTTCTGATAGATCCAGAATCAGAAATCTTCAGTGATGATGAAGATAATGAGTATGTGAAGAGAGGTAAAGGAAAATTGGCACTCCCAGAGAAGATATCAATATGTTATTCTTTGGAGTATTGGAAAGAGTTAAAAGTATGTCATCTTCTTGATCATATGCATATATTGAAGAATATTGGTTATTCACTATGGGAGCATCTTCTTGGACTAAAAGATACCATAGCATCAAGGAATGATTTGAAAGATCAAAACTCAAAACCAAAGTTATGGCCAGTTTTTAATAGACATCGACAGGAAACGACTTATGCACCTACTCCTTGGGTACTTACAACAAAAGAGATACAGACTATCAACAATAGGATTCAATTGATTCAGGCTCCTATAGGATATGGAGCATCTTTCCAAAACATGTTTACTATGGATGATAAGAGGTTATCTGGGTTCAAGACCCATTATTGGCATAACTTTTTGAAACATATTTTACCTTTGGTTATCGATGGATGTACAACGAAACGAGTACGAGGTGTGATCTATCGTCTTGGATCGCTTATAAGGTAGTTATGATACTTTTATATTTAATACATATGAATATTTGATATCTTTTATTTTTGAATTAACTTCTTTATAATATGTATAGGTGGATTACATCAAAAGAGATTGACAAAAACTCGATCCCATGAAAAAAATGTGAATGCAAAGAGCTACTATGTTTGATGGAGAAAGAGCTTCCTACTTCATTTTTTGATATTCAGATTCATTTATTAGTCCATCTTGTAGATGAAATAGAGATTGCAGGTGTTGTCAACACTTGATGGATGTTTTGGGTTGAGCGATTTATGGGAATATTAAAAGGTTATGTGCGACAAAAAGCAAAACCAGAAGGATCCATGGCAAAGGGTTGGTTGGTTGAAGAGTGCATGTATTATGCTAGTGAAAAGAGTTCATGAAGAACGTCCACGTGCATGGACCAACGAGTCTTCTTCAAAAATAACAGATGAGGTATTATCAAGTAAGGGAGTTCCATTTTTATTTACATTTCAAGAAAAAAATGATGTTTCTACTTCTGTAGCATATAATAGTGAATGCATGCAAGCATTCCTTAGCGAGTACGAATAGGAACTTCAAAATCTTCGAAGTAAAAGATGAAGAAATAAAAGATATATACATAATCTTGATAATAATGAGATTACAAATATATCTTCTTTCACGGATTGGATATATAGTCGTTTGCAACCCGCCAACGCAAATAATGAAGAAATCTCAGATGAACAGAGAGAGTTTATGATCAGTTGTGAACGAAAGGTAATTTTATTTTAATTATATTTTAATTATATTTTGTTTTTTCATATATGTATATTAGTTTCTATTTACTAATTTAATTTCTTTTTTGCAGGCTCGAATGTTCACTAATATGTGGGCATTTGAATAGCATATTAGAATCAAAGCCATTGATTCTTTATGTAAAATAGAGGATTCTAGTATTGTTGCTTCTTTCAAGCAACTATCACATGCTAGCTCAAAAGACACGAACCTTATAGATGGTGAACTTGGTTATGTAGGAACCATTGTTGGTATCTACGAAATATCATTTTGTACATTCAAACAGGTAGAAAAAAGTTTATATTTTTTATGATAGAGTTTATTATTTTTTTAAGCACCTAATAATGGGTTTTTGTTTTTATATATTTTGATAGGTCATTTTGAAGGTTGACTGGTTTTGAGCCAAGTATAAAGGTAGTAATTCCACATTAAGAAAGGAACTATCTGGGTTTTGGGCAATTGATTCTTCCAAGGTAATGCGATCTACTAAAGAACCATATATTCTTACTCAGCATATTGAACAAGAATTTTTTTATACAAACCCAGATGCTCATCCTTGGTGGCAAGTCATTCATGTTCAACCTCGAGGTAGGTCATTGTTTGAACAGTTTATTGTTAGAGAGATCAAAGAAAGTCCTCTTGATGATTCACCATCAGATACTAATACATCAACATCTGAAAGTGAAATTAGAATCATTATACATGATCATGATACTAATATTTTTGATGAAGAGGATAATACTCTACATGCTGATTCTACTAATGATGAAGAGGAATTACCAGAAATCGATATTAATCCATCAATAGATGATGTGACTCATGAGAACACATATTTAATAATAGAGGAAATAAATGAAATCAATAAGGATAATGAAGATGAGACTATATTGATGTCTTACCAAAATGATGGCAATAATGAAAACATATGAGCAGATTAGATAGTAAATTCCACTCTAGTTATCGATCAATAACTTGAAGCTTCTGAATCCATATCAGATAATAGATTCTTCTTTATTCAACTAGAATATCGATGAATCCTACTAGAGAGATGAAATCATGTTCTTTTAAGTTAGAACATGAAGCTCGAGGGTATGCCTAATTATTTTGTATATAGCTTTATCTTTGAGGAGCAAATTTTTCTCATGTATGTATGCATATGTGTGTGTATTCATGTGTATTGTATGTATACATGTGTTAGTATGCATATATATATGTTTCATGTATATGTATGTGTGTGCATGTGTGTGATATATGTATACATGTGTTAGTATGCACACGTGTATATATGCATATGCATTTGTGTAATATATGAAAGTGTTTATAATTCTGTATGCATCTATAAGTATACATGTGTGCATGTAGGCATGTATATGTGATGTGTGCATGTATATATGTATATGTGTAATGTGTACATGTAAATATGTATGCATGTATATATATTTATGTGTGCATATAGGCATGTATGTGTGATTCATAATGTATCTACTCCATTTTATATTTATGTATGTGTATCTACATGATGTGTATATATCTTTATATATATTATGATCCTCGTTGATCCGAGTAGCTATATATAGAGGCATAAGGTTGGGAGGAGAGACATCTCTCAAGTAGGACGTCGGAGTGTGTGTATGCGTGTATTTTTACCTCTAGTCTCACTCTTTGCTCTCTCTCTCTCTCATATACATACATACATACATACATACATAAACACACATACTCATATCCACCTATATATACATAAAAACAATGTGTACCGTGCATTATTGCGACGATGAGCCATAAGTGTTTGCATCTCTTTTAGAGACCACTTATGCGACCATCCTGTCCCAAACTCTGTCTTAAGTGAAATGAGTACATATTTTTTATCCCTCTCATCATGCTCACTACAAAAATAAAAAAAATCATTTAAATAAAACATAAGATATTTATTTCAATTTATATGTGAGATTTATACTTACTTCCACTACAAGTGGACAAGGCGTAGGTAAGAGTCGCATAATGCTTGCATTCTTCTCTTGAACTCCAATCCATTCCCTATGTACACAATATTCCCTTGTGGCTCTACATCTCACTCTAGCCCTAAGGTGCCTATGCATGTCCTCATAGGCACCTCTGCTCTACTATCATGATCTAGAGGTGGTATAGGTGTCTTGAAAATAGATAGATAAAAATAAATAAAAAATGTGTTATAATATCATTAAAAAAAATTTGTGGAAAAAAAAACATGCCTATGAGCAGATAGCTGTCTTCTTGCATGTGGAGCCACAGAAGAGCCTTCCTCTGATCGCTGGGTAAGCATCTGGATCGTAAAATCCAGCTCATCATTAAGAGTACTCATGCATGATGATCCCTAGAGTATCAGGCGAAACTCTTGCTCTCATAAGACCTTTTATGAGAGTGAGTTTCACCTTTCTCTCTCTACTAGGATCCATAATACCTGTACATATAAAACAAAATGGGTTAGAAATGAATATATATATGTGTACATATGTATGTGTGTATATGTGTATGTAGGTGTATATGTGAGAGTGTGTATGCATGTAAGCATGTATGTATGCATTATGCATGTATCTATGCATATGCATGTGCATTATGTATGCATATGTATGCATATATGTGTGTATGTGTGTGTATGCATGTAAGTATGTATGTATGCATGTAAGTATGTATGTATGCATATGCATATGCATTATGTATGCATATGTATGCATGTATGTGTATGTGTGTGTATGTTTCTCTATGTGTGTGCTTATGCATATATGTGTGTATGTGTGTGTGTATGTGTGTGTGTATGTGTGTGTCTATGTGTGTATGTGTATTTGTGTATGCATGTGCATGTGTGTGTATGCATGTAAGCATGTATGTATGCATATGCATGTGCATTATGTATGCATATGCATGTGCATTATGTATGCATATGTATGCATGTGTGTGTATGCATGTAAGTATGTATGTATGCATATGCATATGCATTATGTATGCATGTATGTGTATGTCTCTCTTTGTGTGTGCGTATGCATATATGTTAGTATATGATCAATGTCTACCCCTCATGATTGTATGCACATTTTGTAAGGCCCCCGTTATGAGGAGAAGCCAAGCGTGCATTAGCCAATTGATGGGAATCCCAACTTGCATGTTGGATGAAGGTCATATTGGACCATGTAAGGTATTGTAAGGAAAGGGAGTTACTAGGGTCCCCAATTGGGGGGTCCGGGGCAGTGGGGAGCAGCCCCGGCTAGGGGGTCCAAGGGGGCTAGCGAGGCCCCTGGTGGGGGTCCGGGGGCAGCGCCCCCGGCGTGACGATAAAGGGAATATTCCATAGAATATTCCCTATCGGAGTCAAAAATCATTTATATTTGTTAGGTCGGTTCAACCGGTCTAAGCCGTGTATGGAAATTATGCGGGTGGTGGCCGCCCATGCTCTACCGCCCATGTATAGCCGTCCAAGGAAGGCCACCCATGATACTATATATACATGACTTCTGCACTACCTGAGACATCGAGTTGAGCCAGCATACCTCTACCTTGTATCTCCCTATCTAGAGTTGTCTAGATCACCATTTAAGCTCTACCTTGAGAGCGCACGGGTGGACAATGCCATCATCTTTGTACTTGCTGCTAGTAGAAAATTGTTGAGATTCTCCTATATCTGTTATCTTCTCTGCTATTGCTCCTGTGTTATATTGCGTAACTATTGTCTTACATGGTATCAGAGCTGCAAGGTTCGAATAGCTTGAGAAGTATCACTATTTTAGCCTACTAGCAGACTAGAATATCAGTAGATTTTTCGAGTGATTACATGATGGCTTCATCGTCGAACACTAGTCTTGGTGCTTCCTCTAATGTTAATGCTGCACCTATTCGAATTCGTCCACCTGCATTCACTGAAGGGAAGCTGGATGGAACCAACTATACACTCTGGAAGTTCAAAATTTTTGCAATTTTGGACTCCTATGAATTACTTGACACTGTCATGGGACAAATGCGATTGGATCCAGAGCCTATACCAGTTGAAGATCCAGCAAATTCAAGATTGATGATTCAGCTAGATCCAGATCTTCTACGAGCTTGGAAGAGGCGGAATGCTGATGCATTATGTGCGATTGTCACTAGTGTAAGTGATTCTGTGCTTACTTTAGTTCAACATACTACTAAAGCACATGAGGCTTGGGACATATTGGCTTGTCAATATGAGACCAAGAACCACACTAGGATACAGAATTTAGAAAATCAGTTGGAAAATGAAAAGCATTTTGATTCTGAAAAGGCTGACGATTTTATCAAACGGATAAAGCATCTTCAAGATCAATTGGCTGCAGTTGGTGTTGTTATAACACCAGAAGAGCTCGCTCGAAGATGTGTATGCGTAGGAACAGGATAGTAGTTGAAATGGCTCATTGTATGTTAAAGGCTTAGGACATGCCTGATTCATTCTGGGCAGAAGCAATCAATACAACAGTCTACATCCTCAATCGAAGCTACACAAAAGCTCTGAAGGGGATGACTCCTCAAGAAGCATATTCTGGTAAAAAGCCTTCAGTTTTGCATTTCAAAATTTTTGGTTGTTTCTGTTATGCACATATTCCTAATTCAACAAGATCAAAGTTGGATTCAAAAAGCAAAAAATGTGTTTTCCTAGGATATAGTGAAGATTCTAAAGCATATAGGTTGTGGGATCCTGAGGCAAGGAAGATTTTTGTCAGCCGAGATGTGGTGTTTGATGAATGACCACACTTAGTATAAGATAAAGGTAAATCTACTATCTCATCAAACGGAGAAATATCTCACCTTGTGCCTATCAAAAGACAGGTTAAAGTTGAGGAGGAGGAACCATCTGATGGAGAAATTTCCTCAATAAAAAGCCAACCAGTTGTAGCTACACAGCGTAAGCCACTACCGAAGTGGGCACAACAGCTCTTTGATGATCACAATCCACATGTAAATGTACCAGAATCATCATCGAATGGATTACGAAGATCAAAGAGAATAGAGGAGCAAAGAAGAGCCTCAGAACACATTGTTAACATGGATCTAATGGCAGATATCATGGGCTCGATAAAGGAACCTACCACCATTTAAGAAGCCCTTGATGATCTAGGTTGGAGAGCGGCAATGCAATCAGAGTATGATAGTATACTCAAAAATGATACATGGGATCTAGTCGACTTGCCGCCAAAGAAGAAGGTAATATGTACTAAATGGATTTGGAAAGCTAAGTATAAAGCAGATGGAACATTAGAAAAGTATAAGGCAAGATTAGTTGCACAGGGTTTTTCACAGATCAAAGGATTTGATGTTCAAGAAACTTTTGCACCAACAGCACGCATGACAACTATTCGGACGGCACTTGCAGTAGCTACACAAAAGGCATGGCCTATTTTCCAGATGGATGTCAAATCTGCATTTTTGAATGGTCACCTCAAGGAGGAGGTATATGTATCTCAACCACCAGGTTTTGAGGTGCCCAATTCATAAAATAAAGTTTGCAGGTTGAAGAAGCTTTGTATGGACTTAAGCAAGCTCCACGGGCTTGGTACCAACGAATAGATCATTTTTTAAAAAATATGGGTTTTGAAAGAAGTACTTCTGATGCTAACTTGTATGTAACGAAAAGGGATAGCAAGCTAGTTGTTGTCATTGTATATGTAGATGATTTGATCATTACAAGAGATCATCAAGAACTCATCAATCAAACTCGGATCAGCTTGGGAACTGAGTTTGAAATGATAGACTTAGGTCTACTCCATTTTTGTCTGGGAATTGAGGTATGGCAAAGGAAGGATGGAATTTTCATCTCACAAGAAAAATATGCCAAAGAGATTGATGGACTGCAAGCCAACTAGCACACCTATGGAGGTAAATCATAAGCTATCTATGGATGATAACATGCCTGATGTGGATGCTAAGAAGTATAGGAAGCTCGTTGGAAGTCTTATTTTTCTGTGCAACACTAGACCAGGCATTTGATATGCTATTGGAGTATTAAGCAGGTTTTCCAACAAACCTAAGGACAGTCACTGGAATGTTGGAATGCAAATTCTAAGGTACATTGTAGGAACCTTGGATTTTGGTATTTTTTATACCACAGGTGATACACTCCAAGGATATTGTGATTCAAATTGGGCTGGAGATTGTGATTCTAGAAAATAAGTTTCTGGATATTGTTTCTCACTTGGTTCAGGAATATTTTCTTGGGTAAGTAGAAAGCAACCAACTCTCACACTCTCCTACACTGAAGTAGAGTACAAAGTAGCTTGTTTTGCTTCTTGTGAGGCAGTCTGGTTAAGGAGAATTCTTGCAGATCTAGGCTTTCCATCAAATATGGCGATTGTACTCAAGTGTGATAATCAAAGTTGTATGGCTATTGCAAAGAACCCAGTATTTCATGCTCGCACCAAGCACATAGAAGTACAGTACCATTACATTCGTGAGCTAATTGAAGATGAAATTGTGGAGCTAGAATATTGCCCAACAGAGGCAAATTGTGCTGACATATTCACTAAAGCACTTGGAAGAGAGCAGCTCAACAGACATCTTCAATAGATGGGCATAGGACCGAAACCTACTTGATTTTTCAACGGTAAACATTGAGGGGGGGTGTTAGTATATGATCAATGTCTACCCCTCATGATTGTATGCACATTTTGTAAGGCCCCCGTTATGAGGAGAAGCCAAGCGTGCATTACCCAATTGATGGGAATCCCAACTTGCATGTTGAATGAAGGTCATATTGGACCATGTAAGGTATTGTAAGGAAAGGGAGTTACTAGGGTCCCCAATTGGGGGGTCCGGGGCAGCGGGGTCCAAGGGGGCCAGCGGGCCCCATGGTGGGGGTTCGGGGGCAGCGCCCCCGACAGGACAGTAAAGGGAATATTCCATAGAATATTCCCTGTCAGAGTCAAAAATCATTTATATTTGTTAGGTCGGTTCAACCGGTCCAAGCCGTGTATGGAAATTACACGAGCGATGTCCGCCCACACTCTACTGCCCATGTATAGTCATCCACGGAAGGCACCCATGATACTATATATACATGACTTCTGCACTACATGAGACATCGAGTTGAGCCAGTATACCTCTACCTTGTATCTCCCTATCTAGAGTTGTCTAGATCACCATTTAAGCTCTACCTTGAGAGCGCACGGGTGGACAACGCCATCATCTTTGTACTTGCTGCTAGTAGAAAATTGCTGAGATTCTCCTATATCTGTTATCTTCTCTGCTATTGCTCCTGTGTTATATTGTGTAACTATTGTCTTACAATATATGTGTGTGTATGTGTCTATATGTGTGTGTGTGTCTATGTGTGTATGTGTGTGTGTGTCTATGTGTGTATGTGTGTGTCTATGTGTGTATATACGTGGGTATCTATATATATGTGTCTGTATGCATGTGTATGTGTGTGTGTAAATGTGTGTGGATCTGTGTGTGTGTATGTGTCTATGTGTGTGTGTGTGTATATGTGTATGTGTATGTGTGTGTTTCTGTGTGTGCGTGTATATGTGTATGTGTATATATATGTGTGTATGCATGTGTATGTGTGTGTGGAAATGTGTGTGGATGTGTGTTTGTGAGTGTGTGTAAGTGTGTATGTGTCTAATATGTATGCATGTGTGTGTATGTGTGTGTGTGTGTGTCTATGTGTGTGTCTATGTGTGTGTGTCTATGTGTATGTGTGTGTGTCTATGTGTGTATGTGTGTGTGTATGCATATGTACATGTGTGTGTATGTGTGTGTGTGTCTGTGTACCTTGCTTCAAAGGATGTGTGTGCTCAAACTATGTGGATCTCTCTCTCTCTCTCTCTCTCTTTCTCTCTCGTCCTAATCCCAACACAAATGTGTCGGGAGAAATCACAACTTTTTTTAACATTCCAGAGTGTCGCTTATGCAACGCTCTGGAATACGAGAACGTCATGTATGCGACGCTCTTGCATCGCAAGCAGTTTGCCAATGTCGTTAAAAGCATCGCTGGCTAGCGACGCTCTTTACGATGCATAATTTTAGCATCGCATAAGCGATGCTATGCATCGCTTATGCGACGAGTCCTCTTTTTTTTTAATAAAAAAAAGTCTCGTCGCTTATGCGATGCTAGCATTGAATAAGTGACAAGACCCACTTTTTTTCATTGGGGGGTGTCGCTACACCCCCCTATATCTAGTAGTGTAAATGAATTTGGGCCTTTAGATCATGGAGGAATGAACTCCCAACCATAAGATCAACTACTTTTGATTAAAAGAATTAGATTCATCAAATGGATGGATAAGATTTCTTGTTCATATCAAATATAGGGCAAAGGAGGAGGAGAAAAAAGGCGCCTTCATTCGCCACCCTTGGATCTGGGAAGATTTGGACCGTTGACTCAATGTTGACATGGATTTAGATAAGATTAGCTGCTAGTTTTTGAAGAACTTTGCATTATTGCTCTTGGCCGTCAAATTAAGGTTTATCTAGGTGAAAATACTTATGGATTCTTCCTAGCTTTTAGTTTTTTTGCATCTCCACCCTTGAATGTGAGCTCACCCTTACAACATGGATCAATCATCTTTTGCCATGTGGTTGCCCTTCAAGCCTCCAATCTGCTTCATCTAGAAAATTATGGTGATCTTGAAAACTCACTTTTGTGCTCTTTGACCCTCAAAATATGATATGATGAAGATGAAACTTTTTAGGTTTGTAATTATAAGCCTCTCCTTTAGGAATCTGCGGAGAAACATCCATATGAATTTATGCTATACAAGTTTGACTACATTTTGAAGTTTGCAAGGTGACATTAAGATGTATAGAAAGCTCTCATAGCCTTGAGACTTTGTAAAAATGTGTAGCTTGATATGGTCTTTATACATGCCATACCATATGGTGAATGAAAATTCATGTACAAGATTGTATAGGGTCTTAGTGAAAAAATTAGATTTTTATAAAGTGCATGTGGGCATATAAATGTGCAGGAAAATACATTTACATGTGAATTTCAACCTATACATGGCCTTTGATAGTATTTACAAGTATATGAGTTTCCATGTGATCTGGTGATAGTGAATTTTTTTCCCTAATTTCCAATATTTGACTAGCTTTGATCGATACCATGGATTTTCTTGATTTCTTCCAAAGTTTGCATCTGAAATCCCTTTTACATCATTGATGTGTCATGAAATTCTCAAGGGATTTTGGCTACCTTCAACAAATGTGTTTCTTGTGTGCCTTCACAAGTGAGATGGGAGAGAAAATATCGATGAAATGCTTATGATAAAAGTCCATCGAGTATGAAGCAACTTAGGAACAATAATATTATGATCGCAATGGTTATGTAGACTCTTATGGTTCCAAGTACATCATGGTAATGTATGCTACACCTCAAGCAAGACCACATGCATGACAAGCCATAAGACCATATGTTCCAAGAGAGGTCCATGTTACCAATGTGAAGGAGACCATTTTATTAGAGAATGTACAATGCCCAACCTATCACCCCAAAGGTCTTCTGAAAGATATTGTAATGAATGCAAAAAGGAACATCTTTTTCTCAGATTTCCCTAAGGATCCTTCCAAATCATATTCAACTACTTAGATCAATGTAATAAAGGTAATTGAGTCCTCTAGAAGTGATAGAGAATGGATGGTACCACTGAAATTTTTTAGACGAGCTCAAGCTAAGGAAAAGAAGGGAAACCCTATTGAAAATCATTCTAGCACTTCTAGAAATATAAAAGGAAAATAAGCTTCACTTATGGTGGTGAGCAACATGATAGATGCTACCCAAGAGGATATTTCAAGAAAGAGAGCTTGGAATTATGCAAGAAATTCATTGAATTTGCTTAGGCAATGCTAGAAAAACTACCTCGCATTCCAAAAACTAGAATTATAGAGGAAAAATTTTAGGAATGTTGAGAGATATATCCATGAGACCAAAAATCACAAGAAGAACTGAATCTAAGAAAAGAAGAATCCAGTTTAGAGACAAGTGAAATCGATTCCTTAATCCCTAACGTAGAAGCATCTTGGCCAAAGATCTATGGGTCAAAGTTCAAGAAACTTGTTGGAGGAAATACAAAGAAGAACCTCCTCCCTTTATTGAGTTAAATGCTTCATTGAACCAAAAAAAGATAGAAAAGGAGGAAAAAGTGGAAAATTTATCCAATCTAGGCTTGAAGCACATGAAGCTATTAACATAAAAACACTTCCTAATTATACTAGAGTATGATGATATATCAAAGATTTTTATTCCCTTACCAAAAAGAACAATCTTATTTCTTGCTAGCATTACATCATAATACATAGAGAGAAGAATAATGACATTTGGACATGAGTATATACAATCTCACAGAAACTGAATGTATTTCATGTTAGAGTTACAAGGAGATGTCATATACAATGCCACATATCTCTCTATCATGTTGACAATGAAGAGGTACAAAGTTAGAAGGCAAAATGGCTATTATTACTTGAAAGTTTTAAGGAAATTGACATTTACATGGTTTTTGAAATCCGCACTATTCACATACTAACATTGGCATACACGATGGACTCGACCCACTAAACAATATAAATTATTACAATTCATTATTGGCTTCTGAAGTTCGATGCATAATTCTATCTAAATCATAAATGAGTTCCTAAAAAATAGTCCTAAGTTGAGAAATTGTTTTTCAGTGTCAGACTAGAAATTCTGGTCAGAATAGTCCATAGATCCCCATTGTGCTCTCAATGGTTCTTTTGCCATCTTAGCCTCAGCATAGTTTGAATATATAATTTCCAAAAAAATTGACTTGTTGTGGTAGCTTTTGCAAGTTGAGAGTGCAATTGCCAAGATTGTTCTTCCTTCTAAACTAGGTTCAATTTTTTTAATTTAATCATCTGCGTCAATTCATTTTGCATTTTGAGGAGTTCCAAAATCTGCAATTCTTTATTAGCAAGAATGTAGCCTTTTTTGGTACAATCTACTTGGCATCCTTTAATTGCAATTCTAACTCCTTAATATTATTAACCTTCACAATATCCACATATAGATTATCAGTTAAAGATCAAACTTAAGCATGAATTTATTATGTAGTTTACAAGGATCAAATCACATCCAGCCAGTTTTTCCTTCTCATCTTGTAGTTGTTCCCACATGATCGCTTCTTCTTCGTCAGTTTCTTCCAATTGGGTCTCCAAATCAATAATGGCCCTTCTCATGGCCTAGAATTACTTGTGAGAGACATCCACCCAACCAACCAGACTATCCTCCAATTCCTGAGCTTACCCTAAGCAACACTAATAGTATACAGAACATGAGAGAACAAAGAACCCAACTTTCAAGAATAGTGAAGTTCAAATGATACCACTTTGTTTTGTCTGTTGTACCTTTGATGATCAATAATATGCCTCAAACTGTAGGAGGCTATTGTCTCTTGTCATCATGCATGTGAGAATTAGTGAAGGATCACCTCTCAAGCTACCACCCATGACTTTATGCATGTGATCAAACTCATCATTTGCATTACACACACACATATACATATACATATATATATATATATATATATACATATATATATATATATATATATATATATATATATATGAATTTATAATATGTACAAATGGAGATTAAATCCAATAAGGCCAAATTTGACAAATTGATTGGGGTCGGAAGCACCTCACCAACAAAGGTGGCTAATCGAAATGTGGCCGGGCTCACCTCGGAATGAATATGGAAGGGAACACACTTTAAATATATCTGCATGCTCCATCATAACTGAGTCTAAAAGGTGTTGACATGAGGGGATACCTTCTTTGTATAAATTTCCTTGACCATTGTATGCCTTAACCTTCAATTTGGGCACATGCTTCTATGCCTTGGCTGCATCTACTCTTGGTTTGACAATTTTAACATGTTAGTCAAGCCACCACTTGAGTGTGTTTAAAGACATGTGATGACTATCTAGACTTATCACGAGTTAACACACGCGTACACAGTCACTCAACACACCTTTGTGCATCGGATAGGCTGGCAAGGATCCCTTTGAATGGGAGGGTGCCCATCACGTGGATCATCTCTTGGTAAAGAGTGTCGAACAGCCGGCCATAAATGGGGTGGGTAGCAAGAAACTTTTCTTTTTTTTAAATGGAGGTTCAGCCGAGGCCTACTCCTCCAAACTTTAACTTTCAACTTGCAACTGTACAAGGAAGGGCATAGTATCCATGGGACCCCCCTTATCCCACAAGAACAGGGGTTCACATAACTGGGTTAGATTGCGGTCACAACTACCGTGTGGCACATCAACCACAAGATACAAATTTCTATGATAATATGTCCCTTACATGTTGCGGGTGGGGGTTGAACCCTCGCCCCCACCTCAAGAGGCGAGAGGCCCAACCACTAGGCCAGTGAACTGGGACAAGTAGCAAGAAACTTGATTGGTGTACAGATTGGTTGGAGAGCAGTAGACATGCTTCATTCATTGATAACTGATTCTCGTAGTAATTAACGCAACCAAGAGAAACCATAGACTTGGAGAAGGAGTGAAATGGCCGGATAAAGAAATAGACTAGCATGCCCTCCCCGAGTGCCTCCTCTTTGATTAGCAAAGTCACTTGTAAGGCGTTGAATTTGCTTTTCAAATCGGCCAGCAAGGTCTTTCTTTGCGTGGGGTTTGAAGGGTCCCGTGGGCACTAGTCCCCTTCACTTGTATTTTTCTTTTAATTAATACAAGTCCGAGAGAGTAGACTAAAGCCGAACTTCCTTTATTTAAAAAAAAAAGGTCTTTTTTTGTGGGATGCAAGACGCATTGCCCAACACCACTATAAGAAAGATCGCATAGCACAATAAGTTGAAGGTTGACTTGAGCAAGAAGCATCAAACAGCTTTGGGCAGATGAGGTATGGAATCAAGTACATTGGGTAGCTTCCCATCCGAGAGATCATGCAGAAAATTGACTTAAGTTGAACCATCGACTAGTGCAGCACCTTGAAGAATCGACTATCACCTAGCAAGTGAATCAAAGAAGGCCAATAAATCAAGACATCATGGTGGACGTTTTTCTCACGAATTAGAAGCTACCCAATATCGAGTAGCACTACTTTGAATAGATCAAATAGTATTGTTTACATATTCTCTATAGAAAATATCACATAGCATGTCTTTAAGAAAAAAAGTAATCAGCAAGGGCCCCAAGTATCAAATAGCCCGTCCAAGAAGAGTCCGATAGCAAGACATAGTTTTCCTTCAAGGGCTAACGATTAATGAGACTAGTTTGGTTGGGTCCCTAAGGCTCTACTTCAAGCTCAACAAGAACAAGCTCAAATCAAGATTTCTAAGATACTTTCAAGCGTGAAACAACAAGTGCAATCATTTCTGAAAGTTGACTCCGAAAAACCTATGGCAAAACCCAGAACTTTAAAAAAGCCTAAAACCAAGCCTAGTAGACCTGAAAAAGCAAGACCAAAAGAGACCCCATCTACCAATTGGGTTTGGAAGCCGAAATAAAATACCAAAAAAAAAGGTCATTACTTCAAAGAAATCTCAAAAGCCCATATCTATGAGATCTAAGTGGATAAAAACTGAAACTCCATCTCTAACATGTTAGAGATTCTCTTAAATGGGTACCAAAGCCTAGTAATGATCAACATGCTTTAGAAATGTCCATCATAGTAGAATTCCTAGAATCCCTAAAGACATCAAATCACTCACACAACCTTCTTTTTCAAGTAATGTAGCTCCATAGGAAGCATCAACGTGTGGAAACCATGTGCTAATCACACAACCCTCTCTTTTGCACCATTCAAATCATGCACTTCTAAAGTGTTCATAAACTATAGAGCCCCACTACATGGTTACGCATAGAGTTGTGAAAATCATGCACATGAGGCACCATTATACATATGTAATATATTTTATATATACTAGCCTCCTTTTCTTCTTGTTACTAAGGAAAAAAAGGAAAATAGAAAGAGAGAGAAAAAAGGAAAAGAACTCAAAAACATCAACAAACTGCTAGATTCAGTCCAATTCTATGATGATTGGCCATTGCAATCACTGATTCCATAACCAATATGAAGATGGAAACATCATCCACATGTGCAATTTTCTACTTGGAGGAGACCATGTTCACGATCAACAACTTCACGTTAGTTATGTTTTCTTATACTTGTAACTACTAGTTAGAAAGCTTCTTCATCTGCATACCCTACGCACACTCTATTCACCCATCTTTTGCACCAACATGTGATTTCACATCCCACGAGTATGCATGCATAGGGCCACATTACATGGCCATGCAGCTTTGAGTTTACCCATTCTTAGATATGGTGAAAAAATGACTTCTTTGCTTCCTCTTCAAGGAAACTTGGATTAAATGAGGGGTTGGTAGATTTGGATTGGTCTTTAACCTCAATTGTTAGTAAATGTAAAGAACAAAGCAAGGAGCTTGTTGCCTATACTAGAGTTTTTAAGGAAAAAAAAGTCTAGAATCTTATATATTTTGAATCTAGGTTTAGGAGAGATGTGAAAAATCTTTCAAATTCCTGTAGTAATCCTTAGATAATTAACAAATTGATCCAATCATTAAAATAATGTAATATTCGAGGATAGCAAGGCCTTAAGGTTCTTTGTTGTCTTTTTGAGTTTGAGGACTTTGTGGTCAGAGTTGGAAGACTCAAAGTATGATAGGATTCGTTAAGTACCTAGAGGAGGAGGATATTGATATAAGTTTTTGATGATGTGTGTGAACACACTTAGGAACTTCCGGGCACTCTTCTCCCTCTTTAGGAGATTTTCCCACTACTTGCATATATGTCTAACCCTAACAGATCACTTATCTTTGTAGACTCACTTGGTAATACAACCACTACTGTGTTGTTCTCAAAGCTTCTTCTTGCTCCTTGTGTTGTTCATGCTTCCACAATCCTCAACCACTAATATTTTGTATCAAAGAAATTTGTAGCCTTCTTTATGGCATCATTAATACCCTTTGATCATAGTGAATCACACAAAAATTGGTTAGCATACTTTGAGTAATTAGGAGTCCAAAAACTTTTTGCAATGTGGCATCAAATTTCTGATTTGAGCTTGTTTCGACCTTCAAATGCACTATCACAGTACCTATTTAGGAACTTTTATCCTTATGTGCTAAACATATATACAATTTTTAGTTCACTAGTATAAGCCCTCAAAGTGCCTTACAGTTCTAGTAGAGATTGATTGGGTATTTCTATTCAAATGTTTTGAGATACAATCAACTATTTGCATTAAGGTATATAGTCACTCCCCTTAACTAAAGCAATGATGTATTTCATATGCTCGTCATTCATGATAATTTGGATGGTTCTAACTACCGATTGTGGGCATCCATGATGTGTCATGTATTAGTAGCAAAATGATTGTAGAATATTGTGCATGGTGGTGAAATATGTCCTCCTACACTTGAAAATACAATGATAGAAAATGATGCAAGTGGTGTTGAATATCATGTTCTTCAATTTCTTAGTCCTAGTATGGTTCCTATTGCACCTATTCTAGAGCAAATTTTTGGGGATGATAGAGATGCATAGGCACATGCATTGATAAAATTATCCACCAAAAAAGCTAATGTACCTCACATTTGCTCTTGCAAAACAACAAAAGATGATTGGGGATACTTTTATAACTCTATCCATGGAAAGAAATGAGGTTCATGTTGCTTACCTCCAATAACAATTGGAGGCTCTTGCAAAACAATTGAATATTCTTGAAATACTTTTACAACACTACACATGGCAAGAAATGAGGCTCATGTTGCTTGCCTCCGATAACAATTTGAGAGTGAGCATATGAATGAAGGAGATTCAATGGAAACATTTTTGACAAAGTTCAAGGATTTCAAAGAGCTTTTGATTTTTTTTTAATGAAATCTTTCTAGGGAGTTCATTTCTACAAGTTGTTCTTAATGGACTTCCATATTCTTCTCAGAGTTTTGTATCTACTCTTTGGTTGATGATGAAAGGCAATCCAAATGCCTTTGTTGGTGCAAACCAATCACCAATTGAGGCTTATGAAGACCTAAGAAACTCAAGCAAGTGTTTGGATAGATTCAATGAAAATATTTGGTGCAAATAAAGATCAATGAGAGTGCAGATGATCATAGATGAAGAGTTTTCCAGATATGGCAGTACTTATGTTCACTTAAAGGATCCTAATTATTGTACCACAATTAGAGATTGAGTTAGGAAGTCAATAATACAAGTGAACATCAATATATAGTCATGATTTGGTTACAAATTTGTAGCTATATAAGAGAATTAATATTATTTGAAATGTGAGATATCATTGTCAATGGAAAAAAAAGTGGTAGGGGAAGGTGGTAGATTGAGAGTCTTTTCTAATTGTCCATTCTCTCAAGATGATCAAATGGATCAATGATCCTTTTACACAGATCTAATTCAATAGAAAACCAAGTTATGGTTAAAGTTTTGAAGTCTAATGCTTCACACACAATTAGTATTGTTCATAGGAACATTTCGATGTTGATCTTCATGAGTGAAGCTACAAAAATGGCACGACTCACCCATTAAAGATTTCATTAGGGCTTAGTGGTGCGTGCAAAGTTTTTTGTGTTTGACCATTATAAATCTAATTTGAGACTTAAGGAAACACTTGATAAAATAATTTAGCAAAACAAATTAGATCCTACGAGTTTTATCCATTGGAAGTTCCATATGTAAAAGCCACCATTTGCAGGTAGCTACTTGCAACAGACTTTTGAACTTAATGATCAGAGAGATAATTGAGAAGGATAACCAAGTTTTTGATGAACCAAAAGGTTATGCAAGGATCATATGAGATTCTTTATATGCTTGAATGCACCCAATCTTTTTTATTATGCAATTAATGGAGCACAAATTTCAAGCATAATTTATGAAGTAAAACAAGAAGTTCAAAATTGGAGGAGGAGATAGAATTCATCTTCAAAGTGGAAAATTTTGAAGTGCTTGATGATAGTTTTGTCTATAATTGATATAGAGTTGTTATGAAAGCAATCCAAACTTAACATTGGAGATTTAACGATCTCGAGTAATGGTATCAAAGATAAAGGATCAAAGCAAAGGACGTGACTATTGTAGATTTCCAAATCAAAGTCAAAGGAAGGAATATAAGGCTAACATTTTGTAAACTAACAATAGAAGGACATGAAGGAAATTTGAAAGGATAAAAAAGAATAAAGAATTGTTTTTGGAAGGTACATTTTACAACTTCAATATCATCATTTCTCAAAATAGATAACAAAAGGATGAGAGATAGCATTCAAATAGATAAGCTTGATAGAGAGAACTATTCAACATGGTCTATGAGGATGGAAGATCACCTTATGGGAAAAGACTTGATGGCTTACATCATGGGAGAGGAGGAGAAGCCAAAATTTAAACACACTAGTCTTCCAAGTAGGGAAGACCTTGTAGATTTGAAGAATTGGATGAAGAAGGATGCTAAAACAAGGAGCATTATAAGTGGATCAAAAGTGCACTAGAGCTTACTGTTTGCAATTTCCATTTTGTGATTGGAGGGAGTTCACAAATAAATCTTGGTATCTATTGAAGTTCATTATTATTAAACTCCAATGACCTCTCGAAATATAAGCCATACTTGTTCTTGAGAAAGTGACCAATTTCTCCATGCTTGAAAGGTATACACTTAGTCACAAGTGGATTCAAGAAAAAGGCCTTTCTTGAAACAAGCTTTTCAAGAAAGCAAAACACATAATCCTTATAGATATGAAAGAAAAAAGTAAGCAAATGGAGGTATTAAAGACACAACAAATTCAAGTGATAAGGGCCACCCAAACTTGTTTGATTAACCATATCGTTTGAATCATTCGTGTCTTGAAAGGCAAGCCATTAAGTGATATCTTGTGTATTGCATGACAAAAATCCATGATCATACATGTCTTACATTCAAATAAGAAAACATACTTCAAATGAAAGTTATGAATGGAGATCGCCGATTCAAGCGATTAGGGTCATCCAAGGTACTCCAACTACCCTTATCGCTTGAATTTTCCGTGTCGAATAATGCAAGCTCGCAAGTACTTTGATGTGCATTCCATAACATAAACCAATGGTAAGACATTTATAATACTCAAGAAAAACAAATATACATAAAAATAGACGACCAATTCAAGCAATTAGGACCATCCGTGGTTCTCCAATGGCTCTAATAACTTGAATGTCTTGTTTCTCCATCAACAACTTGTGAAATGTGAAATTCATAACATAATCAAATGAAGAAAAACTCTTTATAATGAGGAAAAGCAAATAGGAATCATATACTTGCTCTCTTTGGACATGACCGATTCAGCGATTAGGGCCATCCAAGCTTCTTTGATGGGCCTAATCGTTTGAATATGTCGTGTCCAAACAAGTGGCATACTTCTAGCTATATGAATGAATGCTCCAAATAGAACAACTTAAAAAACATTTCAAAAAGCAAAGAAATGCATATCTCATATTGCACACCAAGAGAATTCAACAAGCAATGAGCTGAGAGTGTTTCTTGCAAAAGAGAGTAAAAAAAAAATGTGATAAAGAATATGGGGAGTTGAGTGTGACTAGAGAAAGCACAAGAAAAATTCCACAAATAAGCTGAGGAGCTTATGTAGAGACTTTAGGATCTATTGATCGTTGATGCCATGTGGTACCTTCGGATTGGTCCACATCATTTGACCATTGTGAATCCCAATGTACATTATCACATGGCATATTTTCATTCATCCATGTCATTTGACCCTTGTGGATCTCAAGGTGCAAGTTGCCATGTGTCAAAATTTTATTCGTCCATGTCATTTGACCGTTGAGATTCTTGAGTCCTTGCCACATGGCATGAGCTCATTCATCCATGTGGATTCTCCAATGTCTTATTTCTCTCATAAATATCAGGTCCCTTAGCTTTTGCTCATTTTCTACCTTCAACAAATCTCTATACCCATAGTGAGTGCTCCTACACCTAATTTGTATACATGACCGATTCAAGCGATAACACATGTTTGACCATCGTTGATTGCCTCTATTCGCTTGCATTGATCGTCCCTTGCATCTAGACTTAAAGTCCTCAAAGAATTGATGTTGAGGAATTGCTTTAGGATGAGTATGAGGTTAAGGTATGTTAAAAATTGTTTCCCTTTCAATTATTATTAATCTTTGAGACATGCCCAATTCAAGTGATTAGGTCCATCCAAGCTTTGTTGATGGGCCTAATCACTTGAATCTGTCATGTCCAAACAAGTGTCATATTTCTAGCTATATGAATGAATGCTCCATATAGAACAACTTAAAAAACACTACAAAAAGCAAAGAAATGCATATCTCATAATGCGCACCAAGAGACTTTAACAAGCAAGGAGATGAGATTTTTTCTTGCAAAAGAGAGTCGAAAAACAAATGCGATGAAGAATATGGGGAGTTGAGTGAGACTAGAGAGAGAGAGAAGCAAAAAAATGCCACAAATGAGCTAAGGAGCTTATATAGAGACTTTAGGATCGATTGACCGTTGATGGCATGTGGTACCTTCAGATTGGTCCACGTCATTTGAATGTTGCAAATCCCAACGTACATTAACACATGGCACCTTTTCATTCATCCACATCATTTGACTGTTATGGATCTCAAGGTGCAAGTTGCCATATGCAAAATTTTATTCATCCATGTCATTTGACCGTTGGGATTCTTGAGGGCTTGCCACATGCCATGCGCTCGTTCGTCCACCTGGCTTCTCCAATGTCGCTTTTCCCTCATAAATATTAGGTCCCTTAGCTTTTTGCTCATTTTCTAACTTCAACAACTTTGTGTACCCACCTACACCTAAATTGTATACACGATCAATTCAAGCGATAACACATGTTTGACCATCTTTGATTGCCCTATTTGTTTGTATCGATCGTCCCTTGCATCTAGAATTAAAGCCCTCAAAGAGTTGATGTTGAAGGATTGCTTTAGGATGAGTATGAGTTAAAGGTATGTTCAAAATCATTTCCCTTTCAATTATGACTCATCTTTGAGACATGACCAATACAAGCAATTAGGCCCATCCAAAATTTTTGGTTGAGCATAATCACTTGGATTGGTCATGTCCTAGATTCATTCATAGATCCTTAATGTCCTAGACACAAAGGAAATCATCTTGAACCTCAGATTCCATGTGAACTTTTGTATCTCACTACTGGCTTTGAATTTGGAGAGACTAGTACTACCATTGCATCGGAAACATGCCAGAACACTAAGATTGACTGTCTATTTGCATCATTCTAATGTCAAGAGGTCTTGATGAGACTATATGTACATGAATCTAGGACACAAATAATTCAAGCAATTAGGCTCATTTGGAAATGTTGGATGGGCCTAATTGCTTGAATCGGTCGTGTCTAAAAATTAGTACAAAAAGGCTTATCAAGACCTCTACGTATCAGAATAATGCAAACAGACAGTCAATCTTAAGGTTTTGGAACATTCCAAATGCAATGGTAGTATGAGTTTCTCCAAATTCTAAACCAATAATAAGATACAAAATCCTCTTATGTAATTTCCTTATTCCTCATCATTCATAGACATTGCCCAAAGAAATGAGCAAATTAGCCTCTATTTCTTATGATTTTGAAATACAACAAATTCAAAAAATCAGGCCCATTGGAAGACCTTAAATGGGCCTAATTTCTTGAATGATTCATGACATAGTTTCATTCCGTTACTCGAAATTTTTGTTTTCTCCCTATGCAAGGTCCTTGATGTCCTAGATACAAAGGAAGTCATCTTGAACCTCAGATTCCATGTGAAATTCTGTATCTTATTACTAGTTTAGAATTTGGAGAAACTAATACTACCATTGTGTTCAAAACATGCCAAAACCCTAAGATCGACTATCTATTTGCATGATTCTGATACCTAGAGGTCTAGATGAGCCTATTTGTATTGATTTTGACACACAGCCGATTCAAACGATTAAGCCCATCCAACATTTCCTGATGAGCCTAATCTCTTGAATTGTTCATGTCCTAGGTTCATGTCAAAAATCACATTTTTTCATTTTTTCCATGTACAACTCGCTTGTCCCTTATCATTCAGAGGTATTTGCGAAAGAAATAGGACAAATATCTTTGTCTTTTTCATGATTTTGAGGGACGACCGATTCAAACGATTAGGCCCATCCAAGATCTTCCAATGAGCCTAATCGCTTGAATTGATCATGTCCCTGACTCATATCTTAATTTGAGTTTTTTTATTCATTTTCATATGCAACTTCCATTTGCTTCATGATTGCTTTTCCCTATCACATGTAGAACCTTACTATTATCACTTTTTTTGCAGGTATTTATATCAAATGAAGACAATTTTCTTAGCAGAGGGAAGAGCTCAATGAAAGCTTTAGAGAAAAAAGGAAAAATCTTTACACTCCAAATTCATTCAGTGTTGTTTATAAGCTTTGTAAAAGAGATTTTCCAAAGTTAAGCTCACTCAGAAGACTCAAAGAAGAATAATGCCTTTTTGTATCATCAATTCTATGGTTTCAAAAATTGTAAATACATCCATATGTAGTTTTTGGTAACAAAAATACCAAAACATATTGCAAATCCTATTTGATACCATCTTTGTACCTTCAGGTTCACATTAGAATGAGATGTCACTCTTCTTGTATTTAATCCACGTTTGTCCTGAAAGGAGTTTTCTCACATTGATATTTTCAATGTGTTGATAATTTTTGGCATGTGTTCCTTTGAATTTGTCTTCTAAAGAACTAATAAAAAAGATCTGTGAATGGATTAATTTTTGTAACTTGTTTTCTTGTGTATATGAAGAAGCTTGTTCTTGCTTCATAATGAGACCTTTCCATCCCCAAAGTGTCCCATGTGGCAAGACTTCCTTTTTTCACAAAGAATGGACCATGCAAAAATAGGATATCCTATAAAAACATAAAGATTAAGACCATGGGATGTTTTTTTGAAAAAATAATATTGGAATAATAATCTCTTTAAAGCTTACCAAGTAATAAGTTAGGTCTTTGATACTCCAAGCCTTTGTGATGGTATTTATAAGCTCTGTGATTGCCCTTTTGAAATCAATCATATACATATCAGATATAACATCTTGAATATCTACCTCATGATCTGCAAAAATTCAGCTGTTTTATGTATTGCATGTAGTTGTTTGAGAACTCACACAACTTTGGAAAATATCCACGTAAACCCTCATCACCATCTCCTACAAATCTAATAAAATCTACAAACCCTCATCACCATCTCCTACAAATCTAATAAAATCATGAAGATTATGAAAAGGTGGGTACCTTCTAATTCAAGGATCAGTTGGATAAGTAGCTTCATCTATCCATATGTCAATATCCTTTTTGCCTTCTTTTCATGATGCTTCAGCTTCACAAGGTCGTATAGATCTTTGAAAGACCTTTTCTATTGTTGCATACTTATGAATCTGCACAATATTGGTATGGAACTCATGACACAGAGTCCTGCTGGTTGAAAGCTTCACAAAAGTGTTTGGATTGGGGCTCTCCATGGAAAATGCATCTAGAATTATAAAAAAGATAGAATTTGGTTCGGTTTCAAGAGCAGAGAAAAAAGATGGAACACATCCTAAAAACACCATTATATAGGTTGAAGGACATGTCGAAAAATTTCAAAATTTTTGAATGTCCGATGGGCACAAACTTTGAGGCATATCACTTTTCATGATTCTCATATGAACTTTCTCTCTCTTCCAAAACTAATATATTCTTAGAAGATACATTTTAAATGAGCCTACACATAATTTTCAAAGATGATTTGACAATATTAATCTAGATTAAGCACAACTAATTGAAATACTTACATGGCCTATTTTTCGCCATTATTTGCCCTAATGAAGAGGGGTTGATGAAGAAATTGAAGAATAGAAATTAGTAGGATAGATCCTAATAGGTTTAAGAGGTGATGAAAGGTGGAAACCTTTCATATTTCCATCTGAGTTAACCTTGGATCATTTTAGTCAAGATCTAAATCAATTGCTAGGAGACACGTTAGAATTTAAGTAAAATATTAAAAGTGAGAATGAGAAAACTCCACACCAAGCTATGTATTCAAAGGAAAACAAGCAAATTGCCAAAGGCAAACAAGAATCTAATGAAGATGAAGGTACTTCAAATCACCCTAACTTTACTAAAAGTAAAGGCAATAGCAAAGGTAAAGAAGAGGTGGTAAAAGCAAAGACAATGGTAAATCTTGTTTGATTTGTAGCAAAAAAATGTTGGAGTTAGACGTCTGTAGGAGCACGCGAACAGCACAAGGAAGAAGAAGAAGCTTGGAGCACAAACACACAATACTGAATGTATTACTAGAGAATGTACAAAGATAAGTAGCCCATTAGGGCAATAGGCGTATATACAAGCCGGGGAAAAAAAAACCTCCTAAAGAGGGAAAAAAGTGCCCCGATAGTCCTAGTGTGTTCACACACATCACTACCTAAATATATAAACAAATCCCCCCTGGGAGTGATGTGGTGAACAAGGAGCTGGCACTCATGTATAAGGAAGTGCCAAGCTATGTGGAAATCAATCCACAAAAGGAAGTAAGCCCAAAGCTTTGCGGAAAGCTTCAAACTTCTCCCTAGGCAGAGCCTTCGTGAAAAGGTCTGCAATGTTCTCCTGCATGGGCACATATGCCAAACTGATCTCCCCAGCAGAGAACCTCTCCCTGACATAGTGATAATGCACCTCAATGTGCTTAGTGCGAGCATGGAACACAGGGTTCCTCGCAACTGCCAATGCGCTCTGACTGTTAGTGAAGATGGTGGTGGCAAAAGACTGGCCAACACCCAAATCAACCATAAGGCGTCTGAGCCACACACACTCAACAGTCGCTGTGAAAGCTGCCCTATAGTCAGCCTCACAACTGGAAGTGGCCACAGTAGGTTGCTTCTTGGTCAACCAAGATATACATGAGCTACCAAGCATGAAGCAAAAACCATTGGTGGACACACAAGTGTCATAGCAACCAGCCCAATCTGAGTCAGAAAAAGCATGCAAATCTGGCGGTAGTGATCCCCCCTTGGGATAAAACAACCCAAGTAGCCGAGTACCACTCAAGTAGCAAAAGATGCGCTTAACCGCCTTCCAATGTGTGACTCCTGGGCAATGCATAAACCTGCTCATCTGTGAGACAGCAAACTGAATATCTGGCCGAGTAATGCATAAGTAAATAAAGCATCCAACAACCTGTTGATAGAGAACAGCATCAAATGCATCTCCAGCATCATGAAGACTCAATCGTAAACCTGTCTCCATAGGAGTGGCAATAGGCTTACAGTCTTCAAGGCCAAAATGCTGTAATAATGTGACAATATATTTCGTTTGACACAAAGCCATTCCACCATCAACTTGCATAAACTGAATGCCCAAATAGTGATGCAAATGCCCCAAATCAGACATCTCAAATGAGGCATGCAAATCAGCCTTGAAATCAGCAATATGCTTCTCAATAGGACCATTGAGCAGCATGTCATCAACATAGACAATAATGATTAGAAGCACATCATTAGCATGCTTAACATATAAGGTGCTTTCAGTTGGACTGTTCACAAAACCATGTGCAACCAAATAGGCATGTATCTTCTCATACCAAGCACGGGGTGCTTGCTTTAAACCATATAATGCCTTCTTTAACCTGCACACCTGGTTTTCATGCCCTTTCTGCACAAAGCCACGGGGCTGAAAAACATACACTTCTTCATGCAAGTCACCATTCAGAAATGTTGTTTTAATGTCCAAATGATGTACATTCCAACCATGATGGGCTGCAAGTGCACAAATGCTCCGAACAGTAGTCATACGACATGTAGGTGCAAAGGTCTCATCAAAATCAATGCCTCTTTCGTGCACATAACCCTTCGCAACAAGCCTAGCCTTATACCTGTCAACTGTACCATCAGGTTTACGCTTTAGCTTGTATACCCACTTAGTGCCAATGGCCTTCTTGCCAGGAGGCAAGTCACATAAAGACCATGTACCATTCTTCATTATAGCATCATATTCAGATTGCATGGCAGCCATCCAATTTTTTGAATTATGTGCTTCATCAAAAGAAACAGGCTCATTCTCATCACAGAGACTAGACGCAGCCATATCATAGCAATCTGATGCAAAGGAGGCACTATGAGAGCCTGAACGAGTACAATATGACAAAGGTGCATCTAATTTGCTGTCACGCAAAGTCTGCACTAGCCATTTTGGCATAGTTTTTGCCTGCTCAATATCAGCTCTCTCATCAACAAGTGCATCATGTAAATCTACATCAGAAATAGAATTATCGGCATCATCATATGAAACCTGCAAAGGCTGAGAAGTTGCCTCATTAGGACCAGCACTAGACTGTCCACCTATAAAAAGAGGCATCAACGTATCATACATGTCTTCGGAGCTAACATATGTCTCTTTAGTACATGAAAGCAATGGCTGAATAGCAACTTCCAGAAAGACAACATCATGGCTAACCAGAATGTGTTTAGTCTGTGGATGATATAGAGGATAGCCTTTACTTTCAGAACTGTACCCAACAAAAATACATTTTACTGCCTTATCATCCAATTTTCTACGATGTTGTTCAGGCACTAATGCATATGTCAAACAACCAAAAGCACACAGATGAGCAACAGATGGCTTGCAGTCATGCCAAGCCTCATATGGAGTGATAGACTACAGCGCTTTAGTGGGACACCTGTTCAGTACATATGCTGCACACATGACAGCCTCAAGCCAGAAACTATGTGGTAAAGCCTGACTCTTGACCATGCACCTCGCCATCTCCATGAGTGACCTGTTCTCTCGTTCAGCAAATCCATTCTGTTGAGGTGTATACAGCACTGTACACTGGTGTTTTATCCCACGTTCAGCCAGAAATGCATTAATATTAGAAGACATATATTCCCCCCCTCGATCAGAACGGAGGGTGCCCATTTTACATGCTGACAAATTTTCAGCCAAAACCAAAAACTGTTTAAAGCACATGAACACTTCGGACTTTGCTTTGAGTGGATATACCCATGCATGCCTGGAAAAATCATCAATGAAAGTCACGAAGTAAAGGTGATTCCCAAAAGAGGGTGTCTGCATAGGACCACAGACATCAATATGTACAAGCTGCAATTTCTGTGTAGCCCGAACTGAACCATCTTTTGGAAAGGAGGAACGCTGCATTTTGCCCAAAATACAGCCTTCACATACATGTTTTTCAGGTGCCTCAAGCTTGGGCAAAGAAGACACCATATCAGATTTTTGCAGGTGTAGCAAACTAGCAAAATTCAGATGACCAAAGCGTGCATCCCAAAGCTTTGCATCTGACATAGCCTGAGAATCATGAACTGCACATGCCGAATCATTCACAGATCTTTCATAGTCTATAAGCTTATATAGCCCACGACATAAAATGCCAGAAGCAATAATCACATCGCCATTTGATAGATCATGAATTGTACACCTGTCATCAACGAATTTCACAACCAAGCCAATCTTGGCTAATGGAGAAACTGATAACAGATTCTTCTTGATCCCTGGCACAAATAAGGCATCTGACAAGGTGAAAGAACTACCATCAGCAGTAGTCAGAATGATCTTACCAACTCCCATAACAGGATAAGAGGAGTTGTTGGCGCATGTGACAGTATTCCCTGTAGGGGCAGGCTCGAGTGAAGGGAAGAAACTGCGCTGCGAGGTAATATGTTTGGTTGCCCCACTGTCAAAGTACCAAACATCTAAGTCCACTGCAGACATGCACTGCTCATGAGAAGATGGGTCAAAACTGCAAACAGTAGTAAACGCCCATTCTTCTTCCTGCACAAGATTAGCAGACTCTGTTTTTGGTGTAGAGGCTTCTGCAACAACCATTCCAGCCTCCTTTTTCTTTGCCTCTTTTGCAGCCAGTTTTGGATAGTTCTTTATGATATGATCATTCCCTTTACAGTACTTGCAAAACAGTTTCTGCTTTTCTGATTTCTTCTCATCTTTATCTTGGTTCTTCGAATGTGCAGCATTTGCAGATTTTTGCTTACTAGTAGAAGAGCTCCATTTTCCTTTGCCCTTCTGACTAGCCAGGAAAGCTTGATCTGCAACACGCATAATGGATCTGTTCTGCCTGGACCGATCTTCCTACAACAAAACAGAGACTAACTCCTCAAATGATAAGGCATTCGGATTGCCTTTCATCATCAACCGAAGAGTAGAAGCAAAACTCTGATATGAATCAAGAAGACCATTCAGAACGGTCTGCATAAGCGAGCTATCTGGTATAACCTCATCAACAGAAATCAACTGTTCCTTCAAATCTTTGATCTTCATTAGGAAACTGTCCATAGAATCACCTTCATTCATATGCTCACTCTCCAACTGTTTTCGGAGGTAAGCATCACGAGCCTCATTCCTAGCTTGGTACAATGTGGTAAGTGTATACCAAGGATAAATCCGAAGTGTTTAATACATTCAAGCACTACATGCTTATGTAGAAATAATCGCAGCCAAAAGCTCAAAGGATTAAGGTCAGATGGAGGGGGAGAATATTTCTCCAAAGAATTTGATTGTTACTTATGGAATGCAGGCATAAAAAGGGAAGTAACAAGTAGGTATTCTCCACAGAAAAATGGATTTGCAAAAAGGAGGAATATAACTCTTGTGAAGTTTACTACATCCATGATGAAAGAAAGGAATTTTCCTAATTACTTATGGGCAGAATCTAGCAACACTGAAACCTATCTTATGAATAGGTTACCTTCTAAAGCCTTGGATGGTATGATCCCTTAATGAAGCATGGTGGGGTAAGAGACCTACTCTTGATCATTGTAAGATATTTGGATGTTTGGCATATGCTCATGTTCCTTCTCAAATTAAGGCATAAGCTAGAACCCAAGGCAAAAAAGTATATCTTTATAGGATATGATGATAAAAAAATGGGTTACACATTGTGGAGTCCATGCACAATAAAAATTGTGGTTTCTAGATATGTGATATTTGATGAAAAAATTACATGGTGTATCGGTTCAAATAATACCTATGCTGATTCTGAAGAAGTCATGAAGATAAGGAAAGGAAAATCAAATATGCAAGTGTACGAAGATGAAAGTGATGATAGACATAGAAATAAAATGAAAATTAGAGAAGAGGATAAAACAAGGTTTAATCCTCAACATAATTAAGCACATACCTCAATAAGTGCAGAGATAAGAAGGCCAACAAGATAAAGAGAGCAACCTATAAGCTATAGCTATGATACGCTTACATTACAACCAAGAATTATGGCTATGTTATATACAGATGAAGATCCTTCAACATATGCTCAAGCTAAAGGTAAAGATAATTGGGAAAAAGCAATGAAGGAAGAGCATGATTCTCTACTTGAAAATGATGGTACCTAGACCAAGAAATCAAGAGGTAATTTGATGTAAATGGGTGTATAAAACAGAAAGATTTGAAGATGGAAAAGTTTCTAGATACAAAGATAGACTAGTAGCCAAATGATAAGCTCAGACGCAAGGTGTGGAATATGATGAAACTTATAGTCTAATGACTAAAATGTCTACCATAAGGACATAAATAGCTATGCAGGTTGAAAAGGATCCACTACTAGAAACAGGGGGGCATACCGACGCCCCCATTGAAAAAAAAGCGGGTTTCGTTGCTTATGTGATGAAATCATTGTATAAGCGGAAAAAATATTTTTTATTAAAAAAAAGAAGTCTCATCGCATAAGCGATACAGAGCGTCACTTATGTGATGCTAATTTGGACCATCACAAAAAGTGTCGCTATCTAGCGACACTCCTACCAACATTAGAAACTTGATTGCGACACTAGAGCGTTGCATTTGAGATTTCAGAGCATCGCATGAACGACACTCTGGAATGTTAAAAGAAAATTGATTTCTCTTGGCACATTCGTGCCGGGATTGAGATGAGAGAGAGAGAGAGCACATGCACAAACAAGCTCCATGTGACGGTCGGAAAGAGGCAAAGGTATGCACACACACATATACACACAGAGATTTACACACACATATATATATGCATACACACACATACACACACATAGACACATATGCACACATACACACACATACATAGATTTACACACACATACACATGCATACACACACACACATATATATGCACATAGACACATACACACACATACACACACATATACACACATACACACACACATACACACATAGACACACACACACATAGACACACACATACACACATAGATACACACACATACACACATAGACACACACACATAGACACACACACATAGACACACACACATAGACACGCACATACACACACATACACATACACACATACACACATACACACACATACAAACAGATTTACACACACACATACAAACAAATTTACACACACACATACAAACAGATTAACACACACACATACACATGCATACACACATATATATACACACATAGATACACACATAGACAGACACACACATAGACACACACACACATACACACATAGACATACACACACATACACACAGACACATATACACACATACACACATGTTTACACACACACATACATAGGCATACACACACACACATATATACACACATAGACACATGCATACACAAATAGGCACACACACATACACACACATATACACACATAGACACACACACACACATACACAAACACACATACACACATAGACACATACACACACAGAGACACATACACACACATACACACATACACACATACACACATACACACACATATATATGCATACACACGTATATGCACACATAGACACACACATACACACATACACACATACACACATACACACACATATATATGCATACACACGTATATGCACACATAGACACACACATACACACATCGATACACACACATACACAAAGATTTACACACACACATACACATGCATACAGACACATATATACACATACACACGTATATATAGACATAAAGACACACATACACACATACACACATAGACACACACATACATACATAGACACACACACATACACACAGACACATACACACACAGATTTACACACACACATACACATGCATACACACACACATATATACACACATAGACACACACATACACACATACACACATACACACATACACACATAGACACACAAATTTACACACACACACACATAAACACACACACACATAGACCCATACACACATACACACATACACACATACACACACAGATTTACACACACACATACATAAACACACACACACACATAGACACATACACACTTACACACACACATATCCACACACATTTACACACACACATACACATGCATATATACACGCGTATATACACACATAGACACACACAGACACACACATAGACACACACATACACACATAGACACACACACATACACACACACATACACACACATACACACATACACAAACATATATGCATACACAAACACACACGTAGAGACACATACACACACATACACATACATGCATACATATGCATACATAATGCATATGCATAGGCATACATACATACTTTCATGCAAACACACAGATTAACACAAACATACACACACATGCATACATGTGCATACATAATGCACATGCATATGCATATGTACATGCTTACATGCATACACACACATACACACACATACACACATAGACACATAGACACACATACACACACATATACACACAGATTTACAAACACACATACACATTCATACACACACACATATGTACAGACATAAACACACACATACACACATAGACACACACACATACACACATAGACACATACACAGTTACACAGACACACATACACACAGACATCCAGACACATTTACACACACATACACATGCATATAGACACGTATATAGAGATACACACATATACACACATAGACACATACATACACACATAGACACACACACATACACACAGAGACACATACACGCATATATGCATACACACACATAGAGTAGTGTGACTTTTCCATTCCTTGGGTACTGAAAATCTCTAATGACCCATATCATGCATGAAATAAGCTCCATGTCTAAACAAAATATGCAAAAAATTGTTAAGTACATTGGAAAAAGGTAAGTGCAATGAACACTTGTAGAAGACGATTACACTTACAATGTAGTGTGTTATATTGCTCTCTCCCCAAGATTGAATGAAACACTTGGTGAACTCCACTAATGTTTCTTGAAACATTTGATGTTGAATAGCACTAAACCTAGTCAGACCCATTAAGCCTACCAACTTATCAAAGCTCGACCAAACTTTCTTTCTCTTATTACAAACATCAACTTGAGAGTCATTGTTTGTTGTGATCATGCATAGGTCTTTCCACAGCTCACAATGTTCATTATTTTGAGTGCTAGTACCTCTTCTAAAAAAATGTCTTGCTTTATTCCCTGTCATTGGCACTTGTTACAAGCTATCTTGAGATTCTCCAACTTTCTTATCAACTAGGGTTACATTTCCACCGTGACAAACAATTGAATTAAGAAGTTCCTCCAATTTCTTTATAGCTTGAATAGATTTATCAACTGGCTTCATGGCAAATGTGTATTCTATATGGAGCTTTAATAGTCTATCGAAAATTCTCATGAAGGCATGCAAGGTGCAAAAGTGGACATTGAATAAAGGGAATGGAATAATGGGATTCCAATCCTTATCTGACATGTCACGATTAGGTGTACCTAACATGGGACACCTCATTAAAGGTATATCCCATTCAGCAGATGGAGTTGCATCTGTGTCATCAACTAAATCATCTATGTTGTTTTGTTTTCTCTTTGTTCGTTTATAACCTCGTGTGCAATATGGACAAGGATAGAGAGTAGATGCACCTTGTTTGCACCCTAACATGCATTTGATAGTCTTTAAGCTCCACCTAAGTGCCACTCTACTTCAAAATCACCAAGGCTTTCTACAGTGATTTTGGCACCATGAATTTGAGAAGTTATCACCTCTTTGATCCATGGGGTCCTACTAAAAATCCATGTAAGAACATCATTGGATTCTTTAGGTACTTCAATAGCACCTAACCACCATATATCTTTCTCGGATTGGACAGTATATGTAAAGTGATGGGTAGATTCTTCACTATCATCAATAATAGCATGGGCCATAGCTTTGTTCATGAGTGTCACACTAAGTCTCTCCATACGGCATCCCTTTATGATTTGACATTCATATAGCTTCAATACAAACTTGAGTTTCAAACCACAATCTACATCAAATAACAAACATTATATTCTTAAAAATACTATGAATGTCATTATCAAAACAATGGATATACCTTGAATTGTGGATTTGTAAAATTTAACCATTTCCTTTTGAAGTTTCTCCAAATTGACAAATATGTTGTTGTACTTTGTGTAGCTAGATGTGTTTTTCAACTCTTTTTTTGATGTAGATGAATGATAAATGGATGCAGGCATAACATCTTCTATATGCAGGTAATTGCCAAGAGTATTGGCTACATCCTTATTGGTTATCTTCTTCTTCAGAGATACCTTGTAAGGGCATGGAAAAATGCTCTAGAAAATACCTTTGTTTTGGAGAGCCTGCTTGAAAATATTGTACAATGCAGTGTATGCTCTAGTACTAACACCTGCTTCATCACATACCATCTGTACCTCACTAGGAC
>CM035432.1:105607858-105625358 GCA_020310875.1 Ceratopteris richardii
TGAACTGGAACTTGAAAGTACTTACTTGGTGATCAAGGTCCATTGAGCTCCCAAGACTGGCATTGGCAAGACTGATTATGAATGTGGCCAACCCCTCCTTATATAGGTTTTCCAAGGGCAGTTCTAGGGTGGTTACAAATTGATGATATCATCGATGATGTCATCAATTCAAAACATGGTCTCTGGATATTAGAATCAAGCAAAAAGACAATCGATCTTAGGGTTTTGGCACATTGCGGATGCAATGGAAGCATTAGTTTCCCAAATTCCGAACCAATCATGAGATATAGGATTCACATGGAATCCAAGGTTCAAGATGGTTTCCTTCTTTGTCCATGACACATACATACCCATACACATGCATACATACACATATATATATACACACACACACATACATACATACATACATATATATATATATATATATATATATATATATATATATATATATATATATATATATATATATATATATATATATATATATATATATGTATGTGTGTGTGTGCATGTGTGCGTGTGCGTGTGTGTGTATGTGTGAGAGAGAGCTAGTGTATATATGTATTTATGAGCTAGTATCCTTGCCAAGATGGCAATTGATCACAACTACACTCATTTTTCTTTATCAGGTCAGATTATTTTAATGATACTTGATTAAATGCATAACATATTTTTTTTCATCGATGGTGAAGAATGTGTGCATACATCTAATCATTACTTAATATAGTTCAGTATTTCATAGAAGTCATGAAGATTGTAATCATTAAATCTAATCATTACTTAAATACCAACATATCTTTGCATGGATAGTGAACAATGTGCCCTCATACATAATCATTACTTAATATAGTTTAGTATTTCATAGACATCATGAAGATTGTAATGTCAATCTATTATCTGCTATACAATAATATTCATAAGTAAAGAAATAACACAAGCATTCACTTTGTGGAACCTTATTGCAGATATATAGCTTTAAGAATACTTTGTTAGATGGTCATGTGAGTTAATCTTAAATCAAGTATATGGGCATCTATACAATAGAGAGGTACCTACCCATCTTGCATATGGACTTTCATGGAGGGCCTAAAGCTCATAATGTTTTCATAATTCTAATGTTCAAAGCAAGCTTCTCTTAGCTAATTAGTTTGTGGCAAGGAATCCCATCTTATCAATCCTTGAAAATTGAAAGCCATTTCTTTTCATGAAAATTTGACATTTCTTTAAAGACTCTTGATCAAAGCAACAAATCGATACAAGTAGATATATTAATTCCACAAGATAATTTAATGTATAATGAGATTCATTGTGCCCTAGTGGTTTTTTGTTAAAGAACCAAATTATATGAGAGTTTTATTTGACTACATGATCCTAGCTCAGTAGAATGGGATGACCCCGAATGCATTTTGTGTTTTTTTATTAATATAGGAAGTGTAATTTCGAACCTGAGAGCAAAACGTTGAGTGGTATTCAAAAATATTGCCTCATATATGGATTATGTATTTTTTTAGAATTAGGGTATCTACCCAAGCTTTCCATACAAAGATTGGTAGGAGGGCTACTACTAATATCTAAATCGTATATGTACCTATCCAAAGATATTAAAAACTTCCATTATCCAGATTATGCTTCACTTTCGATGAATATAAAGTCATGCCATACCTTGTACAAAATATACCAAAAGTGTTAGAACAAATAATACCAATCCTAAACCTATCACCTATTTAATAAATTTTGATATGGTATTCAACGACGACGTTGGATGAACTACAATAATATAATGTTAAGAAAATCCTTCAATTTGATTTTCTTTCAACCATGATTTATCCTTGGAAGCTTGGTTTTATTACAATGTATGTAATCCAAGATCGTCTCAAAAGTATGTTTCTTAAAATGGAGGATCGCTATCTAACGGTGGTTGATGTCAAAAAGTATTTTATTCTATAAATTATAAAAACAAAACTCCTAAGCTATTAATGCTCCAAACCACGTTGGTCATTCATTTTTCATAAAAGAACTTCCCATCCATATACACTTGGCAATAACTTTAGACCCTTTAGGGCTTCTAACATGGATAATGTTTGTAAAAATGAAATTATGGGCATCCGTGATGCATCTAAACGATTATTTGGTGAAAATAAGAACAATTATGTTTATTCCAATTAGGAGAAACCTTAAAAAAAAAATTATATGTTTAGGTTAACACATTTCCAGTATAAAATATTTTCATTGCTAAGGTGCTAGTGTAAAAGGAAAATGTTGTTCTATGGAATTGCTAGCTTCATTGCTAGCTTCCAACTAAATTTCATGTTTTGTAGTAATCATAGTTAACAGAATTTAAGGTTTACAAGGTAGTTCCACGTATATATCCCCACGATGTAGAAAATGCTCAACACAAAAGCGGTCAATTTGTAATCACTTCCTTTTTTGTGACACTGGGAATCAAAAAGGTTGCTCATCAACAAATATTGAATGTGCTTTGGAAGGCTCATGACGATCCTTCATCCCTTCGAAAATTTCATAGTTTTTTTTTGGGAGTTTTGCATGGAATAGAAGCTCAAGACCAAATATACTTTGCTAAATAGCTCAAAAGCCTTCACATTCTTGACTATATTTCTCATGGTTGTGCAGCAATAATTCAAAGCCTTCATATTCATGAAGATTTCTTCTATGGTTTGGCCATCAGGTGTCCCTTAAAATAGGGAAGAAGAAATGCATCATTGTCTTCGGATAGGGCGAGGAAGAATGCATGGTCCTCTGATGTCAAATTTGATGCTACAATTACCATATATTTGTTAGACATGCAATACCTTACATGTCCTGGGTATTATAAGCAGAGCATTCACACACCAGCAGGAGAGTAACGCCCACAAATGACATGGATACGCATGCCATGCATCTCTCTCACCATCGAGAACAACAAGATGCAGATGCTATATGCATTATTAAGCTTGCGATGCGTTAATAAGTTTCTCAATACTCTTTGACCTGGTTTAGTGATAACACACCTACATACACAAAACCTTCGCGCTCGAGCCATCCATGAGAGCTGTTGTTACACACACACACTCACAGTAAGAACTGAATGTTTTCCAAATATGCGCAAACTGCATGGAGAAGATAGTAACATACAGACTTTCGCCATTTGATTATCATAGAAAGGCAAACACTATAATAAAGTCATATTCGGCAATAAAAAATAAATTCATTCGATATTTATTCGTCCTGAAATCATTAGACAAAGAAACATGGACACGTTAGAATGTTTTTGATCATGGGCAATCGGCGCTATCCATAACTAAAACACGGGAAGACTAATTTCAGATCACTCAAACAACAGGAAAACTAATTTTAATTAACACCCGAAAGTACTTCGTTAATGGGCTTTAAGTAGAATTCGAGCAAGCACCAAAGAGTGATGATGTATGTGATTAATAAGATGATGGAAACACAGGAAAAAAGGACTTTTAAGACACATTTACTTGCTAAAAAACCGATTTAACACACATTTACTTGCTAGAAAACCGATTTAAAACACATTTTACTTGCTAGATTAAAACAAATCCACGTTTATAACAGTGGCTTATTACCATTTACAACGGTTGACAACTAAAGGCTTAAGATCATGTACATGGTTTGCAAGAAGATGGCAAGGGGGGTGTGTAGTTTCTAATAAAACCGTACTATAGTATTATATGGGTAATGTCCAAAACTGCAAGAAAAATAGATTTTTTTTATTTTTGTACTTCTCTGAACAAAAGCGCAGTATAATATGCTGGTTAATGTCCGAACCTGGCAACAAAAATCGAATGTTAAAATGAGTAATTAGTTCGTAATTAGCAATAATCAGTATTTACTGATACGACAACTTTGAAGGATTAAAACTTGTCAGTGACGTCAAATTATTTCATGTTCAGTACATTAGAACATCATTGTCCATAGTTCGAACTTGATTATGGAATTAATAGCGATCACCCCCGATTATAGAATTAATAGCAATCTCCCCGCCTTAAAGTCTTTGCCAGACTTTTGTTTCGTTTTCATTACATTAGAGCATCACTGTCCATAATCCGAAATTGATTATGGAATTAATAGCGATCACCCCCGATTATGGAATTGATAGCGATCACCCCGCCTTGGTCTTTGACAACCTTTTGTTTCGCCTTCTACTCCGGCTTAAGTACCGAAAAAAAAAGCCAAAGCAGCATTCGATATGCACAAACAAATCATAATTTTACCCAGAATAAATCCGCGAAGATAATGCTGCAATCAAAGCGCAATGTCGGATGCTAAATTATGTATTTCAATTTAGATTCTGAAAGTTAAATGGATTTCTTTTAAATGCCTGACAATTGTGAATTGTTCTTTTGAAAAAAATCAGCTGATAATTAAGGCAAAAATAAAGATAATAGTGAAACACAATCAAACACTTAGACATAAGACGATAAAGAGTAAGCACTATTTGAAATTAAACATAACTAGGAGAATACGAAAAACATACAACGATCATTGGATTGCGAAACACAAACAGGATGCAGCAGCCGATAACCAGGAAGCACTTGATTCGGAAATAAATAAAAAACGAATTAATGCTTCAATATATGTGCAACGATAGTGGAAAGCCAAGCTATATACGCTTGAGTGATACAAAGGCGAATTCAAAACGCAAAAGTAGGGAATGACAAATTAAGTGTAGACTTAATTACTGATTTGATATCGTAACCGTTATAAAGTTCCGATACGAATCATCTTGACCGTACGCAGTTATACAACCAGCCTCCATTTCCATATAACAACGAATAATGATTGATGCCATTGCACTATCACATGAAGTGGTACAACGCACGCATATAAAATGCAACAATAGAGAAAAAATAAATCATTTCCTAGATTCTATTTTAATCTTGTTTCATCTTCATCATAAACTTTTATATGTTCTCTTATCTCATCTTCATAGTAAGCTGCCAGTTACAAAAAATGAAAAATGATGATTTAAATGTATTAATAATGCAGCTATCTAAATCTTATCACAGTAAGATTCTAGTTCCGTAAATAAGGAATGATCATTTAAATGTATTAATATTTCAGCTGATCTATCCTGTATCATCCCATCGATGATCAAATCATAATTAATCAGGTCGATTATGACTCAGGTGTCGGCAGAGTAAGCATTACCTTACATTTGATTCGCAAACAAACAAATAAATATGTGGAACAATGATTCAGAGGCAACTGCATTATGTACAGGCGCACAGAAAAACAACTCAACAGCAGAAAATCAAAGAAACGGAAATATTCGTTCGCAAACAAACATAAAAATAATTAAGTAAACAACATGCGAAATGATACAGCCCTGAGCGCGGAGCAAGAAAACAAATTCAATGGCAGAAAGCCGAGAGAACGGAAATAAACAAAGACCAGTCCTCATATAATATTTTACGTATAGATAAATACGTAAAATATAATTGAAAAATTACATTTTACATACAGGTAAACACGTAAATATGAATGCAGTATCCATCTATCTACCTATCTGTCTATCTATAGAAAAAAAGTTAGGCTTTAACAAAAAGGCAATACGCAAGTCCGCACAAAAGATTTCCGTACAAAAGATTCATCTACAAGAAAGTACGGAGAAAGTACATTACGTAAGATATATATCGAAGTATATATGTATTATTTATATATCTATATCTGTACAGACAGCCATTACTTACCATTTAGCTTGCACGTAATAGACAAAAGACTTCCATATTTTAGAGGAAACAACTTTTGCTCGATAAGATTAAGCGTTTTTCAATGCCCGTAATATCCACACAATTCAAGGCAAGCCGTAACTATTCACATAGCAGAAGTCCACTGCTGTAGTGTTCAAAGGAAGTAGACCCAGACGATTAAAATGGCTAAGAACGAAGAAGAAGGGACCGTAGAAGCTCACCAAACTCATGTTAGCGGAGGACAGGGAGTCGTTGTTACCTTCTTATCAGCGCGAGGGCGGCGGGTAGCTGTAGTAAGGCGGCGGGTAGCCAGCTGAGTAAGGCGGTGGATAGCCGGTGGAATAAGGCGGGGGGTAGCCAGCTGAGTAAGGCGGCGGATAATAAGAGGAAAATGGCGGAGGATAATACGAAACTGGCGGAGGATAATATGAAACTGGCGGAGAGTATATGCCCATTTGGTGCGCAGAGGAAGAGGTCGAAGCATCAGAATCTGGTCCCTCGGCAGAAGGATACGACTGTGGGTAACGGTCTGTTTGCGTCCCGCTTGCGTAAGGCGCTTGCATAGTAGAATCGTCCATGGAGGAACCGGTGGCGGCATAGGGTGGGGTGTAAGACCCCGCTTGTTCCGTCCTGCTCGTAGAATCCTTCAAGAGCACTCTCGCTGCGGACTTAGTCGACGGCACGAATACCGTTGTAAGCAACACCAATATGAAGGCCGCCATCTCCATCAGCGCCTACAGGATCGGTCTGTGTGTCAGGTCCCCTTGGTCGGAGGTTTGGAAGTGCAGAGTCCTGATAATACACCCTTAAACTCCTGTGAAGCCGAAGCCCCTACCAGTACAACTCCATTGCTGTTCTTCTACACACATCGCGTTGCCAAGTTGAATTATAGTGGTTCATGAGGAATTTTTGGTCAAACTTGCTTTCTATGATTTCGCCATCCTAGGATATTCCTAACAGTTAATGGCGGTGGCTTATTTTTCTTAAACATTTTGAATTAAGATTTTCATCTGTTAACCTATAAAGAACGACATCTTGTGGGAAAGTGCAAACAACTTGAAAGATATTCCCATTTACATTAGGTGATCAAATGCACTCAATGATTTTGAATAGTTTTGGATTAGATGGGACTTCAGGTTTAGATAAGATGGGTCTTCAAATTCAAGGATCTCTGACCACTTATAACAGGAAAGTTGTTTCCATGTGGAAGATTGGTCCACATGTGTTCGTTTCATGTCTTAAGAGCGCTTCAATCTGGCAGAGTACCAACAAGTTCCTTTTGCTAACTCATCAAATCAGTTAGAAGCAAACTTTGGTTCGTGAAGCTATCGGCTGCTCTATGACACTTTGGAATGCTATGCAGAGTGATCCTTTTGTCTACTCCCTTCATAGATTTAGAAGTAAAAGAAAAATGGTGATCTTGATCATGCTCATGGGTGATCTTTGGCAATCCTTGATCCATAGATGATGAAACAAAGTCTGTGAGGGAGTTCTACATCTCCACCATGGTTTTCTCTTCATCCTTGATGATAATATTGATGTGGTTTGCAAATTAATCCGAATCTAGGTGCTCTTTTATATAAGATAGATTTCTTCCTTCAATATCCAAATCTAACTTTTCTTTCATTTACCAATACAAAGACTCAATCGAATTTTCAACAAAAATGGAGGCCAAATGATGACATTTAAGAGGTGGATTTTGTTATAAAGTGATTTGACTTAACAAAGTAAATTAATTCAAGCCCAAGTTTTTCTAGAAAACCGGAAAGCAAGTAGTAGTGTTTAAGTCTTAAGAATGGGAAGGAGGAGGTCTTGGGCTCAATTCAGACATGGGGGAGAGTTTGGCTCAAAAAGATCCAAAGACTTCTCGAAGGTTCCACTTGTGTTGACTAGAGGAGATTAGAACAAATCTGTTGTATAACTACATGGGTCTAAGGGGTAGGACCCTTCGATTTCTAGGTGTGAAACATTGGGATTTATTGCTTATTTACCCATGTTTGAAGGGTCTTGAACTCTAAGGTTAATTGTCTAAGGTTAAGTACCTCAAGCTTCATTGGAAGCTTCCCCTAGCCACTTGATTTAGAACGCATGTGATTTGATGTGTTTTCCTAAGCTTGAAAACCATGTGATCTCCTTGGGAACCCATGTGATGGAAGGTACGCATGTCCCCTTGAGACTGAGTTACCCCGTTATCGTCAGAGGTTTTGGTTGGGTGGATGCATGCAGTTGTAACCCCTTGTGTGTTTTATAGGTTCTTGAGATTGGGCCTTAGAGTGGTTAGTTAGATTAGCTCTTAATAGTTAATGTTGTGCGCAAACAACATTGGTATTCAGAGCAAGGTGGTTTTCCTTTCTTGCTTGAGTTAATGAAGTGCCTGATGCACCTAATATAGCTGAGAGGACTATCATACGTGATTTATGAGCTCTCTTCAAGATGGATTATAAATGAATGCTTAGGTGTACCCTTGAGAAGGGTGAGAATTGCCCAAAGCATGGTCTTCTCCATTCTATAGTTGCCTGAGCACTATACACATCTGCTATGTTCACTCTCAGCTCCTGAGGACTCCCCTCATTTGTTGGTGCAAGACAAGCCTACACACATTGGCTTGGACCCTTGGACTTATTGAAAACTAGCATGGATAAAGGTTTATTAAGGCTTCACTCAAATGAAGACACATGTGAACATATGCTTATATGTTCTTACTTCTTTACCTCTTGTAAAAGTCTAAGTGACTTATCATTTGTTTGTAATCACTTTAAGTCATCCACCTACTACTAGAGTCGTGGAAATTTGGATGTTGAGATTGAGAGAATATCTCCCTACTTTTAGAGGAGAGATTCAAGGGAGCCTAAGTTTGAATTTCAAATTCAAATGAAGATCAAACTCCTATAAAGGATGTACTAAAAAAGTCGCGGGTTACACCCTCATTCTAGCTCACTCCCCGAGGCATATTTTCCTTGTAACTCATTGTGTGTGAGGGCTACTCTATACCCAACATCACACTACCTCATTTAGCTCTGCTTGGCAAGCTAATGAGATTGTACAAACACATATATCAATAGAAGTATACATTCATCATCTCTGTTTTTGTCTGAGTCACCTACTCCAAGTCTGTCAACTTCAAAGAAGCATTGCTCTGGATCTACTGAACCAAATCAAGTGTTCTATAGCTCATTGGAACCAGCTCAAAGTCTACTACAAGCATACAAAATTTCAAAGGATTCCATTCAGCCAATTGGGAGAAAATCGAGTCGAGGTGCACACTGGTATTTGTCTGCAGAGTTCCTGAAAAGTCGGGGGTGATTATAATTTTGCTAAACTTATTTCTCAGTGCATAGTTTATCAATTGAAGTGATTCCACATGTGATTGGTAGCTTACTAAGGTATATTGATACTCCCAAAAGGAATTGTGCCAATTTTAAGTGTGCTGGACACACTGAGTAAAAGTCTGAGCAGGTATCATTACAAGAATAGAAGGTTTTGGTTGATTTTTGAAGGACCAACTTATCTGTTTTGGTTTGATCATTACCCAAACCATTTCCAAAGTACATATATAGTTTCTTTATGTCATTTGGAAGCTAAGCTAGTGTACTAAGCATTTCTGAAGAGAAAAGAGGGCAGGTGTGAAGCAGGTTTTGCAGCACCAACTGATTTCCTGAGTGCATCCATCCATCACTCTCAACATCATTTTGAGGATGCTCCTGCACGCATATCCATGCACGAAAACTCACGGAGATCGATGGAATCATTAACCGCCCAGCCGCGTGATACTTTCATTATTCTCTCTCTCTACCCATAAAGGGCAAGGCTCTACATATCTCATATGAGTGCCACTTGGCACTCATGTGAGTATCATACGTATCAGGAATAAGAGGAGGTTCTCACCTCTCAATTATGATGCTCCATATAACATTTCCTTCCCCTTAATTCCATTTTTGTCCTCAAAAATGGTATTGGAAGGTCTAATAGAAAGAGAAATAATAGAACTACCACTCCCACTATATCCCCATGTACCTCATGTACATGGTCATATCTCCATGTTGTTTCCCCATATCCTTCCCCTTAAGGAAACCCTTGAGAAGGTAGTCTGAAATTGGGAAACCGTCTCTGAATGGTACTAACCCACTCCCACATAACACTATCTTCTGAACTATCTTTCCACTTCACTAGAAACTCTTTATACAAGTGACTTCTCATCTGTGTCTCTCGAGTATGTAGTATGATCTCACGCTCATGTGGAATAGATTGAACAGAAATAGGCTCTACTACCTCACTGTCTAGAATGAGGTTGTCAGATTCACCTAGTCTTTTCTTAAGCTAGCTAACATGAAAAATTGGATGGATTTGACTATTCTCTCGAAGTTGGAGCTAGTAAGCCACCTTTCCTATTCTCTTAAGTATTTGGAAAGGTCCACAATACCTAGGAGATAGTTTTGGACAGGGTCCCGTCTTCATGGTTTCAGATCTAGATGGAACTCTAAGATAAACCTGCTCTCCTACCTCAAAGTTGATGTCTCTCCTTTGAGGGTCAGCAGAGGCTCTAGCTCTATCCTGAGCTCTCCTAATGCTGTCCTTAGCAAGCCTAAGCATATCGTTCATCTCTTCCAAGAAGTCCTTTGTAGCTTGAACCTTCTCATTCTGCAAGCCTACTGCATAAGGAGCTCTTGGCTGAAACCCATACATAAGCATAAATGGACTATGCCCAATGGAAGAGTGCTTGGCACTATTATATGCAAGCTCTACTATAGGTAAGTACTCTTCCCAATTAGTTTGCCTTTTATTCACATATGCTCGAAGCATATCCTCTAGGATTTGGTCAACCCTCTCTGTTTATTCATCCGGTTGTGGATGCTCAGCTATACACATGCTAAGTTTCGTGTCCAACCTTTTGAAAACTGCTCTCCAAAAGTGGCTAGTAAAATTCCTATCCCAATCGGAAACTATGTCTAAAGGAAGACGATATAATCGGTATAGGTTCTCCACAAAGAGTGTAGCCAAGTCTGGTGTCTTCACTGTAGTACGTGTCATAATAAACCTAGCCATTTTGGTTAACCTATCCACAATTACCTAAACCGAGTCGTGCCCTCTCTGTGTCTTAGGTAATCCAACTATAAAGTCCATGAAGATACTCTCCCACTTCCCATTAGGAATATCCAATGGGTGGAGTAGTCCTCCAATCCTCAATCTCTCAGCTTTGTTGACCTGGCATTTAGTGCACTTAAGCACATACTCTAGGATGTCCTTATGAAGTCCAGGCCAATAAAATTGCCTCTTAAGAAGATCATAAGTCTTGTTAACTCTTGGGTTTCCCGCACTAGGTGTGTCGTGACACTCATACAAAATATTCCGTCTCATCTCAAAATATCTAGGGACACACACCTTACCTTTATATAACAGATATCTGTCTTGGACACTGTAGTTCATCCACTTGAATCCTTCTTGAGTACCCGTCAATAATCCATCATAATTGGAAACCCATATATCACGATCCCCATTCTCTATGGCTTCCCAAATCTCAAAATATGCAAGATCAAGCCTACATTTCCCTCTAATCGACTCAAGTAACTCACTAGTGATCTGAGTAAAACTTAGTCCATTGAGCATAGGCATGCGGCTAAGTGAATCAACCACTACATTAAACTTGCCCTTCCTATACCTAAGCTCATAATCAAACTCTTGAAGGGTCTCTGCCCATCGGGCCTTATGACCTTTAAGGTCTTTTTGATTAGAGAGCCACTTGATGCTCTCTTGATCAAACACTATAGTGACTTTGACACCATATAAATAATGATGCCACTTCTTCAAAGCATGGACAATTACATACAACTCCTTCTCATAAACGGAGTAATTCTTCTGAGCCGGTTCTAGTTTCTTACTCTCAAAAGCTACTCGTTGACCATCCTGAACTAGAACTGCTCATATGGCAAAATCACTCGCATCAGTCTCAACCACAAATGGTTTGTTGGAATCTGCTATGTGTAAAAGTGGATCTCTAGCAATTGCCACTTTCAATTTCTCCATACGTTGCCTCTGTTCGTCTCCCCAATGAAAGGCTTTCCCTTTCCCTTTAAGCTATTCTGTTATCGCGACAACAATTTTGGCATAATTCTTTATGAATCTTCAATAGAAACCTGATAAACCTAGGAAGATCTGCAGCTCTTCCAGGTTCCTTGGATGTGGCCATTCCATAATAGCCCTTACTTTTTCAGGATCCATCTGGATTCCATTCTGGGAGACTATATGCCCAAGGTATCTAACCTCTGTCTTGAAAAATTCACACTTTGACTCCTTAGCAAAGAGTGAATTTTCCCTTAGCACTTGAAATACCTTTTTTAAGTGTTCCAAGTGCTCCTCTTCTGATGCACTATAGATCAGAATGTCATCCAAAATGTCTACTACAAAGTGTCCTAGATAAGGTCGTAAAACACTATTCATGAGCTTCATGAAAGTGGCAGGAGCATTGGTGAGACCAAAAGACATCACCAAAAACTCATAATGCCCATATCTAGTCCTCAAAGAAATTTTAGGGACATCCTCTGCCCTAATCCTGATCTGATGATATCCTGATCTAAGGTCAAACTTGGTAAAATACCGATCTTGATGTAACTGATCAAATAGATCTTCCAATCTGTGCATTGGAAACCTATTTTTGATAGTTACCTTATTAAGTGCTCTATAGTCTATAAATAGTCTCATAGAGCCATCTTTCTTCTTAACTAGGAGCATTGGTGATGCCCAAGGTGAGTTACTAGGTTTAATGAAGCCCTTATCTAAATAATCTTGCAATTGCCTCTCAACCTCCTCATGCTGAGAAACAATAAGCCTATAAGGTGGCTTACAAATAGGCTTCCTGTTAGTAACAACCTCAATGGCATGGTCAATGTCCCCTCTCTCAGGTGGTAGCCCTCTAGGTAAGTTAGTGGGAAAAAAATCTCTATATTCAAACATAAGATCCTTAAAACTTTTAACCACACACTCTTAAAAAAAAAAAAGTAAAAAGTATGTCCATATTTACATTCCTAGCATGAAAATATACATCAGATGAGTTGTCTATACAATGCTCCATATCATGACTATACAATAAAAACATCTCTAGTACATAATGAGAATAACAAAGACTATACACCTCTAATGATGAAACGAAAGGAGCACTAGGTACATCTCTCTCTCCCTGAATACAAACTTTACTTCCATCTTTTCAAATTCAAGTGTGTTGTTTTGATAGCTGCATTTGAGTGTGTCCCAACCCTCATACTCTCTTCCTAAGATCAGGTCTATCCTCTCCATATACATAATTTGGAAGTCCATATAATCTGTATAGTCTTGCATCTTGACTTCCAAATTGGATAACATAGTATCCCATATGCTCTTATCTTTCCCTTGCATCATAGATACGATGTATTTATGTGCACTAGGCTACTGGGGAATCTTTAATTTCTTGACCAGAGCATAATTTATAAAGTTATGAGTGGCTGAGTCATCTATCATGACCCGCGATCTGGTCCCATACACACTACCATGCAGTTTAACTAGGTCATGTGGTCCAAACTACGGTGACCACAATGAATGAGTCAAACAACAGGTGTGCTCAATATCCTCGTGCATCACTTCCACTCCCTTGCAGCTAGAGGTGCCATGAATAGGAAGGGTCTGCACTAGGTGGACCACCTTTTTGCCCTTTTCGGGGGCCGTACTAGTCTCTGGTCCCTTCTTCTTTTCTTCCCCCTTCTTGATTGGACAGTTCCACTATGAATGGCTAGGAGACAAACACCTAAAGCAGAGGTTCTTTCTTTTGGCCCTCTCAAACTGATCTGTAGATAACCTAGGCCCTTGTGATCTTTGCTTTTCAATAAAAACTTTGTTTCTCCCAAATGGCAACTTCTTCTTGAATTTAGTCATACTAAGAGGCTTGAGGGGCTGATCCGTCTCGATAGGAGTGTGTTGACGATGGTTATGGTCCTCATAGATCTCTACATACTTGATCGCCTCCTCAAACATCTTAGGTGCATTCCTTCTGACTTCCCTCTTTATGGCTTTATCTAAGCCTCTAACAAACCCTTTGGTCTTTTGGAAATCATCTAAGCCCTTAAGTTTCAAAATGATCTCTCTATAGTGGGATATGTAGACCATAAGAGGCATACCTCTCTGGGTAATCCTATCCCACTCATCCCAATTCCTCTCCTCCTTATTCTCATGAAGAAACTCTTTCAGAAAAAGAGTCTCAAACTGAGTCCAATCGATAGGGATAGAGTTCGTGTCCTTAATACTCATCCACCACTTTCTTGATGAGGCTCTTTTTCTTCTAAGTTTTCCTCTACTTCCTGCCCTAATTCTACTTCTTCCATTCTAGAATCAGGATCCTCTAGTTGCTCGTTAGATGGAGAAGTGTGTTCAACTATTTGTTTCCCTTTAGATTCCATGTTTCACTTCCCTTTCCCTGTTTGCTAACTAGAGTATGTGAAAATGAATGGAAGTAAAGCTTGAATATGCAAGAAGAAGATAAATATATCACAAGAGCACTTCCCTGATACAAAATGAAGCTGCAGAAGCGAAATCCAAGTGATCCTTGAAGCTTTAGGTCCCTGATTTTCAATCCTTGCCAGGCGCAAACAAAAATTGGAAATGTCCGGCTGGTCCGGAGAAGTTTCTAATCACCAAAAACCAACAAGAACAATGTCGAAACCACATAGCAATAGCCCCAACCGGGAAAATTGAGTAAAACTGAACAACTTTTGAGATTTGACTGTCCTTGCCAGCCCAAGAAATGTAGCCTAGCACGTGTACTTCAAATATATAAAGCTATCCCAAGTGATAAAACTGAATTTGGACACCGGATGATGAAAAACTAGGCCTGGAAGTGGCTGCCTAGTTCCTACTAAAGTGCTGTAGAGAGATTTTGGTTGAACAAATCTCCTCCAAATCCGACATCAATGGTCTTTGAACAAAGCTTAGGAACATAGCTTTGTAACATGAGAAAGATTTTTGAAATCGGATATAGTATGAGCAAGCTATGTTACAAAGAAGCCAGGTATGTCACGAGTAGGAAGTGGAAAAGCTAATCTTCATGGAAGGGTGACTTTGAGAAGCTCAAAACTGAAGAACTGAAGCTTTTTGAACAAACTCAAAACCCATAGCCCATCTCCACAGCCCATAATATATACATATATGCATAATAATTTACCAACATTTTGATTCAAGGCATGTATTTTATTCCCCCAAGTTTTACAAAAAAACTCGAAATCAAACTCTATTTTACCTCCTCTTTCACCACTTGGTCTTCTGAAAAAGCTCAGAAGCAGGCGTCGAGGGAGTTAGTTATCCCACATAGAGGGCTGTCGCGCAAAAAATTGAGTATATATAGAGGGTTAGACTACCCATTGTTTCATCCAAGAGGAGGGGATGAGGGAGGCTAGAGCCGTCAGCTGCTGCTCTCACATGTTAGCGTCCGTCAACTACTACGTGGCCGTGCGTTCACATGCGCTTTTGTCCCGCCAATGGCTGTTGTTGCATTCATCTTCTAGCTCTGATACCAATGCTATGGTCACTCTCAATTTTTGAGGACTCCCCTCATTTTTTAGGATGCTCGTGCACGCATATCCATGCACGAAAACTCACGGAGATCCCATCCGCGTGATAGTTCCATTATTCTCTCTCTCTACCCATAAAGGGCAAGGCTCTACATATCTCTTATGAGTGCCACTTGGCACTCATGTCAGTATCATACCTATCATGAATAAGAGGAGGTTCTTACCTCTCAATTATGATACTCCATATAACAACATCCCACAATTTGCACGCATGGCTACTTCTGGAGTGACTCACATGAGCATTGTTCATTTGAAGATAATGAGAGTGCATCTTGTATTGTGCCTCTTAGAGGATTTTGGAGGGATCAAGCCTTGTCATGTGGGATAAATCCCCCTCTATTTCAAAATATGCCACTTAGAAGCAACTTATGCATGGAATTCCTTCCCTCCAACACTTAAAAAGCATGCTTTCATACTTGAAAATGTGAAAATGTGTATCCATTTAAAATTTTGAGCGGACTGCCATGTGCACAACTTTGAAAATGGACGACGAACAACTATGGCATCATGCTATAAGAAACCATGTCTCCTCTTGTGATATCAGGTAGGCCTTTTGAGTGTGCCTTATCGAGACGCTATTTGGGCTATTTACCTCTCATGTGGGATATATCCTAACATTGCACAAGCACTTGGGCTAGTTTGGGATGTCTGCTAAGGGTTTTTATTGACTTCTTTATTTTTATGGAATTTAATATAGCTCTGTAAGTTCTCGTACACACTCACATGCTATGGGGCTCTACATTAGGGTGAAAAAAGACCAAAAGTGGGCCGTTTGCTAATGATTTGTTAAGCAAATTGACCAATAGTTTGTTTCCATATGTACAAAACTATAACATTCATGTCTCTTTTAATCCTACGAAGAAAGGCTTCCTTTTAGTAGATATTCTCTAAACCACTTCTAATGCGATGGAACTTCTCATATTCAATTTTTCTTTCAAACAAAAATGATTATTTTTGCACAATACACAATGTAAATCTTTAAAATTTGAAGACAAAAAAAGATATTTGAAGATAGCACATACTTTTTATTTCACGAAATTCTATGTTTTTTTGGTCACGCTTGATGCATGAAATCAAGAAACTTAAACTTTAGATTCTTTGTATATACATACTCATGAAGTTTGTGAGTCTCAATTTTTCACTTTGAAAACTCTCTATTTTGGTCACATTCTTCGAGTGTTCAAATGGCTTCTATCTTTTAAACACTATCAGTTTTTTTGTTCAAGATATCTCTTTTTCTATTACGTACATTTTTCCATCCAATTCTCTAGAGTGTCAAGGTCTTGAATGTTTAACAAGAACATTCCAGTTTATTCATAAGGACTATGCAGAAGTAATGTATGTAGAAAGTTATGTTACATTTTTCAATAGCATGCAATTATTTGTCTATCATGTAGAATACCAGGTACTATCAGGGAGGAATGCATATGGAGATCTTGTAGATTTTCTAGTTCCTACCATTCCTTCATTAGATTGGGAGTCTCTTGATCAATGGACAATTTCAAGTTTTTTGAGCAAGATGAAAGATGGCATTCAAAGGGCAATATCACCAACCCCAATTTCTTGAAGGATCAAGATTCAATGGTTTTCTTCTCTTCACATTTTTTTGGCAGGTTTAAAAAATGTTATTACAGAAAAACAAAAACAATGTGGTTGAATAGGAGAGTTTCAATTTCAAATATTGATGATGTTTTAGGTAAGGAATGGAATAACAAAGATTTTTAGAAACTAGTGGACATAATTTTATGTAAAGTAAATCCCAATTCTCTTTCAATTTCATATCAGATATCTCCATGGTTTCTATTTTTAGGATATTACTACATAAGGTGGAAAAAAAAGCTTGAAGGTTGGATATCATTGGATTCATAAGAGAACTATCTAGAATTTAAATTACAATTACTAATGCATCTAGATTTTCAACATAGGAAAATAATTGTCACTACAAATTGGAAACTCAAAAAGTTTAAGAACTCCTAGAGTACCTAGATGAAGTTTCACGACAATTTAGATTCTCGATTGATGGTGCAGTGGTAAACATATGATCAAAGAAAGCATTATCTTGCATTACTTGCTTGGCACCTGAAGTGATCAAGCTCCGACCATTGAAAATGTAGCAATCAGCCTTGCACCTTTTTTGTCCACCAAGAATAATTATGTTTCATCTTGAATGAAAACAGAGACCATCTTGAGTAT
>CM035432.1:105630358-106067858 GCA_020310875.1 Ceratopteris richardii
TTTGAGCTTTTAAAAAGATATAATTAAAACTTCATCCATAGAACTCTCTACGTGCTTTGAGGGGTCACTTGAAAGTTATCCCACACTTTTAGATGAAGATTTTGACAAGCAATAGAAAGATCTTGAAATATACCCTTTTGGACAAGGATATTCATTTGTGGAAGTTGTTGAGGACAATGGCTGAATAAAATTTGATAGTGAGGAACTGATCGTGGATGAGGATGAGGTTAAGGTATGTTCAAAATCACTACACTTACAATTGTGGCTGATATTTGGGACACCACCAATTCTAGCAATCAGGCCCATCCAAGATTTTCTCATGAGCCTAATCACTTGAATTGTTCATGTCTTAGATTCATTCCATTAATTGAGCTTTTTTGTTTGCTACTCATGCAATATCCTTATCCCTCATCATTCATAGATGCTCACAAAAGAAATAGGGAAAAAAATCCTATGTTTATTATGATTTTGACATACAACTGATTCAAGTGATAAGGCCCATTCAAGATTTTATTGATGAGCCTAATCACTTGAATTGGTTGAGTCCTATATCCATTTCATAACTTGTGTTTTTTTTCATATTTTCCATATAAAACTCTCTTTTCCCTCATCATTCATAGATATTTACAAAATATAGGCCAAATCTTTATTGTTTTATAATTTTGAGAAATTTTTTATTCAAGCAATTAGGCCCATCCAAGATTTTTCAATGAGACTAATCGCTTGAATTGATCATGTCCCTGATTCATTTCATAGATTAAGATTATTTGTTATTTTCTTATGTGATTTCCTTTTGCTTCATGATTCATAGATATTGGTAAAAGAATTAAGCAAAATCACCTCATCATTCTTATAATTTTAACATAGGAGCCATTTAAATGATTAGGCCCATCAAAGATTTTTTGATAAGCCTAATCAATTGCAGTGTTTGTGTCTTGAATTCATATGATTTTTTGTTTTTGTTATGCATTCTCTTTACCCATAACATATAGAATCTTACTATAGTTTCTTTTTTTGCAGCTATCCATATCAAATGAAGACAAATTTCTAAGTAGCACAAGGAAAGCATTAGAGAATAAAGGAAAAGGAGAAGTAGATATACATTCAATTATCCACTATCTTCCAAAATTGAGTCCATATCTATTTTGTGTTGTACATTAGTGATTACCTTAATTTTGTGCTATTGTCTCTTATAAAATATATGGGCTATTCCTCATTGCAATCTAATGCATATAGGCTATTTCATCTTGAGAGAACAACAACATTCAAGATATTTGGTTGTGCCCCAAGGCTAAATGCTTCAAGAGCTGGTTACTTACTCTTCTAATCTAGCTATGCACTAGCTCCAAAGGTCTCAAATATAAAAATTATTTCTAGCTATAGGAGAAAGGAGCATCCTAGAGGAGATTTTACATAATTAAACTCGCTCAAAAGACTCAAAAAATACAAATGCCCTATTTATTTCATAAAATTTCTTGTTACAAGATTTTTAAATATATCTATATATAATTCGGGTCAAAAACGATATTCCAAATCCTATTTGATATCATCTCTATTCCTTTAGGTTCACATTAGAATCAGATGTCATTCTCCTTGTATTTAATACAATTTTTTTCCTATTATGATATTTTATCCTTACCATGATATTTAAATGCCATGATGTCTATATTTTTAATCTATTGATAATATTTGGCATGTGCTTCTTTGCAGTTGTCTTCTAAAGATTAACCAATCAAAAAGTTCTTTGAATGGATTACTTCTTTTTGTTGCCTCTTTGTCATCATTATAACCCACAAAATTACTATCATACACATACATTTAATTTTGAATTTAAACACCAATTCATTTCTTCATCTGCAAGGATTGACTTCCAACCATTTCCATTAATTACTCATACTCAAGTAAAACATGCATTCAGGAAAGTTAGAATTCATGCATTTTGTTTATGGCATAAATGATTATACTCATACCCTTTCCAATGCACATAAACCTTTTATGACTCCTTATAAGGATTGAAATCAATGATGTACGTTCTTTTCTATACCTCAATCAATCAAAGATGTACATTCTTTTCTTGGGTTGGCTAGTTTCTATAGAACGCTTCTTACAGGTTTTTCTTAATTAGCACTTCCCCTTACTTTATTATTGAAAAATAAATTAAAATTTGCATGGGGGACAGCACAAAAACACTCTTTTGAAAAACGCAAACATGCACTTTCACATGCACCCGTTTTGCACTTACCTGATTTAGGTAAGTGCTATTTTAATGCAAAACAATCATCCCATTGCATTTTAAAGTAAGAAACCTAAACCCTCTTAAACAAATTACAATGTGCATGATAAGGATCTCTTAGCTATTGTACATGCTTTAAGGATTTGGAATCATTACCTTATAGGTTTTAATAATAATTATTTAGGTATATGTGCTATTTTAATGCAAAACAATCATCCCATTGCATTTTATTGTGAAAAACCTAAACCCACTCAAACAAATTACAATGTGTATGATAAGGATCTCTTAGCTGTTGTACATGCTTTAAGGATTTGGAATCATTACCTTATAGGTTTCAAGGTTTTAATCGAAACATACCAACAAGCTATTAAGCCCTTATTTAATCAAATTCAAGATAGATGTATTAAATGGGAGTCTTTTATTCAAAATTTTCAACTTATAATTTATGATCAACCTGGTAAACCTAATATTGTAGTAGATGATCTTAGTCATTTTCCATCATCCTAGATACATTATATTTTTATCCATACTATTTCTACCATTCATATTCATTCATTTAAATTACATGATTCCTACTTATGCTTCAAATCTCTATATTGCACGTGCATGGAATGATTTCAACAATTTTGCATTTTCAATTGATGAACATTATAAATTCATAATGACCATAAATTATGCATCACTCAAGTTTTTATAGATTTTGTGATGAAGGAATTGCATGAACCATGTTATAGGGGGCATAGAGGCATACAAAGCACAACATCTACTTGCAAAGATTCCTTCTTTTGTGCACATATGGAAAATGATATTGCACATTATATTTCTCAATGCATTGCATGTTAGCATGTTAAACGTCATCATGGTAAAGCATTTGGATTGTTAATGCACTACCCATTCCCAATGAACCATGAGAACAGATTTCTATCAATTTCATTATTGGTTTTCCTATGATTTAATCTCATAATCGCATGATTTGCGCAATTCTTTATAGTTTTCGTAAATATGTATATTGCATTCCATGTAAAAAGAAATTATCTGCACCTCATGCTTCTAAGTTGTTTATTAAGAGTATTTTCCAACATCATGGTTTCCCAAAAGTCACAATGTATGACCATAATGCTCATTTTTGCAATCATTTTTGGTTTCCATTATTTCAACATTGTGACTCAAAGATAGATTTTAGTTCTGCATTTCATCATGAACATAATGGGAAAAGTGAAGCTACAAATAACACTACTATTGATTTATTGCATTGTTATTCATTACATTGTCCCACCAACTAGGATGAGAAATTACCATTACTTCAATTTTCTTACAATAACACAACACATACAACTATTGATCATGCACCTTTTGAAATTATTTATGGTAAAAAATTTCACATTCCCATGTCACTCTCTCAAAGTGATATTCATATATCTGATTCTATTGCTCACGTTCACATTTTTATTCTTCACAAAGTTCACTGGCACAGTAGGAAAAGTCAAGAACCTTACACTCAAAATGTTAATGAGAAAAAGTTAGCAAAACAATTTAAGGAAGGTGATTTAGTATGGCTACATATCATTAAATTACATTTGAAAAGTATTCTACAATATCTTAAAGTTAAACTTCCATCATGATTTTATGGATCATTTTGCATTATTCAAAAGATCAATGATAATTCATTTGAATTAGATATACCATCTAATTGAAACATACGTAACTCTTTTCATATTAGTTTACAATAAACATTCAAAGACACTTTACAACTCATTCTTGTTCTTGATGATCTTGCTTTTCTTAAAGAAGAATCTGAAATCTTAATTCTTGAGAAAATAATTGATCATGTTCTAACCACTACATGTAAAGGTACTCAATATTATAGATATTTAATAAAGTATAAAAATCATTCTATTAAAGAATGTTTGTGGATCCGTAAGACTTCCTTGATCCCTCGCTATGATCACTTAATCTTTGCATATCATTCACAATCACACTAAATTAACTCCACCAAGATGCATTTCTATGCATGTGTTTTTACATGGAACATGCTTATTTTTTGTTCAATAATGGGGCATGTCACTAGCCATCCATGTCTAATTTATTTCTTATTAACTAAGGTTAGTTGTCTTTTCAAGTGGGGGCATTTTATCACTTATGGATTGTTGAATTATTGGATTTTGTTATTGAAATATTAATATGCTTTGTGCTCTAATATAAATTTGGATCTATCTAGGCATGAATAAGAGAAATTATATTTTCCATATATTTTGTAATAAAAAAGCCACATAGAAGGTTCTTTCTAGAAAGTCATAATAATAGTAGTTGAGATAAGGATCACTATAGAATGTGACTTTTGTAAATAAAATCTAATGCTCACCATGAAACTGAGCAACTTTTTACTTTCAAGATTGCTTTTCAAAGTGCCGCTCTCATTGCAACCTTCATTTTGGACGTATTAGAAACCTATAAATACACATGCTTTGGAGACTCATCCAATAGAGTGGGTGGGGGATCGCAATATTGTGAACTATCGCATCTACTACACAACTTTTTTTTTGTGTGCTTTTATATTTCACACTCTATGTACACATGTATGTAAGATCCTACAACACATGCATTTAATTTTGAATTTAAAGGTCATCTAATATCTTGGTCTACAAAGCATGACCATTTCCATAAATTAATCATACTCAAGTAGAATGTGCATTTAGAAAAGGTTAAAATTCATGCATTGTTTTTGTAGGTGACATAATTTACTATACGCATACCCTTTTGGATGCACATAAACCTTTTATGACTACTTATAAGGATTGTTTTATATCTGATTATCCTTCTAAACTACCACCATCTAAAGGATCCTTTGACCATAGCATAGGTCTGATTCTTGATAGTTTTTCTCATCATAAAGCACCTTATAGGAATGGCCCTTTTCACCAAAAGGAATGCAAGAAACTAGGAATTACAACCACAATGTGCTAGAGAGATGACTCTCCTCGCAACCTTATGCCTTTATATATAGCTGCTTGAATCAACGAGGACCATAAATGTAACTAGAGTCCACAAGTGCATGTGCAATCTCCTCCACTCCTTTCATATCTTCCAGTAGAGTCTACTAGTGGTTGGAGTGATCTCGACCAGTGCTTTAGTACCTTCCACTAAAGTCCACTAGTGGTTGTTGTACTCACCACTCGACTTAAGTCTCCTTGGACTCAAGTTAACTCACATTAACTTGAGTTAACTCATATTAACTTGAGTTAGAAGCCTCTAGAGATCTTTGAGCAAAACTCTCTCCCCATGCTCCCCATGGGGGTTGAACCCAAGACCTCCTCCTCACAACCTTGAGACTTAACCACTACACTAAGTGTATTACTTGTTTAAGAGAGCACATGGGCTTTTTCTTAGGTCTACTCTTGAGATCTTTGGCCATATACGAGTGACCAAACGATGTCCGATTTGAGATCTGTTTGAATCGGTCACACCCTTAGATCATAGACTTACTTTATTACATTCTTCCCCTTGGCAAAGATTTTTGTCCTCGAAAATAAAGCTATATATGATAATTGTAGGCAACCCTCGAGCCTCATGTTCTTGAACCAAAAGAACATGGTCATGTTTTAAAACTAGAAGAACATGTCTCATCTCTGTGGTGGCATCCCTGCTCAAATTATTCAAAACATTGTCTCGCTTTGCACTTTGATAAACTCGTCAAAGTACAAAGTAGTGAATAAATAATAAGGATGGATCTAAAAAATATGTCTAGCCAATTCACAATTTTTACTAGGTGTGATCTAGGCACAATTATGTGAACTCGGTGGATTCAAATTACTAGTCCATTTCTAGGCATGACTAGTGCATGGCCGTAGTAATTAAGGTGGGATTCTTATCCCTCACAAGACTTCAAGAACTCTTGATTCACTTGAACTTTATTTGGAAAACTTGAAGTTTGGTTGATCCAAATATCTAACTTGGATGTTTGTACAATGGTTAACTCCCAACCAACAGTTACTTGATTTCTTCACCCGACTTGAGGACTACTCGGCCCTAATAGGCGTGAAAATCCTATGTAAACTATAGGAAAAAGTTTTCCATTTACTTTGGATCAAGCTTACTATATCTTGACCAAGTCAAATCCAAAATGAAAATCGTCTAACTTAGGACACTTTTCTCAAAGAATTTAGCTGAAAGTTCTTAGGAATTGTCAATCTGATGCACAATTCCTAACCTCAGTGTCCTCGAGTGTACTAAACTCTAGGTCATGAGAGTTATGCTAGTAACTAGAAGCAAACCCAAATGAATAAGTCAATCTTCGACTTTTCATCTCTTGAAGATTGAATAAGTTTTTATACAGAACATCTATCTAGGATGTGTAATTTAGTTATCTAGTTCCAATCGGCTAACCCTGGACTTTTTCAAAAGAAATCAGGTACCATATCTGAGTCAATTCCAAAAGATTTGGAAAGAAAAAGGAAAGAACTAAAACTCTGTATTATCTAATTCAAACTTCTAATATACAAACTTGCTATGAGTCAAGTACTTGATGACCCAAGACTTTAGCTCAAGACTTTAACTTCTTAACAATTTGTTTGAAGAAGGTATTGAAGCATTTTTTTCTTCTATTTTTAAGAGAAAGGAACTTGATTCTCAAAAAGATTTATATAGTAAATCTAAACATCACCCAACCACAAGATACTAGTGTGGAATCCTACATCGGTGTGTCCACCCACTGAGGTTCTGTTGATGAGTTTTTACTCAAATAATACTTCACTTGAGAATAAGTTCATGTTGGAGATAGATGTCTGCGGAAGCACGCGAACAGCACAAGGAAGAAGAAGAAGCTTGGAGCACAAAAACACAATAATGAATGTATTACTTGAGAATGTACAAAGATAAGTAGCCCATTATGGAAATAGGCGTATATACAAGCCGGGGGGAAAAACCTCCTATAGAGGGAAAAAAGTGCCCCGGCGGTCCTAGTGTGTTCACACACATCACTACCTAAATATATCAACAAATCCCCCCTGGGAGTGATGCGGTGAACAAGTAGCTGGCACTCATGTATAAGGAAGTGCCAAGCTATGTGGAAATCACTCCACAAAAGGAAGTAAGCCCAAAGCTTTTCAGAAAGCTTCAAACTTCTCCCTAGGCAGAGCCTTCATGAAAAGGTCTGCAATGTTCTCCTGCGTGGGCACATATGCCAAGCTGATCTCCCCAGTAGAGAACCTCTCCCTGACATAGTGATAATGCACCTCAATGTGCTTAGTGCGAGCATGGAACACAGGGTTCCTCGCAACTGCCAATGCGCTCTGACTGTTAGTGAAGATGGTGGTGGCAGAAGACTGGCCAACACCCAAATCATCCATAAGGCGTGTGAGCCACACACACTCAACAGTCGCTGTGAAAGCTGCCCTATACTCAGCCTCATAACTGGAAGTGGCCACAGTAGGCTGCTTCTTGCTCAACCAAGATATACATGAGCTACCAAGCATGAAGCAAAAACCACTGGTGGACACACGAGTGTCATAGCAACCAGCCCAATCTGAGTCAAAAAAAGCATGCAAATCTGGCGGTAGTGATCCCCCTTGGGATAAAACAACCCAAGTAGCCGAGTACCACTCAAGTAGCAAAAGATGCGCTTAACCGCCTTCCAATGCATGACTCCTGGGCAATGCATAAACCTGCTCACCTATGAGACAGCAAACTGAATATCTGGCTGAGTAATGCATAAGTAAATCAAGCATCCAACAGCCTGCTGATAGAGAACAGCATCAAATGCATCTCTAGCATCATGAAGACTCAATCATAAACCTGTCTCCAGAGGAGTGGCAATAGGGTTACAGTCTTCAAGGCCAAAACATTGCAATAATGTGTCAATATATTTTGTTTGACACAAAGACATTCCACCATCAACTTGCATAAACTGAATTCCCAAATAGTTGTGCAAATGCCCCAAATCAGACATCTCAAATGAGGCATGCAAATCAGCCTTGAAATCAGCAATATGCTTCTCAATAGGACCAATGAGCAGCATGTCATCAACATAGACAACAATGATCAGAAGCACATCATTAGCACGCTTAACATATAAGGTGCTTTCAGTTGGACTGTTCTCAAAACCATGTGCAACCAAATAGGCATGTATCTTCTCATACCAAGCACGTGGTGCTTGCTTTAAACCATATAATGCCTTCTTTAACCTGCACACCTGATTTTCATGCTCTTTCTGCACAAAGCCACGGGGCTGAAAAACATACACTTCTTCATGCAAGTCACCATTCAAAAATGTTGTTTTAATGTCCAACTGATGTACATTCCAACCATGAGAGGCTACAATGCACAATGCTCCAAACAGTAGTCATACGGCATGTAGGTGCAAAGGTCTCATCAAAATCAATGCCTCTTTCCTGCGCATAACTCTTAACAATAAGCCTAGCCTTATACTTGTCAACTGTACCATCAGGTTTATGCTTCAGCTTGCATACCCACTTAGTGCCAATGGCCTTCTTGCCAGGAGGCAAGTCACATAAAGACCATGTACCATTCTTCATTATAGCATCATATTCAGATTGCATGGCAGCCATCCAATTTTCTGAATTCTGTGCTTCATCAAAAGAAACAGGCTCATTCTCATCACAGAGACTAGACGCAGCCATAGCATAGCAATCTGATGCAAAGGAGGCACTATGAGAGCCTAAACGAGTACGATATGACAAAGGTGCATTTAATTTGCTATCACGCAAAGTCTGCACCAACCATTTTGGCATAGTTTTTGCCTGCTCAATATCAACTCTCTCATCAACAAGTGCATCATGTAAATCTGCATCAGAAATGGAATGATCTGCATCATCATATGAAACCTGCAAAGGCTGAGAAGTTGCCTCATTAGGACCAGCACTAGACTGTCCATCTGTAAAAAGAGGCATCAAAGTATCATACATGTCTTTAGAGCTAACAAATGTCTCCTTAGTACATGAAAGCAATGGCTGAATAGCATCTTCCACAAAGACAACATCACGGCTAACCAGAATGTGTTTAGTCTGTGGATGATACAGACAATAGCCTTTACTTTCAGAACTGTACCCAACAAAAATACATTTTACTGCCTTATCATCCAATTTTCTGCGATGTTGTTCAGGCACTAATGCATATGCCAAACAACCAAAAACACGCAGATGAGCAACAAATGGCTTGCGGTCATGCCAAGCCTCATATGGAGTGATAGACTACAGCGCTTTAGTGGGACACCTGTTCAGTACATTTGCTGCACACATGACAGCCTCAAGCCAGAAACTATGTGGTAAAGCCTGACTCTTGACCATGCACCTCGCCATCTCCATGAGTGACCTGTTCTTTCGTTCAGTAACTCCATTCTGTTGAGGTGTATACGACACTATACATTGGTGTTTTATCCCACGTTTAGCCAGAAATGCATTAAAATCAGAAGATATATATTCCCCCCCTCGATCAGAACGGAGGGTGCCCATTTTACATGCTGATAGATTTTCAGCGAGAACCAAAAACTGTTTAAAGCACATGAACACTTGGACTTTGCTTTGAGTGGATATACCCATGCATGCCTGGAAAAATCCTCAATGAAAGTCACGAAGTAAAGGTAATTCCCAAAAGAGGGTGTCTGCATAGGACCACAGACATCACTATTTACAAGCTACAATTTCTGCGTAGCCCGAATTGAACCATCTTTTGGAAAGGAGGAACGCTGCATTTTGCCCAAAATACAGCCTTCACATACATGTTTTCCAGGGGCCTCAAGCTTGGGCAAAGAAGACACCATATCAGATTTCTGCAGGCGTAGCAAACTAGCAAAATTCAGATGACCAAAGCATGCATGCCAAAGCTTTGCATCTGACATAGCCTGAGAATCATGAACTGCACATGCCAAATCATTCACAGATCTTTCATAGTCTATGAGCTTATATAGCCCACCACACAAAATGCCACAAGCAATAATCACATCGCCATTTGATAGATCATGAACTGTCATCAATGAATTTCACAACCAAGCCAATCTTGGCTAATGCAGAAACGGATAATAGATTATTCTTGATCCCTGGCACAAATAAAGCATCTGACAAGGTGAAAGAACTACCATCAGCAGTAGTCAGAATGATCTTATCAACTCCCATAACAGGATAAGAGGATTTGTTGGCGCATGTGACAGTATTCCCTGTAGGGTCAGGCTCGAGTGAAGAGAAGAAACTGCGCTGCGAGGTAATATGTTTGGTCGCCGCACTGTCAAAGTACCAAACATCTGAGTCCACTACAGACATGCACTGCTCATGAGAAGATGGGGCAAAACTGCAAACAGTAGTAAACGCCCATTCTTCTTCTTGCACAAGGTTAGCAGACTCTGTTTTTGGTGTAGAGGCTTCTGCAACAACCATTCCAGCCTCCTTTTTCTTTGCCTCTTTTGCAGCCAGTTTAGGACAGCTCTTTATGATATGATCATTCCCTTTACAATGCTCGCAAAACAATTTCTGCTTTTCTGATTTCTTCTCATCTTTATCTTGGTTCTTCGAATGTGCAGCATTTGCAAATTTCTGCTTACTAGTAGAAGAGCTCCATTTTCCTTTACCCTTCTGACTAGCCAGGAAAGCTCGATCTGCAACACGCATAATGGACCTGTTCTGCCTGGGCTGATCTTCCTGCAACAGAACAGAGACTAACTCCTCAAATGATAAGGCATTCGGATTGCCTTTCATCATCAACCGAAGAGTAGAAGCAAAACTCTGATATGAATCAGGAAGACCATTCAGAACGGTCTGCACAAGTGAGCTATCTGGTATAACCTCATTAGCAGAAATCAATTGTTCCTTCAAATCTTTGATCTTCGTTAGGAAACTGTCCATAGAATCACCTTCATTCATGTGCTCACTCTCCAATTGTTTTTGGAGGTAAGCAACACGAGCCTCATTCCTAGCTTTGTACAATGTGGTAAGTGTATCCCAAGCATCCCTAGCTGTTCTGCAAGAGCGAATATGAGGAATAATGGCACGTTTGACAGACAAAGCTATCAATGCATGTGCTTGGGCATCTCTGCCATCCCAACGAATTTGCTCTGTAGTAGGTGCAATAGATACAGCAGCACGAACAGGAATCTACGGAATATCATCTTCGACACCATCTTCATCAGCTCCAGCACCTGTATTTGTAGTACCTGTCGTTACAGGTGTAACAAGATGTCTTTCAACACCCTGCACAATGTTCCACAATCCTTTTGCAACCAAAAAATGCCGCATCATATAAGCCCATAATGGGTAGTTGGTACCATCCAACTTATCCTCAACAGCCAACATACGGAATACATCACTGCTTTCAGCCATGGCCGGTGACTAAAATACCTTGATGCAAAAAATTGACTGTATCTCAAAAAGTTGAACAGAACTGCCCAGACGAGTTCTGCTAGACCTGTAGCAGACTTCGAGACGCTTAAGCTGGCGAACAGAAACTGGTATATACCTTTGGCACAAAAAGACAAAATAGCCTACACAAGCGCTACGATAGTGCGTTCGGAGGCCGAAACGAGCTCAGAGATAGTGTTGTGATAGTGCTCACCTGCACAAACGCTGCGATAGTGCTCGCCAAAATTCGTGTGATTTTGAGACTGCAAACGAAGGAGTGTCAACGGCACCCTAGATGAAGCGACGACCTCCTTTGATACCAATTGTTGGAGATAGATGTCTGCGGAAGCACGCGAACAGCACAAGGAAGAAGAAGAAGAAGAAGAAGAAGCTTGGAGCACAAAAACACAATAGTGAATGTATTACTTGAGAATGTACAAAGATAAGTAGCCCATTAGGGCAATAGGCGTATATACAAGCCGGGGGAAAAAAAACCTCCTAAAGAGGGAAAAAAGTGCCCCGGCGGTCCTAGTGTGTTCACACACATCACTACCTAAATATATCAACAGTTCATGCCTATATTCAATCTTTATGACTACTACTAGGAATGGAATTCTTGAGCATTGCTTTGAGTCAAAGAATTGAATTTGACAAGTTACACTAGGAACTTAGTGCTTGACTTAGTCAGTCTTTTCCTTAGTTGAAAGGATCATCTCAAAGTCAAAGTCTCACTCTTTCAAAAATTTATGAATTATCTCCGAATCAACAATACTTTATCTTGAAGTGTTTTAAGAAGATCTTGGAAGTTACTTACTTCGTATCTTCTTACGTACTTGGTCTTGAATTATCTTGAGATCATACTTTTATCCTCCTTGAATTTATACTTCACCTTTGAATCTTGAGGATCAAATCTAGCTTCAAGATTCAATTCTAGGACTAGAAGATAATTATCATTCCACGGTCTGATGTCCCATACAATCTTTCCTACATCAATCTGAGTATAAAATGGGGTGTCCCATACCACCCTATTTTATATTCACATTAATGTGTGGGTGATACTTATCCTAAAGTCTAAACATCTCTTGATAGAGTACCTTCTTACTTCAATTCTTTATGAGAATTTTGAGGTTTTCAGGCATTAACTCTAACTTGATATTCTAGGTTTTTACTCCTTCACATGATCTTTTCAAGATCTTGTGCCTTCCTTTGGGAACTTGAAAACCTCAAATATCCACTCTTCTTTACTCGGGTTTTCAAATGAGAACCGGTTACAATTCCAAATACTTGAATTTTCACAATTTCAAGTCCAACTTGTTATAATTGACCAAATTGTAGTGACAAGAGTTGTTTACTTCTTATCTTTAGATTCCTTTCTTATTGTAGCTTTAAATAGCTACCCTAGCCAGGACTTTACAAGAATCTCTCTACTGCTTAAGTCTAAGAATCCGCTCATGCTTTATTGGATTTGTACCGAAACCCCTTTAAGGATACATAAACCTTATGTTTTACCTTCCATAGACTTAAGTACCATCTTCATCGTTGCAGACTACATTCTTCGAATTTCTCACTCTATTCAGACTTGGAACACCTTAGTATTTTCACACTTTTCCATTGAATAAATGGAACTTCAATGAAAATTTCCCAAAAAGAATCTCATTGCCAATACTTGGGCAAATATTAGAGTAGTTCCATTCGCAATTTCTTGGACAAACCTTGCCAAGCTTGATCAAGTCTTGTTGACATTGTGACAAAAGTAAAGACTTATTGTTTATCTTTAAGATCTCTAGAACTATTGAAAGCTGCTTTGCTTACCCATGGGCTTTTAGAGATCTTTTTCCCTACTCAAGTCCAAGCATGTACTAATGCCTTTCAGATTCTAAAGCTAAGAATTTTTCATACACATATAGGTGATATCAACTATTGGACTTTAAGTACCACTTCTGGTGGTTTGGGACTTCTGGGGAACTACTTATTGTCTAAAGAGTTTGAAGAGTTTCATTCTCACTTACTTGGGAGAATGTTATTTTTCAAGGACTTGAGATTCATTCTAGGGAATCAAATAACTTGAGCAAAAGAATCATCTTGGAATCTTTTGCAATGTGGAAAGGATATTTGAAAGAAATTTTTATACTTTCAAACAATATCCATAAGCTTTACTGAATCATTTGTGTTCATTTCCTGAGTATCAAACTAGAGAATAAATATCACCTTTAGGATATGGTTTCCCATTCCACTATGAAAGTTTGAGTTGAACTCTCATTTATGTGATATTGATACCTCTTCTTTAATTTAATACAAGATTCATTATTATTGGTCAATCTTTAGATGTTACTAGAGTATTTTAAACATATTTCTACAATCAAAACTGTGTTTAAAGTCCAAGCATCTTTTGACGATTGATGAACAGTGATGCTACTATGAACACATAACTTTGAACTTTATATCTTGTTTAGGAAAAGTTCATGGATTGGAGATCCATATGTTGGAACTTTATATTCCTAAATGAAAAGTTCACAGTTTTATTCAAGTCTTTAGGAACTTATCTCATTTCCTAAAGATAGTTTGCTTTGGTTTCCTCTTGAAGCTTCAACTAGCTTTAATGAAACCAAAACTTAACTCTCTAATCCTTCTAAAAGGAAGAGTTCTTTCAAGTTTCATGTTTGCTTAGCAAGTTGCATCGTTATCAGAGATGCAATCATAATGGAACCTAACATCCTCCTATTGAACGTCAAAGTTCAATTGATGCTAAGGTTCAATCTTTGATTTCCATCACTCCTTGGAATGGAATCAAATGAGAACTTACAAACATTTCATAGTTTTTCTTGGAACTTTGCATCCTTACCAGGGATGCTACTTATGGAATATATCAACTATCTCTTGACCTTTCAATGTTCAAATAGTGTAAGTTCGATTTATCTTTATTTGATTTTGATCATGTCTTGGGATAAAATCAAATAAAAGCGTTCATCAAAAAGTTCTCAAGTATATAAGGAAACTCTTTTCATCCTTCTTGGATGTTAGATTTCTTAAATCAAAGCTAACGACTGCATCTGGGCTTGTCGTTAGGAATCTCTAAGTATTCTCCTAAACTTAGATTCATCATGGAGACTTTCAAGAAGTCCTATTTTCTTGTCACTCCAATGAGCAAGAAAATTGAACACTTGGACTTTCTCAAGGTCTACTTTTCCTAATCAAGAATCCTAATTTGTGATACCTAAGTATCACGTTTGAGAAAAACAAACTAACTATTTGAGTTACATGGCAGCCACAAGCCTTGCAACTATCTAGTTTGCTATTTTCCCTATCTATCTTAGTCGAGTTAGAAAAAGGAGGTAACAAAAGTATAAGTATTCAACTACTTAACAAACAATCATGCATATGCAAATGCCTCTTCTTGCATGCAAATGCATGTGAGTGCATGCATGATGGAGAGTGTTAATCTCCGAAAGAACAAGCTACTCTTGAAATTAGAGCACCTCTATATCAAGAGTAACTCAAAACCTTTCCCAATTTGGAGGATTAATGATCAATTATAAAGATTTTGGACAAACTGTGAAGAAGATGATTCTACAGAAAGTCTGCTGCACATATCTCTCTCATTGACTTATCAAATGTGTAACATTTTTTATAAAACTTTGCACAATGTGTCCCCTATAGTTTGCACACCTCCTCGAAGTTAAGTCATTCCAAAAGACTCAGTAGATCTTGAGAAATGATCTTAACAAGTCACCTATGTCTAAAATTGTTCTTCTACGAAGTCGATTCAGACCCTTGTAACTTCTAACTTAATCTAGAACATGTTTATGAAAATGCTTTTAGCCACACGTAGCTTACCTTCCAACTTAAAGATTGAGTGCTTGCTTGCTCGAACTTTACACTGTGGAAGGAGAACTGACCAAAACATTATCATTGAATTTTGTGCTTGTTTCAAGAAACAGTGAACACTTCTTCACATATGAATGTTCCTACTCATAATTCTCACAACGTGTTTTCCATTAGACTCTCAAACTTTAACCATAGACTCGTTAACTATGGAGTTAGATGTCTACAAAAGGATTCTTGAAATGATCAAGCACAGAAGGAGAAAACATCAGGCGCAATTTCTCTTCATTACTAGAAAACTTTACATCTGGATGAAAGAGCTAATCTTCTTTACTTCTCAAGTGTCGAATCACATCTATATCTTCTCAATTATTGTATTCTACACTCTCTCTTATTTGCCTCGATATTTTTTCCTTGTATATATAGGCAAATATTTACAAGCTCATGACTATACAAAAGTATAAGTAAACTATCTTTGAATTAATGTACATATGTGTACACATCTTCATCTTCTGGATATGCACTTCTTTCAAGCTTCATAACTTGATCTTTTCTTCAGTCCTTGGCTTCAATTCTTCATCAAAACATCAATTGTTGATTGCCCTGCACCAACAGCTCCCCCTCAATTATCAGTTGAGGTTTTCTCTATCTTCTTTATACCTGCCATGTCTTTGAATCTCTGTAGCTTTGGTCCATCCAAGCTTTTAGTTAGCATATCACCTATCTGATCTTCTGTTGAAGTATGTATTACTTCAATCTCTTTATCCATCACCTTCTCTCTCAGAAAATGATACTGAATCTCAATGTGTTTAGTCCTGGCATGAAAAACAGGGTTAGCAACTAAATACAATGAACTCATGTTATCTCCATGAATAGTGGGTGTACTCTGAATGATGTCAAAACTCTTCATTAGAGTCTTAAGCCATATCACTTCCTTTGCAGCTTCCACCATACCTTTGTACTCAGCCTCTGTGGATGATAAAGCAATTGTGTGTTGCTTCTTTGAACACCAAGAAATTAACTTATCTCCCACATAACACAAGTATCCATATGTTGATCTCCTATCATCAGGATTACCTGCCCAATCTGTATCACTATATATCTTGATGTTTGTATCTGATGTAAAACCATAATACAAACCTTCCTTGAGTGTACCCCTAATGTACCTCAACACTCTTTGTCCTGCAACCCAATGACCTTTCCTAGGACAATGCATGAATTGAGACAATACTCCAACTGCATATGATAAGTCAGGCCCAGTTAATGTAGCATAAATCAGACTACCAACCAAACTTTGATATAGCTTCATATCCTTGAACTCTTCTCCTCCATATCTGCTCAATTTGTGATTCACCTCCATTGGAGTAGGTTCTACCCTGCAATCATTCATCTTAAACTTGATCAGCAGGTTTCTCAAATACCTTTCTTGAGTTACATACACTCCATATTGAGTGTATGAGATCTCCATGCCCAAGAAATATGACAAGTCTCCCAAGTCACTAATCTTGAACTCTTTCTCCATTTGCTTCTTTAGGCTTTGAATGCCTTTGTCATTTGTACTTCGTAAGAATTATATCATCAACATATATGCACATATAAATGAACCCATCTTCATTTGCTTTGACAAGCAAGCTACTATCTGCTTTAGATACTTAAAAAACCAAGTTCTTTCAAGAACTTCACAAGTCTATAATTCCATGCCCTTGGGGCCTGCTTCAAACCATACAAAGCTCTCTTGAGCTTGCACACATGATCTGGATATTTTCCATCTCTGAATCCTTGTGGTTGCTCCATGAAAACATCATCTGAAATATAACCATTTAGAAAAGCATTCTTCACATCTCGTTGACATAACCTCCAACCTTTACATGGAGCAATAGCTATGAGTGTCCTGATGGTTGTCATCTTTGCCACAGGACTATAGGTCTCATCATAATCTATACCATATGTCTGAGCAAAACCCTTCACAACAAGTCTAGCTTTATAGCTAGACACACTTCCATCTGCAAACCTCTTTGTCTTGTAGACCCATTTGCATCCAATGATCTTCTGACTATTTGGTTTAGGAACCAAATCCCATGTCTGATTCTCCATCAATGCATCATACTCTTCCTGCATAGCTTTCTCCCAATTTTCCTTACCTTTTGCCTCTTCATATGTAGAAGGGTCTTCATCTGCCTTTATCTCTTTGGTAGCCAAAAAAGAAGTGTCATAGCTATATCTTGTAGGTTGCCATTTGTGTCTTGATGACCTTCTGAGTTCTCCACTCCTTGAGGTTTCTGGTTCACCACACTCTGGATCAAACCTTGGCACTTCTTCAACTTCAACTTGTACTTCATTGTTCTCCTCTTCATCAAATATCTAAACCTTTGATTTACCTTTCTTTTGGGTCACAACTTCTTCATCACCTGCATAAATATTGATTGTACTTGCATACCAAGTACCTTGCGCATCAAATGTAACATCTTTAGACACAATGAATTGCTTTGTGGATGGACTCCACAACCTATATCCCATCTGCTTATCATCATATCCAATGAACACATATTTTTCAGCTTTATGCTCCAATTTATGCCTCAATTGTGATGGCACATATGCATATGCCAAACATCCAAATACTTTGCAATGATCTAAAGTAGGTCTCTTACCCCACCATGCCTCATATGGTGTCATACCCTGCAAAGCTTTACATGGTAATCTATTGACCAAATAAGTAGCTGTATTCACAATCTCAACCCACAAATAATTTGGGCAATTTTTCTCCTTCATCATGGATCTTGAAAACTCAACAAGAGTTCTATTCCTTCTTTCTGCTACACCATTTTGTTGAGGAGAGTACCTGCAAGTAATTTCCCTTTTTATACCTGCATTCCACAAGTAATCACTGAACTCATTAGAGAAATACTCTCCCCCTCCATCTGACCTTAGTCTCTTCAACTTATGACCTGTAATTCTCTCTGCATACACATGATAATGTTTGAATGTATTGAATACCTCTGATTTATCTTTGATCACATAGATAGTGATCCATCTGGTAGCATCATGAACATAAATCACATAGTACCTTGAACCATTGATACTGAAATCCTTTGATGGTCCCCACACATCTGTGTGTACCAACTCAAGCTTCTCTGAATACATAAAACCATGCTTGGAATAAGATTGCTTATGAGCCTTACCTAATTGACATGCCTCACATCTGTATGTCATATGTTGACCTGCAACATTAGGCAATCCAAGCACTGAACCATTATTAACCATATCTTTGATACCTCTTTCGTTGAAATGTCCAAGCCTTTTGTGCCAAAGATCTAACTCAGAGATCTTATGTCCACCATAAGTAAACAAGGCATGACCAACATTACCTTGAATCTTCAATGTGAACAATCTTCCTTCTTTCTTTCCTAAAACAATTTGTTTATACCCATTGCTAGGGTCTTCCACAAACACTCCTTCATTAGTGAACCTAACTTCATAACCTTTTTCAACAATTTGTCCTACACTTATCATATTCTTAGGAATTGTAGGAACATACAAAACCTTACTCAAGAGAGTACTACCATCCTTGGCCTTCACTGATCCAATTGACTTCACATTGTGCTTTGTATTGTCACCTATTTGAACTACATGATTAGTTACCTTATTCTCCAAATCAGTCATCAAAGCTATGTTACCACTCAGGTGATTGCTACACCCTGAGTCAATGTAGAATACTCTTTGGTCTTCACTTTGCCTTTCACAAGTTGCATTCATTATCAATGTTGAATCCTCCTTCTGATCTGAAACATAATTGTAGTAGGTATTGTTGTATTGTTGACTTTGGAATCCTCTACCTGCATTTCTTCCAAAATAACCTCTACTACCTCTACCTCTGAAATTACCTCTTTGATTTCTGCCACCTCTTCCTCTTGAATTAAAATTCTGATTATATCCACCATTATTCTGAGTATTATGCCAACAATCATTAGCTAAATGATTTGTCTTACCACAAATCCAGCAAGCTTTGACTCCATCTTTATTACTCCTGCCTCTTCCTCTACCTTTGCCACCTCCTCTTCCTCTTAAGAAGTTAGCTTGGCTAGTTGTACCTTCATCTTCATTTGCTTGTTGCTTCCCTTTTCTATTCTTCTTCTTATCCTTTGAATACATTGAATGACCTATACTTTTATCACTTTCTCCTTTGACATCCTACTCAAAGGTTAGCATATGTCCTATCAACTGATTTAAATCAGGAGTGAAATGATCAAGTGATAATGCAGTAGACAAAATGAATGGCTTCCATTTGTCATCACCTCTCAAACCTCTGAGGATTTGCCTTACCAATTTATCCTCCTCAATATCTTCATCAACTGCTCCTAATGCATCTGCAATGTCCTTCATTCTTGTTACATAATCTGAGATGGATTGAGAGGCCTTCTTCTTGAATGTGGTAAATTATGCCCACAAGGATGCCTTCCTAGACTTTGTGGTATTTTGGAAATGCTCCTCCAAAGCATTCCATATATCACTTGCACTTTCAAGACCTCTAATGTGAGGTAGCAAGTAGTCATTAACTGCCATGTATATAATGCTCCTGGCTTGAGTATCTTTCTTCATCCAAGTCTTCAAATCTGATAATTCCTCCCTACTTGGAACACTAGGATCTCTGAACTGAGGCTTTTCTTCTTCACCTGTAATATAACCTATCAAATCTTTGTTCATAAGATGAGCTTCCATCCTCATTGACCATGCTGGATAGTTCTCTCTATCCAACTTCTCTATCTGAAGAGAATCTCCCATCCTTTCTTCTCCTGTGTATTGAATTCTTCAAAATTTATGAGTCATAGATGTACCTTTACTTTGAATGATACTCCTTTTGTCTTCCTTGATGTCATATGGCCTCCTTCTCAAGCTTTGCTCTTAAGCTTTCACCTTTTGAACCTTCAAGTATTGATTTCTTTACAGTTGCAGTAGTCAGGGTCCTCCTTTCTTCAATTTTGATACTTCCTACTCTGATATCACTGATGGAGAGTTTTAATATCCAAAAGAACAAGCTACTCTTGAAATTAGAGCACCTCTATATCAAAAGTAACTCAAAACCTTTCCCAATTTGGAGGATTAATGATCAATTATAAAGATTTTGGATAAATTGTGAAGAAGATGATTCTACAGAAAGTCTGCTTCACATATCTCTCTCATTGACTTATCAAATGTGTAACGTTTTTTATAAAACTTTGCACAAGGTGTTGCATATAGTTTGTGCAACTCCTCAAAGTTAAATCATTCCAAAAGACTCAGTAGATCTTGACAAATGATCTTAACAAGTCACCTATGTCTAAAATTGTTCTTCTGAGAAGTCGATCTAGACACCTGTAACTTCTAATGCTTGATTCTCTTAATCTAGAACCCATTTATAAAAATGCTTTTAGCCAAAGGTAGCTTACCTTCCAACTTAAAGATTGAGTGCTTGCTTGCTCAAACTTTACACTGTGGAAGGAGAACTGACCAAAACATTAGCATCAAATTTTGCACCTATTTCAGGAAACAGTGAACACTTCTTCACATATGAATGTTCCTACTCATAATTCTCACAACCTCTTTTCAATTAGACTCTCAAACTTTAACCATAGACTCATCAACTATGGAATTAGATGTCTACAAAAGGATTCTTTAAATGATCAAGCACAGAAGGAGAATACACAAAAAACATCGGGTGCAATTTCTCTTCATTACTAGAAAACTTTACATCTAGATGAAAGAGCTAATCTTATTTACTTCTCAAGTGTCTAATCACATCTATATTTTCTCAATTCTTGTATTCTACACTCTCTCTTATTTGCCCCGACATTTTTTCCTTGTATATATAGGCAAATATTTACAAGCTCATGACTATCTCTGAATTAATGTACATATGTGTACACATCAAAAGAATGATTGGTATATCTTTGAATTGTGTCTGAGACTTCATGACTTCAATACTTGCGATTGCTTCACATTGTCTCCATGCTTTTTGCTAGTGTACCTTCTATTAATGAAAGCTAAAGTAAGAGATAGCATTCCTTGCATGCATGCGATAGCGAAGAAATAATGTCTGAGATTGAATTTTTAATGAGCATGTGAGAACTTGTACATCAGGCTGCATGCTCAGAATGGGTAGGAAACTTGCTTTGTAAATATATGGTCATGAGTTCAATTCACAAACTCTGCTTAGCTTTGAACAGCACTCTGTTTTGCTATTCGAAACAACTTCGAGAGAAAAGAAATCTCATGAGAATTCTCTAAAGAGATGAAAAGAAGATAATTTACATGCTCTAAAAGAAGGTGAAGGTCTCTATGGATGCTCAACCTAGGAGCTCTGATACTAATGCAAGAGACTAGGAATTATGACCACCACGTGCTAGAGAGATGACTCTCCTCCCAACCTTATGCCTGTATATATAGATGCTTGAATCAATGAGGACCATAAATGTAACTAGAGTCCACAAGTGCATGTGCAATCTCCTCCACTCCATTCATATCTTCCACTAGAGTCTATTCGTGGTTGGAGTGATCTCGACCACTACTTTAGTACCTTCCACTAGAGTCCACTAGTGGTTGTTGTACTTGCCACTTGAGTTAAGTCTCCCTAGACTCAAGTTAACTCACGTTCACTTGAGTTAGAAGGCTCTAGAACTCTTTGGGCAAAACTCTCTCCCCATGCTTCCCATGGGGGTTGAACCCAAGACCTTCTCCTTCACAACCTTGAGACTTAACCACTAGGCTAAGTGGATTACTTGTTTAAGAGAGCACATGGACTTATACTTAAGTCTAGTCTTGAGACCTTTGGCCATATATAAATGACCAAATGATGTCCAATTTCAGATCTCTCTAAAGCGGTCACCCCCTTAAATCATAAAATTACTTTATTACAATGAAACAGAAAACCAAATTAAGGATTTACTTCAAAAAAGACTTATAAGTCCTAGTTCTTTTGCATTTGGAGCATTCATTTGCTTAGTTGAGAAAAAGAACAAAACTTATAGGATGTTCAAAATTCACTAAAAAACCCTCAAAAAAATCATAATTAAGAATCGATACCTTATACCTCAAATAGAGGACTTGCTAGATAAACTTTGAGGATCATGTATCTCTAGTAAGATTAACCTTAAATCTGGTTACCATCAAATAAGTATGATGCATAGTGATATTTACAAGGCTACTTTTTGGACTCAAAATACCCATTATGAATTTAGGGTAATGCCCTTTCGACTTACAAATGCTCTTGCTACATTTGCATGTATGATGAATATTTTTCCCTTGATTATCAACCTTTTGTTCTTGTTTTCTTTGATGATATACTTGTTTATAGTGAGAATGAAAATGAGCATGAGAAGTATTTAGAACTTGTTATTTGTTTCTTACATAAGGATACAATTTATGCCAATCCTAAAAGAGTTACTTTTTCCAAAGTAAAGTATAATATTTAGAGTATATAATTTCCAGAAAAGGAGTGCATGTAGACCCAAATAAAATCAAGGTAATTGTAGAATGGTCTATACCTCACTCAGTTAATGATGTATGTTGTTTTCTTGGGTTGGCTAGTTTTTATAAAAAGTTTATTAAAAACGTTTTTTATTTGGCACTTCCCTTTACTTCATTATCATAGAAAATACTAAAATTTGCATGCGGGTATCACAAAAAACAATCTTTTGAAAAACTCTAGCATGCATTTTCACATGTACCTATTTTGTAGTTTCTTGATTTTTCACAACCTTTTCACTTAGTTATCGATGCCTGAGTGGTTCAGGTATAGGTGTAGTTTTAATACAACACAATCATCCCATTGCATTTTAAAGTAGGAAACTTAAAATTTTTGAAAAGAATTATAGTACGTATGATAAGGAAATTTTAGTTCTTGTGCACACTTTAAGGATTTGGAAGCACTATCTTATGGGTTCTAAAGTTTTAATTAAAAGAGACCAACAAGCTACTAAATATCTATCACATCAACCATTGATTTTTTATTGACATATTAAACATGATTTTTTTATTCAAATTTTTTTTACCTATGCTTTAGTATCTTGGCAAAGCCAATATTGTAGCAAATGTTCCTAGTTGTTTTCCATCACTAAAGTCATATTCTATTTTTATCCAAAATATTTATGCCATTCATATTCATTCATTTCATGACATGATTCCTACTTATGCTTCATATTTGTATTTTCTTTGTAGGTGGAATGCTTTCAATTATCAAGTGATGATCATTATACCTTTCATAATGGTCTTTTGTATTTTAAACACAAATTATGCATCACTCAAACTTTTATATATTTTTTTATGAAGGAAATACATGAACCACCTTATATGAGACATACGTGCATAGAAAGCAAAAAACTTGCTTTTAAACATTTCTTTTTTTCACCGAATATGGAAAATGATATTTCCCATTATGTTTCCCAATGCATTGTGTGTTAGCGTGTCCAAAAAGCATTTGGATTGTTAATGCCACTACCCATTCCCAATGAACTATGGGATTTCTATGGATTTAATTACTCGTCTACCTATGAATTCAACTCATAATGACATGATTTGGATAATTGTTGATAGATTTAGTAAACATGCATATTTCGTTCTATGTAAAAGATCTTGTCTACACCTCAAGATGCTAAGTTGTGTTGGAGTTAGACGTCTGCAAAAGCACGTGAATAGCACAAGGAAGAAGAAGAAGCTTGGAGCACAACACACAATATTCAATGTATTACAACTAGAATGTACAAAGATAAGTAACACATTAGGGCTATAGGCATATATACAAGACGGGGGAAAAGACCTCCTAAAGATAAAAAAGTGCCCTGGCAGTCCTAGTGTGTGCATGTTGAGAGTGATGGATGGATGCACTCAGGAAATCAGTTGGTGCTGCAAAACCTGCTTCACACCTGCCCTCTTTTCTTTCCAGGTATACTTAGGAGACTCCTTAGGCTTGCAAATGACACCAAGAAACTATATATGTGCTTTACAAATTAATTGTGAACCAACCAAATAAAAAACAGATGACTTTGAATCTTCACAAGTTCAAAAACTTTCTATTTCTGTAATGACACCTGCTCAGTCTTAAGCTTAGTGTGTCCAGCACACTTACAATTGAATCAAATCCTTCTGGGAGTATTAAATTAACTTAACAAGCTACCATTAGAAAGTTAAATCACTCCAATTAACAAACTATGCACTGAGAATGATCTTTAGCAAAATCAGAGACACCCCCGACTTTTTAGGAACAACACAGAAAAATACCAGTGACTGTCTCGACTGTGATTTCTCCCAATTGGCTGAATAGAATCCTTTGAAATTTTGTATGCTTGTAATAGACCTTGAGCTGGTTCCAATGAGCTATGGATCACTTGATTTGGTTTAGTAGATCCTGAGATATGCCCTGATGAAATTGACAGACTTGGAGTAGGATACTCAGAAAAAACCAGAGATGATAAATGTATATTTCTATTGATAAATGTGTTTGTACAATCTCATTAGCTTGACAAGCACAGCTAAATGAGGTAGTGTGATGTTGGGTATAGAGTAGTCCTCACACACAATGAGTTACAATGAAAAATATGCCTCGGGGAGTGAGCTAGAGTGAGAGTGTGTCCCGCGACTTTTTACTTCATCTTTTATAGGAGTTTTGAGATCATTTGAATTTGAAATTCAAACTTAGGCTCCCTTGAATCTCTCCTCTAAAAGTAGGGAGATATTCTCTCCATCTCAACATTCAAATTTCCATGACTAATAAGGTAGGTGGATGACTTTAAGTGATTACAACCAAATTGACAAGTCATTTAGACTTTTACAAGGGGTAAAGAGGTAATAACATATAAGCATATGTTCATGTGAGCCTTGCTTCAAGTGAAGCCTTGATAAACCTTTATCCATGCTAATCTTCCATAAGTCCAGGGTTCCAAGCCAATGTGTGTAGGCTTGTCTTGCACCAACAGCTCCCCCTCAAGCCAAACACTTTGGCTTAAGTCTTCTTCTTCATTCTTCAATTACTTCCTGCAATCCAATCATAGATTTGAATCTGCATAACTTGTTTCCATCCAATGCCTTTGTAAGTAAATCTGCACATTGCATATTAGTAGATACATAGGTCAATTGAATCTCTTTGCTAAGTAGCTTCTCTCTCACATAGTGGTAATGAACCTCTATGTGCTTTGTTCTGGCATGATAAATTGGGTTTGCTGCAAGGTGAAGAGAGCTAGTGTTATCTCCAAATATGATAGGTGATCTTGTGTGTAGACCTAACTCTGTATATAGAAGCTTCAACCAGATAGCTTCTTGAGTTGCATTGGCAAGCCCTCTATAATCTGCTTCAGTGGATGACAATGCCACTGTAGGTTGCTTCTTAGCTGACCAAGAGATAGGCTTATCCCCTGCAAAACAAATATATCCTGAGGTGCTTCTCCTATCATCCTTGCATCCTGCCCAATCTGCATCTGAATAAACCTTTATGTCAATATCTGATGTATAAGGAAAATACAAACCATGACTTTGAGTTCCCTTGAGGTACTTCAAGATCTTCTTAGCTGCCTCTAGGTGAGGTACCCTTGGTTTGTGCATGAATTGACTAAGCACACTTACTCCATATGCTATGTCAATTCTTGTCAAGGTAGCATAGTTTAGGCTACCCACCATACTTTGGTATCCTGTAATGTCTTTGATCTCTTCTCCTTCATGTGCACTTAGCTTTTGATTAACCTCCATTGGAGTGGTAGATACCTTGGCATCCTGCAAACCAAACTTCTTGACCATGTCCTGTACATACTTCCTTTGAGTGATGTAGATACCTGAATTTGTGTAGATTAATTCAAGACCTAGGAAATATTTTAGTAATCCAAGATCACTAATCTTGAATTCTTTCATCATCAGTCCTTTGATGTGTCTTATTCCATTGACATCATTACCTGTAATGATGATGTCATCAACATAAACACATAAGTAGATTACCTCTGTACCACTTCTCTTTATGAATAGAGAAGTGTCTGCTTTGCTCATCACAAATCCTTGGTCTAGGAGGTAGGTGGTCAATCTGTAGTTCCATGCTCTAGGTGCCTGTTTCAAACCATATAGAGCCTTCTTCAATTTACAAACATAATGTACCTTTTTTGGATCTTCATAGCCAGGTGGTTGTGGCATGTAGACTTCTTCAGATATCCATCCATTCAAGAATGCATTCTTCACATCCAATTGGTACATGTTCCAATTCTTGGATGCAGCTACACTCACCATAATTCTGATAGTTGGCATCTTGGCCACAGGAGAGAATGTCTCCTCATAATCAATGCCTTGGGTTTGTGCAAAACCCTTGGCTACCAACCTAGCTTTGTACCTGTTAATTGTTCCATCTGAATTCTTCTTTAATTTGTAGATCCATCTGGATCCTATTACCTTCATAGAATCCTTCTTGGGTACCAAGTCCCAAGTATCACTTTCCTTGAGAGCTTCTATCTCTTCATCCATGGCTTCTCTCCATTCTGGCTTTGTAATTGCTTCTTCATAGGTACCTGGTTCTTCATTCAACAAGTCTTTTGCAAGATATACAGAATGTTTAGTTACAAGTGATGTGTCATACCCAAATCTGATAGGCTTCTTCTTCTCTCTCTGAGATCTTCTCATTGCTTGAGTAGAAGTTTCTGGCTTATCCTCTAATTGCTTCATCTTCATCTTTCCTTTGGATTTCCAAGCTTTGAACTCTTCAAGGTTTATTGTATCATCATCTGAGCTTGAATCTTCTTGCTGAGTTGGCTCTTCCTTGGTAAGCTTTGGAAAATCTTCCTCCATGTCATAGGGTAAACTCACTTTCCTGCATTCATTCTCATACCAAGAATCATTTTCATCAAATATGACATCTCTGCTTACCTTGAACCCTTTGTTTGTGGGGTTGTAGAATCTGTATCCCTTTTGATTCAAATCATAACCAATGAAGATACATTTCTCAGCCTTGGGGTCTAGCTTTCCCCTTACCTGTGAGGGAATATGCACATATGCTACACAACCAAATATTTTGCAATGATCCAGAGAGGGTCTCTTACCATGCCATGCTTCATATGGTGTCATGCCATCAAGTGATTTGGATGGCAACCTATTGATGAGATAAGTGGCAGTGGATACACTCTCTGCCCATAGGTAATTTGGCAACTTTTTTTCATTGAGCATAGATCTAGCTGTTTCTACTATAAGTCTATTCCTTCTTTCTGCTACCCCATTTTGTTCAGGTGAGTACCTTGTAGTAATCTCGCTTTTGATGCCTCTTTCCTGCAAGAAATCTTCAAACTCATTGGAGAAGTACTCTCCTCCACCATCTGATCTTAGTCTCTTCAAGCTTCTACCTGTTTGATTCTCAACAAGTGCAAGATACCTCTTGAAACAATTAAACACTTCATCTTTATGCTTCATATAGTATAAAATGGTCCACCTGCTATAGTCATCAATGAAAGACACATAATACCTTGAACCAGAAATGGAAGGGTCCTTGCTAGGTCCCCAAACATCTGTGTGTACCAAGTCTAGGTAGTCTTCATGCATGAAACCTTTCCTTGAGTAGGGTAATCTGTGAGACTTACCAAATTGACATGATCCACATTTGTATATCATGTGTTGCTTGGATACATTAGGTATCCCAAGCACACATTGATCCCTGCACATTTGCTTTAGAGTTCTTTCTCCTATGTGCCCTAATCTCTTATGCCATATCTCTAACTCTGAAAGTGTCTGATCCTTGTAATTATACAAAGCAATGTTTTTTGTATCTTCTAGCTCAAATGTAAATAATCTACCTGATTTCTCCCCTTTTGCTATCCTTCTGAATCCTTGTTTTGGGTCCTCCACATATGCTCCATGTTGTGTGAATCTGACCTGCAAACCTTTCTCCACAATCTGACCAACACTCATTAAATTCTTAGTTATTGTTGGTACATAGAGTACCCTGCTTAATAGGTTCTGATTACCATCACATGTCTTCACATTTCCAATTTTGACAACAGAGTGTTTAGTGTCATCACCTGTTTGTACCTGATGTTTGCCCTTGGGCTCTTCCAAATCAGAAAGTAGTGCCACATTGCCAGCTACATGGTTAGAACATCCTGAGTCAATGTAAAATAAATGATCATCATTTGTACCTATCTTGGAGGTCATGTTCATGATCAATAAGGAGTCATCTTGCTCCTCTGTGTAGTTGTTGTAGTCTCTTCTATTTCTGAATCCACCTTGGTAGTTTCCATTGTGTTTGTTGTTGTAGTTGTTGTTGTATTGGTTGTTATACCCATTGTAGCTTTGATGTTGGTTGAATCTGCCTCTCCCTTGAGAGTATCCACCTCTTGAGTAGCCTCTTCCTTTCTGATTTTTGTAGTTCTTGTAGCATTCATCTGTGGTATGATTGGACAATCCACAGATGTTGCAAGGTGATGAGTTGTAGGGTCTCCCCCTACCTGACTTACCTCCTCTGCCTCTTCCTCTAGATGACTTACCTCTCCCTGCATAATTAGCTTGAGAGGTAGACCCTTCTTCATCCTGTTTCTTCTTGCCTTTATCTTTAACTTTCTTATCAGTATAGAGAGCAGAGGGGTTATTACCTTTTGATTGATCTCCAGCTTTGGTGAACTTTGCTTCATGTGTAAATAGTTGGCCCCTGAGTGTTGTGAGATCAGGGGTATGCATGTCCATGTAGAGGTCCATTGCAGTGGTGAAACTTTCCCACTTATCATCTGCCTTGAGTCCATTTGTCACTTGCCTGACTATTTGCTCCTCTTCAATTTCCTCTCCAATGCTTGCTAGTTGGTCTGCCACATCTTTGATCTTTGTCACATACTCTGAAACTGATTGCTTGGGCTGCTTCCTAAGTGTTGTGAACTCTATCCATAATTGATTCTTCCTAGCCCTTGTGTTGGAAGAAAAATAATTTGACAAGGTTTCCCAAGTCTCTTGGGAAGTCTTACAGTTTCTTACATGAGGTAAAAGAAAGTCAGATATAGAGTTTAAGAGGTAAGACCTTGCCAAAGCATCCTTTGCACACCATTGGTTGAGTCTTTCATGTTCATCCTTTGTAGGTAGTCCTCTAGTCTTGAATGAGGGCAACTCCTCATCTCCTGATATGTATCCAAATAGACTTCTCCCTTGTAGATAGGTCTTCATTCTCAACGACCAAGCTTGATAATTGTTTCTGTCCAATTTGTCAATGAAGGAAGGGAAACCATCACCCATGATTACCTTCTTTGCTCTGATACCACTGTTGAGAGTGATGGATGGATGCACTCAGGAAATCAGTTGGTGCTGCAAAACCTGCTTCACACCTGCCCTCTTTTCTTTCCAGGTATACTTAGGAGACTCCTTAGGCTTGTAAATGACACCAAGAAACTATATATGTGCTTTACAAATTAATTGTGAACCAACCAAATCAAAAACAGATGACTTTGAATCTTCACAAGTTCAAAAACTTTCTATTTCTGTAATGACACCTGCTCAGTCTTAAGCTTAGTGTGTCCAGCATACTTACAATTGAATCAAATCCTTCTGGGAGTATTAAATTAACTTAACAAGCTACCATTAGCAAGTTAAATCACTCCAATTAACAAACTATGCACTGAGAATGATCTTTAGCAAAATCAGAGACACCCCCGACTTTTTAGGAACAACACAGAAAAATACCAGTGACTGTCTCGACTGTGATTTCTCCCAATTGGCTGAATAGAATCCTTTGAAATTTTGTATGCTTGTAATAGACCTTGAGCTGGTTCTAATGAGCTATGGATCACTTGATTTGGTTCAGTAGATCCTGAGATATGCCCTGATGAAATTGACAGACTTGGAGTAGGATACTCAGAAAAAACCAGAGATGATAAATGTATATTTCTATTGATAAATGTGTTTGTACAATCTCATTAGCTTGACAAGCACAGCTAAATGAGGTAGTGTGATGTTGGGTATAGAGTAGTCCTCACACACAATGAGTTACAATGAAAAATATGCCTCGGGGAGTGAGCTAGAGTGAGAGTGTGTCCCGTGACTTTTTACTTCATCTTTTATAGGAGTTTTGAGATCATTTGAATTTGAAATTCAAACTTAGGCTCCCTTGAATCTCTCCTCTAAAAGTAGAGAGATATTCTCTCCATCTCAACATTCAAATTTCCACGACTAATAAGGTAGGTGGATGACTTTAAGTGATTACAACCAAATTGACAAGTCATTTAGACTTTTACAAGGGGTAAAGAGGTAATAACATATAAGCATATGTTCATGTGAGCCTTGCTTCAAGTGAAGCCTTGATAAACCTTTATCCATGCTAATCTTCCATAAGTCCAGGGTTCCAAGCCAATGTGTGTAGGCTTGTCTTGCACCAACAGTGCACACACATCACTAACTAAATACATGAACAAATCCCCCTTGGGAGTGATGCGGTGAACAAGGAGCTGGCACTCATGTATATGGAAGTGCCAAGCTATGTGGAATCAATCCACAAAAGGAAGTAAGCCTAAAGCTTTGTGGAAAGCTTCAAACTTCTCCCTAGGCAGAGCCTTTGTGAAAAGGTGTGCAATGTTCTCCTACATGGGCACATATTCCAAGCTGATCTCTTGAACAGAGAACCTCTTTCTTACATAATGATAATGCACCTCAATGTGCTTAGTGCGAGCATGGAGCACAAGGTTCCTCGCAACTACCAATACACTCCGACTATTAGTGAAGATGGTGGAGGAAGAAGACTCACCAACACCCAAATTAGCCATAAGGCGTGTGAGCCACACACTCTCATCAGTCGCTGTGAAATCTACCCTATACCCCACCTCACAACTAGAAGTGGTCACAGTAGGCTACTTCTTGTTTAGCCAAGATATACATGAGCTACCAAGCATTAAGCAAAAACCACTAGTGGACACATGAGTGTCATAGCAACTAGCCTAGTTAGATTAAGAAAAAGCATGTAAATCTCGTGGTAGTGATCACCCCTTTGGATAAAACAATCCAAGTAGTCGAGTACCAATCAAATAGAAAAATATACGCAAACCCCCTACCAATCCTTGAGACCTGGGCAATGCATGAACCTACTCATCTCTGAGACAGCAAAGTAAATATCTGGCCGAGTAATGCATAAGTAAATCAAGCATCCAACAACCTGCTGATAGAGAACAACATCAAATGCATCTCCAACATCATGAAGACTCAATCATAAACCCGTCTCCATAGGAGTGGCAATAGGCTTACAATCTTCAAAGCCAAAACACTACAATAATGTGTCAATATATTTCGTTTGACACAAAGCCATTCCACCATCAACATGCATAAATTGAATGCCCAAATAATGATGCAAATGGCCCGAATCAGATATCTCTAATGAGGCATGCAAATTAGCCTTGAAATCAGCGACATGCTTCTCATCATCTGCATCAGAAATGGAATGATCTACATCATCACATGAAACTTGCAATGGTTGAGAAGTTGCCTCGTTAGGACCATCGCTAGACTGTCCACCTGTAAAAAGAGGTAGCAAAGTATCATACATGTCTTTGGAGCTAACAAATGTCTCCTTCCTACATGAAAGTAAAGGTTGAATAGCATCTTCCACATAAACAACATCACAGCTAGCCAAAATGCATTTAGTCTGTGGGTGATATAGATGATAGCCTTTTCTTTTAGAACTGTACGCAACAAAAATACATTTTACTGCTTTATCATCCAATTTCCTGTGATATTGTTCAGGCACTAATGCATATGCTAGACAACTAAAAACATGCAGATGAGCAACAAATGGCTTACGACCATGCCAAGCCTCATATGGAGTGATAGAGTGCAGTGCTTTAGTGGGACACATGTTAAGTACATATGTTGCACAGATGACAACCTCAAGCCCGAAACTATGTGGTAAAGCCTGACTCTTGATCATACACCTTACCATCTCCATGAGTGACATGTTCTTTCATTCAGCAACTCTAGTCTATTGAGGTGTATACGACACTGTACACTGATGTTTTATCCCACGTTCAGCCAAAAATGCATTTAAGTCAGAAGACATTATATTCCCGCCCTCGATCAGAATGGAGGGTGCCCATTTTACATGCTGATAGATTTTCAGTCGAAAAAACTGTTTGAAGCACTTGAATACTTTGGACTTTGTTTTCAATGGATATACCCATGCATGCCTGAAAAAATCATCAATGAAAGTCACAAAGTAAAGATAATTTCCAAAACAGGGTGTCTACATAGGACCACAAACATCACTGTGAACAAGCTGTGATTTTTGAGTAGCTCGAACTGAACCATCTTTTGGAAAGGAGGAAAATTGCATTTTGCCCAAAATACAGCCTTGATAGACATGTTTTTAGGATCCCTCAAGTTTGGGCAAAGAGGAAACCATTTCAAATTTCTATAGGCGTAGCAAACTAGCAAAATTTAGATGACCAAAGCATGTGTGCCAAAGCTTTGCATCTAACATAGCCTAAGAATCATGTATTATACATGCCAAATCATTCACAGATCTTTCATAGTCTATGAGCATATAAAGCCCATGACATAAATGCCAGAAGGAATAATCATGCCACCATTTGACAGATCATGAACTGTACATCTGTCATCAACAAATTTCACAATAAGGCCAATCTTGGCTAATGCAAAAACTAATAACAAATTTTTCTTGATCCTTGAAACAAATAAAGCATTTGCCAAAGTGAAAGAAATACCATCAGCATTAGTCAAAATGATCGTACCAACTCCCATGATAGGATAAGAGGAGTTGTTGGTGCATGTGATAGTATTCCCTATAGGGGTAGGCTCAAGTGAAGTGAAGAAATTGTGCTGCGAGGTAATATGTTTGGTTGCCCCACTATCAAAATACCAAACATCTGAGTCTACTACAGACATACACTGCTCATGACAAGATGGGTCAAAATTGCAAATAGTAGTAAACACCCATTCTTCATTCTGGACAAGATTAGCAGACTTTGTTTTTGGTATAGAGGCCTCTACAAAAACCATTCTAGCCTCTTTTTCATTTTCCTCTTTTGCAGCCCATTTTGGACAGTTCTTTATGGTATGATTGTTTCCTTTACAGTACCTGCAAAGCAATTTCTTTTTTTAATTTCTTCTCATCTTTGTCTTCCTTCTTCAAATGTGCAACATTTGTAGATTTCTGCTTGCTAGTAGATGAGCTCCATTTACCTTTGCCCTTCTGACTAGCTAAGAAAGCTTGACTAGCAACATGCATAATGGAACTGTTCTGCCTAGACTGATCTTCCTCCAACAGAACTGAGACTAACTCCTCAAATGACAAGGCATTTGGATTGGCGTTCATCATCAAACGAAGAGTAGAAGCAAAACACTAATATGAATTAGGAAGACCATTCAAAATGGTCTACACAAGTGAGCTATCTGGTATAACTTCATCAACAGAAATCAATTGTTCCTTCAAATCCTTGATCTTTGTCAAAAAACTATCCATAGAATCACCTTCATTCATATGCTCACCCTTCAACTATTTTCAAAGGTAGGCAATACGAGGCTCATTCCTAGCTTGGTACAATGTGATAAGTGTATCCCAAGCATCCTTAGCTGTTCTGCAAGAGTGAATGTGAGGAATAATGGCACATTTGATAGATATGGCTATCAATGCATGTGCCTCAGCATCTCTGCCATCCCTATGAATTTGCTCTGCAGTAGGTGCAACAGAAACTGCAACATGAATGTACAATACATGATTCTTAGGCTATGTTAGATGCGAAGCTTTGGCACACATGCCCAATCATTCACAGATCTTTCATAGTCTATGAGCATATAAAGCCCATGACATAAATGCCAGAAGCAATAATCATGCCACCATTTGACAGATCATGAACTGTACATCTGTCATCAACAAATTTCACACTCAAGCCAATCTTGGCTAATGCAAAAGCTAATAACAAATTTTTCTTGATCCTTGACACAAATAAAGCATTCGCCAAAGTGAAAGAAATACCATCAGCATTAGTCAAAATGATCGTACCAACTCCCATGATAGGATAAGAGGAGTTGTTGGCGCATGTGATAGTATTCCCTATAGGGGTAGGCTCAAGTGAAGTGAAGAAATTGTGCTGCGAGGTAATATGTTTGTAGCCCCACTATCAAAATACCAAACATTTGAGTCTCCTACAGACATACACTGCTCATGACAAGATGGTTCAAAATTGCAAATAGTAGTAAACACCCATTCTTCATTCTGGACAAGATTAGCAGACTTTGTTTTCGGTATAGAGGCCTCTACAACAACCATTCTAGCCTCTTTTTCATTTTCCTCTTTTGCAGCCAGTTTTGGACAGTTCTTTATGGTATGATTGTTTCCTTTACAGTACTTGCAAAGCAATTTCTTTTTCTAATTTCTTCTCATCTTTGTCTTCCTTCTTCAAATGTGCAACATTTGTAGATTTCTACTTGCTAGTAGATGAGCTCCACTTACCTTTGCCCTTCTGACTAGCTAAGAAAGCTTGATTAGCAACATGCATAATGGAACTGTTCTCCCTAGACTGATCTTCCTGCAACAGAACTGAGACTAACTCCTCAAATGACAAGGCATTTGGATTGGCGTTCATCATCAAACGAAGAGTAGAAGCAAAACTCTAATATGAATTAGGAAGACCATTCAAAATGGTCTACACAAGTGAGCTATCTGGTATAACTTCATCAACAGAAATCAATTGTTCCTTCAAATCCTTGATCTTTGTCACAAAACTATCCATAGAATCACCTTCATTCATATGCTCATGCTTCAACTATTCTCAGAGGTAGGCAACACGAGGCTCATTCCTAGCTTGGTACAGTGTGATAAGTGTATCCCAAGCATCCTTAGCTATTCTGCAAGAGTGAATGTGAGGAATAATGGCACATTTGATAGATATGGCTATCAATGCATGTGCCTGAGCATCTCTGCCATCCCTTCAAATTTGCTCTGCAGTAGGTGCAACAAAAACCGCAACAAGAATGTACAATACATGATTCTCAAGCTATGTTAGATGCAGAAGCTTTGGCACACATGCCGAATCATTCACAGATCTTTCATAGTCTATGAGCATATAAAGCCCATGACATAAATGCGAGAAGCAATAATCATGCCACCATTTGACAGATCATGAATGTACATCTGTCATCAACAAATTTCACAATCAAGCCAATCTTGGCTAATGCAAAAACTAATAACAATTTTTTCTTGATCCTTGACACAAATAAAGCATTCGCCAAAGTGAAAGAAATACCATCAGCATTAGTCAAAATGATCGTACCAACTCCCATGATAGGATAAGAGGAGTTGTTGGCACATGTGATACTATTCCCTATAGGGGTAGGCTCAAGTGAAGTGAAGAAATTGTGCTGCGAGGTAATATGTTTGGTTGCCCCACTATCAAAATACCAAACATCTGAGTCTACTACAGACATACACTGCTCATGACAAGATGGGTCAAAATTGCAAATAGTAGTAAACACCCATTCTTCATTCTGGACAAGATTAGCAAACTTTGTTTTCGGTATAGAGGTCTCTACAACAACCATTCTAGCCTCTTTTTCATTTTCCTCTTTTGCAGCCAGTTTTGGACACTTCTTTATGGTATGATTGTTTCCTTTACAGTACTTGCAAAGCAATTTCTTTTTCTAATTTCTTCTCATCTTTGTCTTCCTTCTTCAAATGTTCAACATTTGTAGATTTCTGCTTGCTAGTAGATGAGCTCCATTTACCTTTGCCCTTCTGACTAGCTAAGAAAGCTTGATTAGCAACATGCATAATGGAACTGTTCTGCCTAGACTGATCTTCTTGCAATAGAACTGAGACTAACTCCTCAAATGACAAGGCATTTGGATTGTTGTTCATCATCAAACAAAGAGTAGAAGCAAAATTCTAATATGAATTAGGAAGACCATTCAAAATGGTCTACACAAGTGAGCTATCTGGTATAACTTCATCAACAGAAATCAATTGTTCCTTCAAATCCTTGATCTTTGTCAGAAAACTATCCATAGAATCACCTTCATTCATATGCTCATGCTTCAACTATTTTCAGAGGTAGGCAACACGAGGCTCATTCCTAGCTTGGTACAATGTGATAAGTGTATCCCAAGCATCCTTAGTTGTTCTGCAAGAGTGAATGTGAGGAATAATGGCACATTTGATAGATATGGCTATAAATGCATGTGCCTGAGCATCTCTACCATCCCTACAAATTTGCTCTTCAATAGGTGCAACAGAAACTGCAACATGAATGTACAATACATGATTCTCAGGCTATATTAGATGCGAAGCTTTGGCATACATGCCGAATCATTCACAGATCTTTCATAGTCTATGAGCATATAAAGCCCATGACATAAATGCGAGAAGCAATAATCATGCCACCATTTGACAGATCATGAACAGTACATCTGTCATCAACAAATTTCAGTATCAAGCCAATCTTGGCTAATGCAAAATCTAATAACAAATTTTTCTTGATCCTTGACACAAATAAAGCATTCGCCAAAGTGAAAGAAATACCATCAGCATTAGTCAAAATGATCGTACCAACTCCCATGATAGGATAAGAGGAGTTGCTGGCCCATGTGATAGTATTCCCATTAGGGGTAGGCTCAAGTGAAGTGAAGAAATTGTGCTGTGAGGTAATATGTTTGGTTGCCCCACTATCAAAATACCAAACATCTGAGTCTACTACAGACATACACTGCTCATGACAAGATGGGTCAAAATTGCAAATAGTATTAAACACCCATTCTTCATTCTGGACAAGATTAGCAGACTTTGTTTTCAGTATAGAGGCCTCTACAACAACCATTCTAGCCTCTTTTTCATTTTCCTCTTTTGCAGCCAGTTTTGGACAGTTCTTTATGGTATGATTGTTTCCTTTACAGTACTTCCAAAGCAATTTCTTTTTCTAATTTCTTCTCATCTTTGTCTTCCTTCTTCAAATGTGCAACATTTGTAGATTTCTGCTTGCTAGTAGATGAGCTCCGTTTACCTTTGCCCTTTTGACTAGCTAAGAAAGCTTGATTTTTTAACATGCATAATGGAACTGTTCTGCCTAGACTAATCTTCTTGCAATAGAACTGAGACTAACTCCTCAAATGATAAGGCATTTGGATTGGCATTCATCATCAAACGAAGAGTAGAAGCAAAACTCTAATATGAATTAGGAAGACCATTCAAAATGGTCTACACAACTGATCTATCTGGTATAACTTCATCGACAAAAATCAATTGTTCCTTCAAATCCTTGATCTTTGTCAGAAAACTATCCATAGAATCACCTTCATTCATATGCTCATGCTTCAACTATTTTCAGAGGTAGGCAAGACGAGGCTCATTCCTAGCTTGGTACAATGTGATAAATGTATCCCAAGCATCCTTAGCTGTTCTGCAAGAGTGAATGTGAGGAATAATGGCACATTTGATAGATATGGCTATCAATGCATGTACCTGAGCATCTCTACCATCCCTATGAATTTGCTCTGCAGTAGGTGCAACAGAAACCGCAACATGAATGTACAATACATGATTCTCATGCTATGTTAGATGCGAAGCTTTGGCACACATGCCAAATCATTCACACATCTTTCATAGTCTATGAGCATATAAAGCCCATGACATAAATGCCAGAAGCAATAATCCTACCACCATTTGACAGATCATGAACTGTACATCTGTCATCAACAAATTTCACAATCAAGCCAATCTTGGCTAATGCAAAAACTAATAACAAATTTTTCTTGATCCTTGACACAAATAAAGCATTCGCGAAAGTGAAAGAAATACCATCCGCATTAGTCAAAATGAGCGTACCAACTCCCATGATAGGATAAGAGGAGTTGTTGGTGCATGTGATAGTATTCCCTATAGGGGTAGGCTCAAGTGAAGTGAAGAAATTGTGCTGCGAGGTAATATGTTTGGTTGCCCCACTACCAAAATACCAAACATCTGAGTCTCCTACAGACATACACTGCTCATGACAAGATGGGTCAAAATTGCAAATAGTAGTAAACACCCATTCTTCATTCTGGACAAGATTAGCAGACTTTGTTTTCGGTATGGAGGCCTCTACATCAACCATTCTAGCCTCTTTTTCATTTTCCTCTTTTGCAACCAGTTTTGGATAGTTCTTTATGGTATGATTGTTTCCTTTACAGTACTTGCAAAGAAATTTCTTTTTCTAATTTCTTCTCATCGTTGTCTTCCTTCTTCAAACGTGCAACATTTGTAGATTTCTGCTTGCTAGTAGATGAGCTCCATTTACCTTTGCCCTTTTGACTAGCTAAGAAAGCTTGATTAGCAACATGCATAATGGAACTGTTCTGCCTAGATTGATCTTCCTGCAACAGAACTGAGACTAACTCCTCAAATGACAAGGCATTTGGATTGGCGTTCATCATCAAAGGAAGAGTAGAAGCAAAACTCTAATATGAATTAGGAAGACCATTCAAAATGGTCTACACAAGTGAGCTATCTGGTATAACTTCATCAAGAGAAATCAATTGTTCCTTCAAATCCTTGATCTTTGTCAGAAAGCTATCCATAGAATCACCTTCATTCATATGCTCACGCTTCAACTATTTTCAGAGGTAGGCAACACGAGGCTCATTCCTAGCTTGGTACAATGTGATAAGTGTATCCCAAGCATCCTTAGCTGTTCTGCAAGAGTGAATGTGAGGAATAATGGCACATTTGATAGATATGGCTATCAATGCATGTGCCTGAGCATCTCTTCCATCCCTACGAATTTGCTCTGCAGTAGGTGCAACAAAAACTGCAACATGATTAGGAATCTAAAGAATGTCAACATCTTCAATGCCATCTGCATCAACTTCAATACCTCTATTTGCAAGTGTAATAGGATGTTTTTCAACACCTTGCACAATGTTCCATAGTCCTTTTGCAACCAATATATGTTGCATCATATAAACCCACAATGGGTAATTGATACCGTCCAACTAATCCTTAACAACCAACATACGGAATACATCACTGCTTTCAGCCATGGCCACTAACTAAAATACGTTGATGCAGAAAAATGATTGTATCTGAAAAAGTTGAACAAAACACCCCTTATGAATTCTACTAGACCTCTAATAGACTTCGAGGTGCTTATACTAGTGAAACAAAACCTATATATATCTTTGGCACAAAAAGACAAAATAGCCTACACAAGCACTACGAGAGTGCATTCAAAGGCCGACACGAGCTTAGATCGTGATTTGAACATCACATACAGAAGCTGTTTGTCCTAATCACCCTGAGTATGCTCACCAAATTTTGTGTGATTCTGAGACTATGATCGGAGGGGTCGACGATGCCTGAGATGAAGCGGCACCCTACTTTGATACCAATTGTTGGAGTTAGACATCTACAGAAGCATGTGAACAACACAAGGAAGAAGAAGAAGCTTGAAGCACAACACACAATAATGAATGTATTACCACTAGAATGTACAAAGATAAGTAACCCGTTAGGGCTATAGGCATATATACAAGCAGGGGGAAAATAACCTCCTAAAGAGGGAAAAAGTGCCCCGACAGTCGTAGTGTGTTCATACACATCACTACCTAAATATATCAACAAGTTGTTCATTAAAAGTATTTTTCCACATCATATTTCTCAAAAATTCATGCCATCGCATCGTGATGTTCATTTTTGCAATCATTTTTGGGTTGCACTATTTCAACATTTTGTTTCAAAAATAAATTTCAGTTTTGCATTTCATCCTAAAGTTACTGGGAAAATTGAAGCTACAAATAGCACTATTATTGATTTATTGCATTGTTATTCACTAGATAATCCATCTAACTAAGATGAGAAATTAACATTACTTCAATTTTCTTACAATGATACAACACATACTACTATTGTTTATGCACCTTTTGAAATTGTTTACGGTAAAAAGCTTCCCATTCCCATTTCACTCACTCAAGTTGAAATTCCTATGATTGTTTCTATTGGTCAAGATCTCATTTCTATACTTCATGAAGTTCATGAGCACATTAAGTAAAGTCAAGAACGTTATACTCATAATGTTAATAAGAAATAACTAGCAAAACAAGTTCATGAAAATGATTTAACATTTGGAAAATATTTTACAATATCCTAAAGTTCAACTTGCACCATGCTACTATGCACCATTTCACGTAAACATTTTAAAGCTGCTTTACCGCTCACACATATTCTTGATTATCCTTCCTTGCTTAAAGAGAAATATGAATCATGAATTCCTCATAAAATAATCAATCATGATGTAACCACTACACATACAGGTACTCAATATCAAAGATATTTGGTATTCTATTGAAGAATGTCAATGGATCCATAAGGATTCAGTGACCCCTCATTATGATCACTTAAATTCTAAATGTCATTCACAATTCGCAATACTTTAACTCTCCAAACATATATTTCCATGCATAACAACGAGTGATAACAAATGAGAAAATATGTCGATAAATGAGAAATCATTGGTTGAGAAACAAGAGAATTGTGCCTTATTTTTCAAAACACTTTATACCAGTATACATATATTTCAAAAATCAACTGAAAACATGTGATTTTTCAACATTTTTTTTCATTTTTGAAAATTTTGGAGCTCAAAATGTGACCCAACTTTTGATCTTTTCCAGAATCTATATGCGAAATATAAAAGTGATTAAATTGCATATAGAAGATAAATATTGAATGTGTATTCAATGGAGGATTTTGGATAGTGAATCAAAAATGCCAAATAACATGATTTCATTATGTGAACTGCTTTGGAAATTTGTGTAAGCACAAAAAATGACATAGATTTTCAGATCAAGTCCCATCTTTCTTGATCCATGCCTACACCACCCCCCACTAGATCCATTTGATTCAGTCTCAGATTGTGTGAGCTCTCTTCTTCTTCTTCTTCTATATTAACGAGAGCTCTATCCTCATCCAAGTCCATACCAAGTTTTGAAGGATCATGCGAGATTTTCTTTTTTACCTATGATTAGTTGTCTCACATAGATTCTATTGATTGTTGCTTTCCTCAAGTGCCCTATTTTGTAAAGGCAAAATCATAAACAAGAATATCTACATCATCCATTTTAAGAGTGGATGTACTCTAGAGATTCGTTTTCTTTTTTGAGTGTGTTTGTTTTGATGGAGAGTGTTAATCTCCAAAAGAACAAGTTAACCTTGAATTTAGATCACCTCTATATCAAGATTAACTTTAGACTCCACCAAACTTAGAGATCATTCACCAATTTATCAGAAAATTGATTATTCTGAAAAATTTAGCTTCTTCAGAAAAGTCTGCTGCAGATTAATCACTCATTGACTAATCAATCCTGTAAAGTTTTTGATAAAACTTTGCACAACACTTCACTTAAGGTTGCGCAACTTTACCAAGTTAAATCTCTCAAAAAGATTGAGTATATACTGAGAAATGTGTGAAACACTTTACCTATGTCTGAAAGAGCTTCTCTGCAATGGCGACTTTGACACCTGCAATTTCTTAGCACTGGTTCTCCCAACTCTGAACCCGTTTGATCAAGATCTTTTAGCCATAGATGGCTTACCTTCCAACTTAGATTTTAAGCCCTCATTTGTGTAAAACTTTACACTGTGGACTGAGCAATGATCATTTCATTGAAGATGAAATGTGCGCCAGATTTTACGACTCTTAGAACATTCTTACATATGAATGTTCCTAATCGTAATTCTCTCAGCCTGATTACAATTAACCTCTCAAATTCTAGCCATAGATAGATTAGCTATGGACTTAGACACGTGCAAAAGGATTTCTCAAAAGATTAAACACAGAAGGAGCAGACTGCTAAACATCGGGCGCAAGTTTCTCGATTTCTTCAGAAAATTTTACATACAAGTGAGGATGGATGATTCACTCACTTCCAATGTGTCTAATGACACTAATTTCTCTCTCCCTATTCTCTAATCTTCTTCTGCTCTCTTTGCCCGACATTTTCCAACATATTTATATATGAATATATACAAGTGTATGACTAAACAAAGATATAAGTCAGCTAATGTACATATGTGTACATATCTTTGGATTTTCTGAACATGTCCTTCCTTCAACCATCTGACTTTGTTTTCTTCTTGACTCCTTGACTTCATTCCTCTATAATTCTTCAATTGATGATTGTCATGCACCAACAGCTCCCCCTCAATCATTAATTGAGGTTCTTCTCTATCTTCTTTACTCCAGCCATATCCTTGAATCTTTGTAGTTTTGGTCCATCTAGACTTTTTGTCATCATATCTGCAATTTGATCTTTTGTGGGAGTGTGTATGACTTCAATCTCCTTCTCAATGACCTTCTCTCTCAGAAAATGATACTGTATTTCAATATGCTTAGTTCTAGCATGAAATACAGGATTAGCTGCCAAGTATAATGAACTCATATTGTCTCCACAAATAATAGGAGTACTCTGAATCACATCAAAAACTTTCAAAAGTGTCTTTAGCCATATTACCTCTTTTGCAGCTTCCACCATACCTTTATATTCTGCTTCTGTAGATGACAAAGCAACTGTATGTTGCTTCTTGGAACACCATGAAATCAATTTGTCTCCTACATAGCACAAGTATCCATGTGTTGATCTTCTATCATCCACATTACCTACCCAATCTGCATCACTATATATCTTCACTCTTGTATCAGAAGTAAATCCATAGTACAACCCTTCTCTGAGTGTACCCTTGATGTACCTAAGTACTCTTTGTCCTGCAATCCAATGTTCCTTTCTAGGACAATGCATAAATTGTGAAAGCACACCAACTGCATATGACAAATCAGGCCTTGTCAATGTAGCATAAATCAAGCTACCAACCAAACTTTGATAGAGTTTCATATCTCTGAACTCTTCTCCTCCAAACCTAGACAATTTATGGTTCACTTCCAAAGGTGTAGGTGCAACCCTGCAATCTTCCATTTTAAATTTGGTTAGCAAATTTTTAAGATACCTTCCTTGTGTCACATATACTCCATGTTGAGTATAAGAAATCTCCATTCCCAAGAAGAATGATAGGTTCCCCAAATCACTGATTTTGAACTCTTTCTCCATCTGCTTCTTGATCATTTGTATTCCTTTATCATCTGTTCCTGTAAGTATTATGTCATCAACATAAATACAAACATAAATGAACCCATCTTCACTTGCCTTGACTAGCAAGCTACTATCTGCCTTTGATGCTTGAAATCCAAGATCATTCAAGAATTTTACAAGCCTATAATTCCAAGCCCTTGGGGCTTGCTTTAACCCATACAAAGCTCTCTTGAGCTTACACACATAATTTGGACTCACTTGATCTTTGAACCCATCTGGTTGCTCCATGTAGACTTCATCTAAAATGTAACCATTCAAGAAAGCATTTTTTACATCTAATTGAGATAACTTCCAACCTTTGCAAGCAGCAATTGCTATGAGTGTCCTGATGGTTGTCATCTTTGCCACAGGACTATAAGTCTCATCATAGTCCACTCCATATGTCTGTGCATACCCTTTCACAACAAGTCTAGCTTTGTACCTAGACACACTTCCATCTGCAAATCTCTTTGTTTTGTAAACCCACTTACATCCAATGATCTTCTGACTATTAGGTTTAGGAACCAAATCCCATGTTTGATTCTCTATCAATGCATCATACTCCTCTTGCATAGCATCTTCCCAATTCTTCTTCCCTTTGGCCTCTTCATATGTAGAAGGGTCTTCATCTGCTTTTACCAAATAAGCATAATCTTTAGTAGTTAAGAATGAAGTGTCATAGCTATACCTTGTAGGTTGCCATTTGTGCCTAGATGACCTCCTAACTTCTGCACTTCTTGAAGTTTCTGGTTCATCACATTCTGGATCAAACCTTGGCCTCTCTTCAACTTCAACCTGCACTTCATTGTTCTCACTTTCATCAAGTAATTGAATCTTTGCTTTACCTTTTCTTTGATCCACTACTTCTTCATCATCTGCATGTTCATTATATTTACCTGCATACCAAGTACCTTGCTCATCAAATGTAACATCCTTGGATACAATAAATTGCTTTGTGGATGGACTCCACAACCTGTATCCCATTTGCTTATCATCATAACCAATGAATACATACTTTTCTGCCTTAGGCTCCAACTTATGCCTCAATTGAGATGGCACATATGCATATGCCAAGCACCCAAATATTCTGCAATGATCCAAGGTAGGTTTCTTACCCCACCAAGCTTCATATGGTGTCATACCCTGCAAAGCTTTACAAGGCAATCTATTAACCAAATATGTAGCTGTATTAACAGCCTCAGCCCACAAATAATTTGGGCAATTCTTCTCTTTCATCATGGACCTTGCAAATTCAACAAGTGTCCTGTTTCTTCTTTCTGCTACCCCATTTTGTTGAGGAGAATACCTGCAAGTAACTTCTCTCTTTATACCTGCATTCCACAAATAATCATTGAACTCATTTGAAAAATACTCTCCCCCTCCATCTGACCTTAGTCTCTTTAATCTTTGACCTGTAATCCTTTCTGCATATGCATGATAGTGTTTAAATGTATTAAACACTTCTGACTTTTCTTTAATCACATAAATTGTGATCCACCTGGTAGCATCATCAACATATATGACATAATATCTTGAACCATTTATACTAAAGTCCTTTGAAGGACCCCACACATCTGTATGCACCAATTCAAGTCTTTCTGAATACATAAACCCATGCTTGGAATAGGATTGCTTATGAGCCTTACCTAATTGACATGCCTCACATCTGTATGTCATGTGTTGACCTGCAATGTTAGGCAATCCAAGCACTGAATCATTGTTAATCATTTCTTTGATACCTCTTTCATTAAAGTGTCCAAGTCTTTTGTGCCAAAGATCCAATTCTGACACCTTCTGCTCTCCATATGTGAACATAGCATGTCCAACATTTCCTTGTACCTTCAATGTGAAGAGCCTTCCTTCTTTCTTTCCTGCAATAACTTGTTTATACCCTTGACTAGGGTCTTCCACATAAACTCCATCATTGGTAAACCTTACCTCATAACCTTTTTCCACAATTTGACCTACACTGATCAAATTCTTTGGAATTGTGGGAACATAAAGTACCTTACTCAGAAGAGTGCTCCCATCCTTAGCTTTGACTGAACCAATTGACTTTACCTTATGCTTTGTATTATCACCTGTCTGAACTGTATGATTAATTGCATTATGATCTAGATCAGTCATCAAAGCAATATTTCCACTCAAATGATTACTACATCCTGAATCAATATAAAACACTCTCATGTCCTCATGTGAAGTTTCACATGTATTCATAATGAGAGTCGAATCCTCCTTCTGATCTGATGCATAGTTGTAGTAGGTGTTATTATAGGATTGATTTTGGAAGTTTCTTCCACCACCTCTTCCAAAAGAATTCCTACCACCTCTACTTCTGAAGTTTCCTCTCTGAAATCTACCACCTCTTGCTCTTTGATTAAAGTTCTGATAATTACCATTGTTTTGATTATTATGCCAACAATCATGAGATAGATGATTGGTCTTACCACATATCCAACAAGCTCTTGCATTATCTTTGTTGTTTCTGCCTCTTCCTCTACTTCTGACATTTCCTCTTCCTCTTATGAAGTTTGCTTGGTTTGAAGTACCTTCTTCTTCACCTGATTGTTGCTTCCCTTTGTTGGCTTTCTTCTCGTCTTTAGAATACATTGCATGACCTGCACTCTTATCAACATCTCCTTTGACATCATTCTCAAAAGTTAGCATATGACCTAACAATTGATTCAAATCAGGAGTAAAGTGATCTAATGAAAGTTCTGTAGATAAAATGAAAGGCTTCCACTTCTCATCTCCTCTTAGCCCTGTGAGTATTTGTCTTACCAATTTGTCTTCTTCAATATCTTCATCCACTGCACCTAAAGAATCTGCAATGTCCTTCATCTTTGTCACATAATCAGAGATTGATTGTGAGGCCTTCTTCTTGAAGGTAGTAAACTCTGCCCATAGTGAAGCCTTCCTTGATTTGGTTGTATTTTGGAAATGCTCTTCCAAAGCATTCCAAATGTCACTTTTCAAGTCCTCTAATGTGAGGAAGCAAATAGTCATTGACTGCCATGTAGATGATGCTTCTTGCTTGAGCATCCTTCTTCATCCAATTCTTCAAGTCTGCAAGCTCCTCCCTAGTTGGAACACTAGGATCTCTAAATTCTGGCTTTTCTTCATCTCCTGTGATGTATCCTATCAGATCTTTGCTCATAAGATGAGCTTCCATCCTCATAGACCATGCAGGATAGTTCTCTCTATCCAACTTTTCAATTTGGAGACTATCTCCCATCTTTACTTCACCTGTAGCTTCAAATCTTTAACCTTTACAGATAATGAATGTACCTTTACTTCGAATGTTACTCCTTCTGATCCTTTTGATGCTCTTTGTATGTCTTCCTTCAATCTTTCTTCACACTTTAACCTTTGCACCTTCGAAATGTAAAGTTTTGTATTTCTGCAGTAGTTGGAGTCTCCTTCACTTCAATTTTGACACAACCTGCTCTGATACCACTGATGGAGAGTGTTAATCTCCAAAAGAACAAGTTAACCTTGAATTTAGATCACCTCTATATCAAGATTAACTTTAGACTCCACCAAACTTAGAGATCATTCACCAATTTATCAGAAAATTGATTATTCTGAAAAATTCAGCTTCTTCAGAAAAGTCTGCTGCAGATTAATCACTCATTGACTAATCAATCCTGTAAAGTTTTTGATAAAACTTTGCACAACACTTCGCCTTAAGGTTGCGCAACTTTACCAAGTTAAATCTCTCAAAAAGATTGAGTATATACTGAGAAATGTGTGAAACACTTTACCTATGTCTGAAAGAGCTTCTCTGCAATGGCGACTTTGACACCTGCAATTTCTTAGCACTGGTTCTCCCAACTCTGAACCCGTTTGATCAAGATCTTTTAGCCATAGATGGCTTACCTTCCAACTTAGATTTTAAGCCCTCATTTGTGTAAAACTTTACACTGTGGACTGAGCAATGATCATTTCATTGAAGATGAAATGTGCGCCAGATTTTACGACTCTTAGAACATTCTTACATATGAATGTTCCTAATCAAAATTCTCTCAGCCTGATTACAATTAACCTCTCAAATTCTAGCCATAGATAGATTAGCTATGGACTTAGACACGTGCAGAAGGATTTCTCAAAAGATTAAACACAGAAGGAGCAGACTGCTAAACATCGGGCGCAAGTTTCTCGATTTCTTCAGAAAATTTTACATACAAGTGAGGATGGATGATTCACTCACTTCCAATGTGTCTAATGACACTAATTTCTCTCTCCCTATTCTCTAATCTTCTTCTGCTCTCTTTGCCCGACATTTTCCAACATATTTATATATGAATATATACAAGTGTATGACTAAACAAAGATATAAGTCAGCTAATGTACATATGTGTACATATCTTTGGATTTTCTGAACATGTCCTTCCTTCAACCATCTGACTTTGTTTTCTTCTTGACTCCTTGACTTCATTCCTCTATAATTCTTCAATTGATGATTGTCATGCACCAACATGTTTGCTATCACATACTTGTTATCACGATCTTAATTCATGCGCACATGGAGGTAATGAATGTTGAAACACACAAAAAAATAGATACGCAAGGAGACAAGATAGAATGTAGTATTGGGTGCAATCTCCCACCATGCACTCTGTTTTGATAGTCTACATAGTGCATGTATTTATCGGATTTTTTTTTATTTTGTTTAAAAAATAGTGGTTACATGAGAGCGGCTGTGAAAAGCATGCATGAAAGTAAAAGTTGGTCTCTTTTGTAGAGAGCCTTGGCTTTTAATAACAAAAATCACGATCTACAATGATCCGTATCCTAACCACTAATTTTACTAACTATTTCTAAAAATTGAACCCTCTATGTGGGTTTATTTACAAAGTATATAAAATATAAATCTGATTATTGATGTCTATCCTTTCATGCCTTTCATTCCCTCATGAAACTTTAGCTGCTATATCAGAAAATACCAAAACACATGAATGCATTAATAAATTAACACTCCAACAATTCCTTGTTCAACACATTCCATAATTCATATATGTTATGAATTATTTCATGTGTTGAGCAAGGAATTGTTGGAGTAGTAATTTATTAATGTATTAATGTGTTTTGGTGTTTTTTGATATAAGAACTGAAGGTTCATGAGGGCACAAAAGGATGGACATCAATAATCTGATTTATACTTTATATAGTTTTTAAACAAACCTACCATGTTATGAATTATGGAATGTGTTGAACAAGGAATTGTTGGAGTGTTAATTTATTAATGTATTAATGTGTTTTGGTGTTTTTTGATATAGCAGCTCAAGGTTCGTGAGGGCATGAAAGGCTTGAAAGGAGGGGCATCAATAATCAGATTTATATTGTATATAGTTTGTAAATAAACCCACGTAGAGGGTTCAATTTTTAGAAATAACTAGTAAAATTAGTGGTTAGGATAGAGATCGTTGTAGACCGTAATTTCTGTTATTCAAAGAAAAGGCTCTCTACAAAAGAGACCAATTTTAACTTTCATGCATGCTTTTTGAAGCCGCTCTCATGTAACCACTATTTTTGACATAATAAAAAAAATCCTATAAATACATCCACTCTGTAGACTGTTGAAATAGAGTGCATGGGAGCGATTGCACCCAATACTGCGTTCTATCTCATCTCCTTGCATATCTATTTTTCTCTGTGTTTTTAGCATTCATAACCTCTCTATGTGCATGAATTAAGATCCTGATAACAATACCATTTCTAAGTTATATTTACCTATGGATGCATTACTACTTTTAGTATAATAACAATAGACTATCAAAATGTATATTCTGCTTTGATCAATATCATTAATGGCCTCCAAAACTTTCAAAATCTAGAATGTTTTGATAGACTCATCACCATAAGCAAGGACTGCAATAAGTGTTCCAACATTTATTTTTGTCAAATTTCCATGCCATTGTGCTTAAGCTTCTTTTGTTATCCTTGGGCCTACATAAATATTCCTTTTTGGTGGATGAATTTCTTTGATGTTTATTTGCATTACATGCTTGGTCCACATTGATTCATCTTTGTGTGCTAAAATCCCATCTAAGTGGAATTTCAATTGGCCAATGGCCTGAAATGTTATTCTTTATAATCTCTTCTTGATGGTTAAAAAAATCATCCCACCAAGATACATCTTGATCCCCAACTTATTTTTTTGCATGCTCAATTAGCCTCTTCTTTTCAATAACTACATGCATCCAGCTTTTACTTTTCTCAACCACATTTCCACATCTTTCCATATTTCCTTTATCTTCATATGGTGTTTGTTATGCACCATAAACAATAAAATAAGGAGCATAGAAAAAAAATTTGCACCCATCCTTAGGCTCCCACCCAGGAGAACATGAATACTACTTTGCAAATAAAAGAGTTATGTCATCAAGCCTTCTTGTCAAGAATACATGGTTGAAACTAATGTTGTGCAACAGAGCCAAAACCTTAGTACTATTATCAAGACTTGTTGAGCAAAACTGCTTAAAATCATAAATTTGTGTGAGATATTGAACTTCATATTTTGGAGTATATGCTTCAAAAATCAACATAGATAATATTGGAAGAGTAAAAGCATTATGGCATGTCAACCTCTTAGAGAATGTACTGAACATTTGATCAATGTGATTGTGAGTGTGCCTAGCTAAAAGGACATTTATCTTAACCTTTGGTATTTAGCAGTAATGGGAATATGTGTTGCATGATGTACACATGGTGGCACTAGACTATTCTAGATCATTGCTATTTTTAGAGTACAAGAGGGTATATCTGGACGGGAGGAGAGTTACACACACATCATTCAAGTCTTTGCTTACAATTGGTATTAGAGCTTTTCAGGGTCTCCATTGCATTTTGGAGATGAGGGCATCCGGGAGCTCCATTGGAGCCCCTCTACAGGACAATTATGCGCACGTGCTCACACACATTATCCACGCATGCCAAGAGTCTACAGGTGGTGCCCGGTGTTTCAGGACGGCTGCCCGACATCCTCAGATTTTTCCCATGTGCCTACTAGTAGTGCCCACTCTTTAGAGAGTGAGAGAGAGAGAGAGCTTTTGCTTCTCTCATGTTGTTGTGGAAGAAGAGAGTTCATGGTTTATTTGAAGGTGCCTTGTTGAAGGTTTCCAGTGCATGTGGGATAAAGGTCTTCGAGAGCTCAGATCTATGGCTAAGGAGAGGACTTACATAGATATTTCATGGTTGAGGTGCCAATTTTGGAAGATTGGTTTTGAAGCCATATCTTAAGCTTTAATAATTGGGCTAATTTAGGCCAACCACCTCTAATCATTTAGCCATAACTTGAGCATCCAAGATCCAAATTTTGAGTTTTTTCTTACTATGGATAGCACTCTGTCAGCAACCCTATTTCGAGCATATTTTTGAAGCATTGACTATTGGAAGAGTTTTGGAAATCTATATTGGATAGAGTGGGAATCATCTCTAGGAACTGCACATATCTGCAAATTATCTGGGCCTCCCGATAAGTTTCTTTATCGATTACTATGCATTGTTGCTTTCTTTTTGCTTCATACCGCATATAGAATATGCAATTGTGCATAGCATCCATAGTATACACATAGTTAGGACATGGACTAGTATTGTACGGTGCATGAACTCTTCTTTGCAGGGACAAGTAAGTATTTTCTTGTAGGTTCAATGAGGAAAGAAAGAGAAACTTGTCAGGGCTTTTGGTCTATTTGTAGTTAGATTGTGCTTGTCTGCACCATTATGGCAAAAATTGCTTGTCAATTACTTGGTATAATTTTTGTGATTTTCAAAATTACACTGTTATGCTGCCAAATTTTTAAGAAATTAGTATGCATATGCATTCAAGAATACAAAAAAAAATAAAAGTTTCTTCTTCTTTTATTCTCCATTGAGCAAAGGCTTGTAATTTGTTTCTTTTCCATTGCCAGTTACTTATTTAGGCGTACATAGAGTGTACTATTTGAAAACACAAAAAACTATAAAACAAAAACTCATAAATTGACCAAAACCCATATCTTAGTATGGAACTAGGACCTTCATCATGTTGTAGGAGAGATACACTCACGGAAGAGCACCCTGTAGATTCTCTTCAGACCATGAGTAGTAGGATAACCAATCTAGAGAGCACACTTCATGATATCTTGGTACATGTGAGTGGGTCCCAGAAAGAGGAAGATGTGCAAGAGCTTGATTTGCTAGGGATGGAGGTAGATGCTCCAAATGAGCATCAAACTCCAGAAGTCCCTAGAGATAGCATCCTAGTCAGAGAGGCTAGATGGCAGCTTAAGGATCTTAAGGTGCCTAGATATCATGGTTCGACTAAGTGTGAGGGTTGTTGATGTTGTTGAGTAGTGTCTTAGCAAGTGGGAGCAATGCTTGTGCTTGCGTAACATCATGGACGATAGAAACAAGATTGAGTAGGCCACTTATAACCTTATGGATGTCACCCATAGGTGGTGGTGCAAGATTGAACAAAATAAGAAAGAGCTCAAGACTTGGGATTTAGTTCAAGATCTTGTTCTCCAATAATTTTGTACCATATGATGAGAAGTCTAGAGCACTAAACACCTGGTTCTTCATGAGTCATAAGAATCAGACAGTTCAAGAGTACACGGATAAGTATAGAGAGGTGCTTCTTAGAGTGTCTGATACTATCCCTAACTTTCTCCATGTCGACAAGTTCATCTTAGGACTTAGGGAAACTATTAGACCTTTGGTGAGAAGGAGAGATGTCATTCCTTAGCACAGGGCATGGAGATGGCTTTAGTCTATGAGGATGGCCATAGGGGCATAGGCTTCTAGGGTCAGAGGTCCTCATGGCCTAAGGTAAGTCGATCCTTCCACACATCTACTCTTGGTTTGATTAGTGCACAATCTTCTAGAGAGGCTAAGCAGGTGCATATGATCAAGAAAATTGTAGGAGGTAAGAGAAAAGTGTGTGCTCTGGCTGGGAGGGCTTACAATAAGTCTATTCTTAGCCCTCAACAGAAAGAGAAGGTCATGAAAGAAGGATTATGCTATGGGTTTCTAGGGCATCACCTACTCAAGGACTATCCTAAGAAAAAGAAGATAGCTACCACCATAGTCATAAATCCTACTCAGGCCAGGAGTGATGATGATGAGGACTTTGGAGATCCCATCACTGCTATCATTTCACATAGTGGCCATGAGAGTCATGAAGAAGATCCCTACTGTGCCAGACATTGTGCTTTCGCCAATGGCATAGAAAGGATATCAATTCTCAGATACAGAACTCGTTGTCATGAGGGGAGTAATGGGAGGATAGCCTATCAAGGTACTCTTTGACACTGGGTTGACACATAATGTCATTAGTTCCCAACTAGTCAAGGAGTTACATCTAGAGACTATGCCATCAGAGTATACCTACACAGTAGAGTTAGTTGATGGGAAGGGAACAGAGACATGGGATCCATGAGTTGTTGATCTACCTATTCAGATCTAGTCCTATGAGGATAGATTAGATTTTGAGATAGCGAGACTAGCACGTTTCAATGTAGTCCTTAGTAAGAAGTGGCATGCAAGGAAGAGACCAGCCATTGGCTTTGCTTTGCATGTTTATCAGTTTGAGAATGAGGGGAGGAAAGTACTGATCCACAAAGAGCCAGATCTCCAAGAGATGCGATTGGTAAACACTACCAAGTTGTTTAAGATTGATTGAACATAGAGCATAGAATCAAATTGGTACCGAGAGCGAGTTTGTTGGCAGTAGCCTTGGTACACCAGGACTTACAAGATGTGAAAGTCAAAGAAGGGAGTCAGAGCGAAGGGACAGCACAAGCAAACAGGGCAGTCAAAGAAGATCTGGCAAGTAGGCCAATATTTTTTCAAGACATTAATGCAAATCAAGAGATGGACATGCAGGGAGGAAGAGCAAGTAGGGAGCTCGAAGATATGTATGGCAGATCACTAGAAGAAATCCCTACAACAACAGTGATTTTTATCACTAACAATCATTGTAAATATCATTTCACCTTTTTGTAGCTCCATTTTGTGCAAGCCAAGGAGTCCTTGAGCTTGAGGAGCCTTAGAAGTAGTTGCGTACCAATTTTCGTATTTTTTAGATCTCGTTTGAGCCCCCAAATAAGCCCTGGAACCTAATTTTTAACTAGGCCGGACACTAGGTCTGGACAGGGCCAAAAGCTAGTCAAAAACTATAAAAAGAGCTAGAGAGCTCATTTTTGAGATTGGATTGTAATTGAAACGAACTTGTAAGAGCATTTTGAAAGTAATCTAAAAGCTCCATTGATTCTCACTCTTTGTCTTGCCGTGTGTGCGCGTGTGTGTGTATGTGTGTGCATGCTAGTGTGCTTCTCACTCACGCACTTGTGCCGTCACTTGCTCGAGGTCTTCATACCATCCTCACGTCTTCCCGGATTGACATTAAAGGAGGTGCTACTCATCATTGAGCTACACCAAATTTTGGCGCCGTTGCCGGGGATCGAGCTTTGAGGACGAGCGTGTGATGGTAAGACGTAGAGTTGACGCGTTGGAGTTGTAGGTATTTTCTTCACGCTCATCGATTTTCTTTTACTTTCTTCACCATCTTCATCACCATCATCATCATCACCATCTCCCACGTCCATCTCCATCATCGCAAAAATTTCAGTTTTTGACTATATCCCCATCTCCACCTCATTTCCCTCATTTCACTTGTGAGAGAGAGCGAGAGAGCGAATTTGCATGTGCTGTTTTTTGCATGTTTTGTGAGCATTCTGCAGGTACAGGCCGCATCATCATCCCCAGCACCCTGCGCAGGTACGGAAATCTGAGTAACTGTCTGTGTGTCGCCGAGCTCTGTCAATCGCGACCGACTGAAAACTTGCTCTAATTGCTAAACAAAGTGCATATCCATGACCTACAAGCCAAGAGCTTCCCAAAAATGTGTTTAGTTTTTTGAAATTCCACAGATTTCTGTCAATCGCGATCGACAAACCACGACGGACAGATCTGTCAATCGCGATCGACACGTCAATCGCGACCGACAGCCCACGACGGCTCTGTCAATCGCGACCGACAGAGTCAACGACCGATTGACCACGATCGACAGACCATACGCGTGACACGTGTCAATCGCGATCGAGTCATCAATCGCGATCGACTCATCAATCGCGACCGACATAGTCAACGACTGTTTGACCACGATCGACAGACCACGACAGCTCCGTCAATCGCGACCGACACGGTCAACGACTGTTTGACCACGATCGACAGACCCTCGCGACCGACCTGTCAATCGCGATCGACTCATCAATCGCGACCGACAGAGTCAACGACGCTTTGACCACGATTGATTGACTTTTCGGCCACGTGTCAATCGCGACTGACAGCCACGACGGACCTGTCCATCGCGATCGACACGTCGATCGCGACTGACTTGTCAATCGCGACCGACAGACTTTGCGAACGCGTTAGAAGGGCAAATTAGGTCAAATTTTCAAGACAAAATTATTGGTCTAAATTGTGATTAAGTCTGGGACAAACACTAGGGTGTGGTATTGCATCGCGAGGCCGTGCCACAAGTTACTCGAGTAATCCTGTTTGACTGTTAGCTCGTTTTGAGTCCTGATTTAACCCCCTAAACCCTGAACAGTCATAACTTTTTCATATGAAATCCAATTTTTGAGCTCTTGGGCTTGTTGGAAAGCTCGTGGCATATACTACACGCCCTCAACTGTTTTTTATAAAGATAATGCGTTGATTTTCAGAGAGGGTATTTTGAAGTTGACCATACCCAGGGGGATCAAAGTCAGGGGTCTTTAGAATTATTTTCCTAAAAGTCAAAATGCACATGTGTGTTTATGTTACATGAATGAAAGTGGTTGGTTTTGTCCTTTGAATATAAGCATTGAGCTAACCGTGGGACTTCTATAGGTCCATTGAGAGCAACTTGGGGCATACAAAGCAAGATTTCTTTGCAAGCTTGAGAACCGGGTTCTTGAGCACCATAAAGCAAGGGATCAACAAGTAAGGTTGGATTATTCTCAACTCCCTCTGTCATTTCCGAGCTCAAGCTAAGAACGAGTAGAGATAGGAGTAAGCCAGGGCGACGATAGGCAGTTATCAAGTTGAAGACTACCTAAAAACTCAAGTTCAAGTTAAAAACATAATCTCTGTACTGTCGATAACCTAAAGGAAAAGAACCTAACATGGAACGATCAACCTAAAGTACGAAGAACATTCAAGTGTTCCTGACGATGTGATATCAGACAAGACCATAAACACCATAATTAACTAAAAAGAATCAAGTGACTGGTACCAATTGATTGGCAACGAGGTTGTACTCTGGAAAAAATTGGGCTAATCAGTTAGGCATATGAACCTTAGATCAGGACGACACCTAGCAAGAGAGAGACAAAGCCTTAGGTCTTCGGAGGCTAGTGTCAATCACACTGCAAGGTCTTGGGCCCAACAGTTGAGCCACCACTCATACTACCCTAGCTCTGAGACCAGTGAGTCAGAAATGTCTCAAGGCATGGACAGACATACGGGAAGTTCGGGTGTGCCTTACTTGTACAGGGTAGAAGGCCCTTACAAAACACAGTTGGAATACCTTAGGAACAACCGATTAGGTGCTAGCATCTATGAGGACGGCCTAGGAAGATCCGTGGTCCAGATTAAAAACCCTGACCAATCCATAGGACTAGAGCACCCAGCTGTCAAGTTTGAAAACGGTGCATATCTGGACAAGGAAGGAACCATATACGTCGTCACCAGTCATCCAGATAGGACAGATGAATTTGGAAATGTAATCTCAGAAGCGGACTTAGGTGACCTGGAACAAGGGAACATGGGTGCGGAACCTAGAACCCCTCGAGGTAAATCAGTTCTCACTAGGATTATCACACCTGAGTGGGTACCCCAGGACAACAAGAGCATAGAATTGCTCCTCACTCGGGAAACTGATGAAGCCTTTTGGAGGTATAAATCCAAACAGCCAACTGATATAGGAAATATCATGATCTATGAGTTTAAGGATCCGGATAGCCCAGGAAGAGTGACCTACTTAGATCACACTTCGGAAAGGATCTTCGTGGTGACGGAAAATGATAGGCATGCCTACACTTGGAAGGGTGAATTTATTTTTCCCCAACCAAGATCAAATGTATCCTATGGTCACCCTGGAGCTGGAACTTCCCAAGCTCATGGTACGCAAAGAGACAGAAGTAGAGATAGACCGGAAGTAAGTTTTGCCAACCCAGTGGGCAGAGAAAGAACGAGAACAGAGACGAATAGGGCAGAACCTGAGATGCATAGAGCCCACAAGAACCAAAGAAACGTAGATGGACTCCCTCTGCCGAGACCTAGAGAGCACACAAGAACTTTGAGACCCACCCAGCTAGTTAAGTCCATGAAGAATTACTTTGACGGCACAGGAGATCCCTATGATCATGTGGCGGAGTTCAAGCAAGTCTTGAGAGCTGAACAAGTGGAAGATCTGTTCACGCAGTACAATGCCTTCGGTCTAACCCTTAGGAACACAGCACTTACATGGTTTCAGCCGTTGGATGAGCGCCAGTTCAGGAGCATAGACCAACTCCTAGAAGCATTTATTATTGAATTCTCCAAGAGTGGCATAAGACACAACACCTCCTCACTGATCCACAGCTTCAAGCAAACCCCTCAAGAGACGGTGAGACTTGCAGGAAGAAGATTTAGACAATATCTTGAAAGGTGCCCTATTTCGGAGCTACCCACATCTGCTAAACAAGTAGCCTTATTCCTTGATGGATTGCTGAGTACGAAATTGAGATCCTATGTGTATCTGAAGGACCCTAGGACTATAGAAGAGTGTGTACGCATGTGCATTGACATTGAAGATAACCTAGGGGAAGAACTAGAGCTTTCCAAAATCTACAAAGATTCAGATAGTGCATGGAGTCACTCTTCCACGCAGTCCACATCAATTGAGGAACTTGCCGAAAAGGTAGCTCAGAAATTAGGTGTATCGAGCAAACAAATCCCAAGGTTTGCCCCTGTGAAAAGATGCTATACATGCGGTGGTGACCATATGGCGAATGTCTGCCCTATTATGGCTCAACCCCAAGTAAACCCTAGTAGCCAGTACTGCACCATAGAACGGAGATACACCAATCACACCGCACAAGATTGCCCATACAACAAGCAGGCAGTTAGGCAACCCTATCCGCAGCCCTACCAACAAGGCCGATACCAGAACCAAAATCCACCACCACAATATGCTAGACCCCAACAAACCTACCAACCACAATATCAGGCCCAACAGAGACCCCAACCGGTACTAGCTCAACAGCCCCCAAACCCCGCTAACGTGATTCCAGTAAAGTATGCTGTTGCAGAAGAAAACCTGAATAGGGCCATAGTACCAGTAACCCCATTGATCTCGGAAAGTGACCCAAGTGACCATAGCTTTGATTCTACACATGTCGATAGTCCCCAGGCTTACTACATGCAGTCTCCAGAACATGGTGAGTCTTACTACAGTGAGGAACCAAGTGAACCTAGTTGGGAGTCAGATTACACGAACGTCATGTATGCAAACCCCAACCCCAAGCCTCAACCTAGGCAAGTAAGACCTCCATTCCCAAGAGGACCGTGCTACAGATGCCAAGGAGATCATCTCATCCGTGATTGTCCCTTACCCCCACCTACACAACCCCAGTCAGTGACTATCCAAGGTTTTTGCCAAGATTGTGGAAAAGAGCATCTTTTACGAGATTGCCCAAAGAACCCCAATAATATGCCAAAAATCACTCCGATCAATGTGATTGGTTTGGTTGTAGATTCCTCAGGAAGCGTCACTTCCACTGCACCAGTGCAGGTAGTCACTAGAGCTCAGGCATTGCAGCAAAACCAAGAGACAAACCAGGATAAGAACTCAGAGGCTAGTGAAACCGAGAGCATAACAAAGAAAAGGACTAGAGCATGGAAAGATAGTCGGGAAAGAATGAAAAGACAATGGGCTAAAAAGATGAGTGAACTTGAGGAAAGCATAAGAGAAACCAAAGCTAGGATAACTGAAATCACCTCTCAAATCCCCTCTCACAATACCCCGCCGCCACCCCTACCATCTCCATCTGACCCACCACCTTCCCCACCACGTCATACGATTCCACCACCTCCTAGGGTAGGATCAGTGTTAGCTGATCCCACTCCTGAAGACATAGACATGATGCTCAAAGCATATCAGGCCAGAATCCAAGAAGGGCCAAACGTCACGGATCATGCCAAGTGCTATCCTAGAGCTGACCTAGAGATAGAAAGAACCAAACTGTGCGCGAAAATGGTCGCATTGGCTCAGACTATGTTTGAAGCCAGTCGCCTTTTCAATTACTCGGGCTCAGCCAAAACGCAATTACACTTGGATGGATTCCTAGAGAAGTTAGAGGAAATAATTGCAAGGTCTGCCAAGGAAGAAAAAAACCAAGAAAAAGATAAAGCAAGCAGAAACATGAAGCATTCCCCGTCAGAAGTGTATGTGGCTAATTCCACTAAACCAGGCTCCTTTCCCTCCTTAGAAAGATTAGAGAGGCTAATTGCACAGCCAGAAAAGGAGCCTACCCCTCAAAGAAAGGAAAGGGCAAGAGAACGGATAAGCCAGCCTCTTCAGGAAGCCCATGTGCCTCCTCAAGGAGCCTATCTTCCTCCCCAAAGGTCACAGGAGCCTCCCTCGAAAGCCTATGTACCTCCACAGGTAACCCACATTCCTTCCCAGAGAGCGTATGAGCCTGTTCGGAAAAGTAATAGCATAAGTAATCCTCCCCAAGAAGCTTGTGCTTCAGCTATCTATGACAACGAGGAAAGAGCCAACGATAGAATAAGCCCTCCTTCCCAGGTAGCATATGTACCTAATTCTACGGAGCCAGACACTTCTTCTTCTATGAATCGGTTTGCACCAGACTTCCTACGAGAGATTCAAGAAGACAAATGGGATAACGAAAGTGAGGTCGCCCCTCCTTTTGAACTTGTGGACGATGCACACGACCAATTCCCACAAGACATCCCATCACTTTACGGGGAACATGAGAGTGCTCAATCTCATGAGAGATTGGACTTTGAATCTAATTCCATACAAGAGTTACCCCACTTCACAGGCCCATGGGAAGCAAAATCCACGTGTATGAGAGCACCCACAGTCATGGTAAGGAACGACGACTCAGTCATACAAAGGAACACGGAGGTAGTAACGAACACCAAGGTGCAGCGCAATCTCACTTTGAAAGAGCTGCCTGAGGATAGACCAAACGCGGGGAAATATGCAGCCAGTCGAGTAACTGAAGTTGCAAAACCTCATTCCCGGGTAGGATCCCATAGGACAGTGCCAGAAATTCCCTTGGATAAGATAGGAGATATGTGCGAAGGTGAAGAAGGGAACACCTATCTTCCCATTACCTACCAGGACTACACCACAAAGGCAATTTTGGACTCAGGTGCAAGAGTTGCAATTGCCACTACCTCCTTATGGAAGCGTTGGGGCAAGCCAGCACTCAGGCCAACGAGAATGAAATTGCAAATGGCAGATGGTCACATAGAGAGACCCCTAGGATTGCTAGAAGGAATAACTCTCACCACTTGTGGTGTCGAGTTTGAACATACCTTTGCCATATGTGACTTCAGCAAAAATCATGCCTATGAGATGATTTTGGGAAGACCATTCATGCGACAGTTGCAAGTGGTACAGGATTGGGGAACCAATTCTTTGTACCTGCAGCACTTAGGCGTTACGACCAAAGTCAATCTCAAGGACTATTCTCATAGAGATGTCCCTCCTATCCAGTGGAATCCCATCCATAGAGCCAAAGATGATACAGAATCGGTGCATTCCATAGGGTCTGGATCCTCATGGATGCATGAAGACACTCACTTATGGATGTGCAAGGTAGCAGTAGAGGAAGAGAAGAGAGAAAAAGCCAGAGAGGTAGGTGGGAAAGAAACCCATAGATCAATCCAGGACCCAGCCTATGCACCCATAGTTTTTCCAGATGAAGAATTTGAACCTCACGGTTGGGCAGAAATCTTAGCAACAATGGACGTAGCCATCAACGAAGAACAATGGACACCTCACTGTGATGAGGATGGCTATGATATTTCAGTCTTCTCCATAGAGCCAATCATGGGAGAGGCAGTTCTAGAAGAATGCGAACCTAGCCCTGATGCATTTGAGGATGCAAGTGATTCCGATCTCGAGTCTATCATTATGGACCCACCATTTGCATCAGATGAAGAATACTTCCATGAAATAGAATTTCAACCCCAGAGGCATGGAGAGGTTACAAATGATATAAGATTAGCAACACATGTGACTCCAAAGGAAGAAGGAAAGAAACGAAAGAAGAGAGAAGCCTCACCGGAAGAAGAAGAATCTTTGTTTGAGGTCCCAGAAAATTTTAAGAAGTATGAGATAGATGACAGGAGAGTCATGATAAGAATGCCCAAACGAGAGGCACAGGTAGGAGAGGCCTATGATAACAAAGAAACGACCAAGAAAATAGTTGTGGCCGTGGAAGAAGGAGAGGAGAGATGCACGTATATAGGCCATGACCTGACAGAAGAAGAAGAGTATGAATTGATAGCCTTGCTAAGAGAATACAGAGACGTATTCGCTTGGAGTTACAAGGATTTGAAAGGCGTAGACCCCGAGATATGCTCACACACTATTCCCATGACCTCAGATGCTAAACCCTCTAAGCAAAAGCCTTATACATATAACGATAATTACGCTGCTAAGATCAAGGAAGAGATAGATAGACTGGTCGAAGCTGGATTTATCTATGAAATTGAGCACACTGAATGGGTATCCCCCATCGTAGTGGTGCCCAAGAAGAATGGCAAGCTGCGTGTGTGCATTAACTTGAAAAAGGTTAATGCCGCCACGATTCGAGATAACTATCCGCTTCCCATCACAGAACATCTCTTAGAAAGAGTGGCAGGCAAGGAAGTGTACAGCTTCCTTGATGGATTTTCGGGCTACAATCAAGTAGCCATAGCTCCCGAGGATCAGCATAAGACAGCCTTTGCCACAGAATGGGGCATTTTTGCTTTTAGAGTAATGCCATTTGGGCTTACCAATGCACCAGCTACCTTCCAGAGGCTGATGTGCCATGTGTTTAAGGAGTTCCTGAGGAAGAGTTTAGAAGTCTATGTTGACGATCTTTGTGCTCATTCCAATGTTAGACAAACCCATATTCCTGAACTCAGACAAATCTTTGACAAATGTAGAGAATACCAAGTCTGCCTGAACCCAGAAAAGTGCGTTTTTATGGTCAGGCAAGGCAAGATCCTAGGACACATAGTGTCAAAGAATGGCATATCTACCGACGAAGAAAAGGTGAGAGCCATAGCAGAGCTACCTAGGCCAAAGAATGTCAAGGAAGTACAAGCTTTCATGGGGCATTGTGGGTATTACCGACGTTTCATCCACATGTATGCGGTCATCGCAAAGCCCATATACGGACTTCTGACTAACTTTGAGTGGACGGATGAATGTGAGAATTCCTTCCAGGAACTTAAACGAAGATTATGTTCAGCACCAATCTTGACCACACCAGATTGGAATAAACCATTCCATGTTCATGTGGATGCATCCAATTATGCCATTGGATGTGTGCTTGCACAACCTACTGGTGAAGGTAATATGGATCTTCCAATTGCCTATGCCAGTAGACAATTGAATGCGGCTGAACGGAATTACACCACTACAGAACGTGAAGGATTAGGCATGGTATATGCAGTCAAGAAATTTAGACACTATTTGCTTGCAAATAAGTTTAAATTTTTTACTGATCATCAGGCATTGTTGTACCTAGTAAACAAGCCATGCAATACAGGTAGATTAGTAAGATGGTTTCTCTTACTAATGGAATACGACTTCGAGGTTGTGGTAAGAAAAGGAAGGACTCATTTGAGAGCAGATCATCTCTCTAGGCTCACATCGGGAGAAGCCCCACAAGGAGTGCCAGATGACCTTCCTGACGCTTACTTGTTTAATTTGGAAGTGGTGCCGCAGTGGGCCAAGCCAATAGTACCAGTATTGACATACGGGCCTAATCATCCAGTGGTGAACACACGGAATAGAGAGATCGTAAAAGCCCAAAAGTACCATATCATGGCAGGCAGCATGTACAAGCACACAGATCAAGGGATCTTGGCTTGTTGCGTAGAAGAGGATGAGTACGCTAAATGGTTGCAATTAGCACATGTAGGTGCGTTAGAGCAACACCATTCGAAGCAACGAACGTTGCAAACTCTAAAGAGATTCGGAGTGCATTGGCCAACTATGGAAGCGGATGTCCAAAAGTTGTGCAAGGAATGCCCAATCTGTTGCACTAAACCACCAGTGGAACACGCTACTCTGTATCAAATATCCATTGTGCCAGATTGGAGTGAACCTCTAGTATCATTCTTGAGGACAAACACATTCCCTCCAGACATGACTCTAGCGAGGAAAAGGAGTTTAGAACAAGAAGCCCAGGATTACTCACTCGTCGGTAATAATCTATATAAGCGCGGTAAGGATGGTTACCTGAGATTATGCGTCCATGAAAGTGAGTATCTTAAGATCTTGGAAACTGCTCACCAAGGTGTAGCAGGAGGACACTTTGGACCAGATCGGGTGATCAAGGCAATTCTATTTGCGGGCTTCTGGTGGCCGACCCTTCACATGGATGCACATACCTATGTGAAACGGTGCGATATATGTCAGAGGACTCAGTACCCTATACGCAAAGATGAGATGCCACTAAAACCTATGATGGGCGGACGAGCATTCTCTAAGTGGGGAATAGACTTCGTAGGTCCTATTAATCCCCCAGCTAAGGGTTCTCATGCGGAATACATCATTGTTGCAACAGATTATCTCACCAAGTGGGTAGAGGTAAAGGCTACGACAAAGAACGATGCTCAAACAACTGCCAAATTCTTGTTTGAGAATGTATTCACGAGATATGGGCTACCTATAGAGCTTGTAAGTGATAGAGGCACTCATTTCTTGAATGAAGTAATTGAAAATCTACTCCAAGAATTCTTGGTAATACACAAGAAGTCTGCCCCTTATCACCCTCAAGCTAATGGACAAGCTGAGAGCACTAATAAGATTTTATGCAATGTACTGACGAAATTAGTGAACACTAAACGCTCTGATTGGGACAAACAGCTACACCATGCTGTTTGGGCATACCGAGTTGCCTACAAAACGGTACTCCAAGCCACTCCCTTTCAGATGGTATTCGGTCAAAACGCTGTGCTACCCTTGGATTTCCTGATTCCTACGTTGAAAGTAGCACAAGAGCACGAATGGACAGGTCACGAGCTCTCCTCTAGGATCTTTGATCTTGAACGATTAGGAGAAACAAGACTGAGAGCCGCCGCAGGAATATATGCAGCCAAGAAGAGACAGAAAGCATATTTCGATGCCCACATAAAGGATAAGGGTTTGAAAGCAGGAGATCTAGTCCTAGTCTATACACTCAAACAACATGCGAGGAAGCTAGAAAAGAGAGGCTACGGACCTATGATCATCAATAGGATATCCACAAGCGGAGCAGTACAATTGGCCACGTTAGAGGGTGATGTTCTCCCAAACTATATTAGCGGTTGTAGAGTCAAGTTGTATCAGGAACCACTCACGGAGGAAATGCTCAGCCAACTCAACACTGCTAAGAAACGCAAAGAGGAAGAAAAGCGCATTCGAGAAGAGGCTCAAGCAGAGGCTTTAGAACGCATCAGAAGGATGAAATTACGAAGGCAAGGTAGAGATCAGCCTGGAACGAATGACTATGCAGACCAAGGATTTCCCATAGCCATGTGTGAAGTTGCAGGAACAAGCTCGAATAGAATAATTGATAGACGTCCTTTCATAACCATAGACATAGGACAAGGAAAGAGTACAAGAACCGTAAGAGCATTGATTGACTCAGGAGCTGCCACTAGCGCTGTTAAGTTGTCTTACTGTCAAGAGTTACAGTTAACTGTCCATCCTGTGGAAGCATACCTCATAGGATTGGGAGGCGTGGAAACCCCTTGCATGGGCGAGGTGGAACTTCCCCTCTACATTCACGAGGAGGCAATGAGCGTTAAAGTACTAGTGTGTCAAGATGAGGACCTCACTGAACCTCTCGTCTTGGGTCAAGATTGGATTTATGACCAAGCAGTCAATTTAAACCTAAGAAGTGGACTTCTCCAGGTTTGGATCAATCATAGTCGAGTTACAGTAGAATTAGACAATGGAGCACTCAAGGAACTAGGAAAGGCACAGACTCCTGGTCCTTCCAGGGGTACACATGAAGATGACCATGCTGTTCTTGTCCAAAACTATGTGTTGCAGAGGAAGGATATTCGCAAAAAAGGAGTCCGGGATGCAAAGGAACTCCCTTCTTTTCCAAAGACCAAAAGAAGGCAACAAACCAAGGTGGATCACAGGCCGAAGAAGCAGAGTACTACCTATGTCAGGGATCCAAAGTACCTGCGCAGCAAAATATCCCAGCAAGTGAAACAAGTGTGGGTGCGGAAAGGCGAACACCCGGTTGCACTCAAGCCAACCACCCGAGCCCAGCTTCTTATTAGTAACCAACAACACGACACTAATACGAAGTCTGTCGGAAATTCTTCTACTAACGTGAAACATATTTGGGTGCCCAAGAAGTCGAGGAAGGCTAGCCCACAATCAAGACAAATTTGGGTGCCTAAGGCTTGCTTGATGGCACAAGTAGCTACGTTGAGGCCACTACCTAAACAGCATAACGCAGCTACACATACTGCCAGTATTCACTCGTTCTCAACTCTCAAGAACACACCAAGACCCAAGAACGTGCATATAATCAATTGTAAATGGGTCCCAAAAAGGCCTCGTTTTCAAACCACGACACCGGGAAAGCTCAGTAGAGACTCTCCGAAACCGAAAGCAAAGCCCATTCACTGCATTTGGCAGCCTAGGGCCTGTAATAAACCCCCCGACCCCAATGTGTAAATCCGTACCCACTTACTAACTACAGTAGTCTCCTAGGACAACACAAGCACTAACTACACACACTGTCTTCATGCACTTACTAACCACTAACTCATCATCCATCTCATGTTAATGTTGTAACGGGGACAACAACGGATTTATTTTGTCCATTACGATGTTAACACTTGGTTCTATATTCTCACAGAACCAATCAGCAAACAGGGCCATGGCAGAAGCAGGTACCAGCTCTCAAGCCGGATCTGGTCCCCAGATCGTGGACATAGAAACACTTCTCCTTGAGCCACGTCTCACCGCAAGACCGCAAGAGCTTCAAGAAGTGCATGTGCTCCCCATCCAGGATCCTCCTCAAGGACACACTTCTCAAGTAGGTAAGCATGCGCATTGGTTCAGTGATGTTGCTGGACCACTGGGCGATGGAACCTACTTCTGGGAAGCAGAATTGGAGTTCAATGGCAAATGGGGTCGATACCACTTTTTCACACGCGAATTTGAAAGCTACCAAAATGCCGAAGTCATGAGATCAGTTTGGGTCAAAGCAGGTGTGGAAAGTTATTTCAGGACTCACTTACCAAAGCCGGATTTTTTACGATGCTCTTATCTGATCAGTACCATCACGCCAAGCAGAGCCAAGGGCGGCGACAGCACCTTTGTGTTGCCATCACTGCTGCCGGGTAATGAGCTCAAAAGATTCAAGTTGACCCTCAATCTGGTAAGAGAAGCGTTGGGTATGTATGGCATGCACATCCCAACAGAAAAGGAAACCATGGTTCCAGGTCGAATGAAGCACAAGGATCTTAATAAGCTCAAGGACATGGTGGCGATGACACCTACCATTGCGCTTCACCTGCGAACCATCATGCAACATTTTGCGTTTCCCGCCCAAGAACGATTCACAATGCCCCCGAAAAAAATATGGTTCAGTTTATATCTAGCAGAAACCGAAAGCCTGCCCATCAATGTGCCACACTGGATCATAGACCAGATCCACCTAGCACATCAAAGGTGGAACAAGAAACAGAAGAATGTGCTCCACGGGTGTTGTGCTCTGACCAGAATAATCTATAGATGCTTGGCTTATGACGTGCCTGTTCAGCGGGCACTCGTATGGTCCCGAGTCCAAGAATTCCAAAGAAGACTATCAGCAGCAGGTCCCCCATCAAAGAAGATGAGGGGGGGAGTCCAACTACCCTGTGCCCAACCAAGGGGAGCTACCGCTACACCAGAAATCACCCCTCCCCAGACACGACGAGTTAGGCCATTCACAATCCGGCTACCAAGACCAAGCACGGAGGGGCCTAATCTGGTGTTTCCACCCATTCCATCCGATTTGGAATTCCCGCAGGGATTTACTCTTGAGGACCTCACGGATGAAGAAATTGCCAGATTAATCTATGACTCTAACCTCGAAGCGGAAGCAGCGCGAGCTCAGGAACCACAACCCAAAACAACATCGGCCCCCACCCAACCCCAAGTTGTAGAAGTCGATGTAGATGAACAAGAGGCAGGAGGAGACGAAGAAGAAGCCGACGAAGAACAACATCAAGAATATGACGAACTCTCCGAGTTAGCAAGTGCCCCAGCATATTCGGCACAAATCAAGAGACTATATCGAACCATGCGACTGGTTCAGGAACAGCATAAGATGTCTCTAGAACAGGGCAAAAGACTCATGAACGACTTGCTAGCTGAGGAAGGTGTGGACGAGTTGTTCATTGAGTCCATGAACCTTCATGCCGACGCCGTAGGACTGGATGAGGCCATTCATGAGGCAGTGGCCTACATCCACAGGTTTGAAAAAAGAGTTCCCGTTCGTCCCAGGAGGTCCGGGAAGCAAATTCACATCAATACATCAGCACCAGGCGAGTCAGCGCAAGCAGAAGAATATCACGAAGCACCGTTGTCACCACCATCCCCACCTCACACTACACAATTCACTCCACCACAGGACACTAGCACCACCACATCCACTACCACTACCATTGTCATGGGCATCCCACTCTCTCCGGGAATCCATTACGGGGGAGTCACCATGCCCACCTTCACCACCCTGTTCACCGATGTCACATCCACTCCACCCACGATTCCCATCTACACCGTCACTCAAACAGTTGACACGATGGAAACCTCACCTGCCACAGCACCACTTCCTCCCCCCATGACACCTTCCTCACCTATACCCCCTCCACCCACATCTCCGCCTACATCCACATCATTCACCTCTCCCATTCCCGCCCCCATTCCCCCTGCATCTTCACCCTTCCCATCATTATTTAATGTAAATAACATATTTTTAGCATTAAACCAATGTGTATACCAGCTCCAGCATGAGTACAAAGCTCTGGACAACCGATATCAGCAACTGGAAACGCACCATCAAAACTTACAAAGACAGTTTCACATTCTACACACAGAAAATGCAGAACTGAATCAACGTTACACGACGCTTGAGCAAGCTCACCAAACATTATTGGCGGCACCCCAACCATCGACAGAATCAGGTGCCAAACAACTAGAAGCTTTGCTCGAGGTATACCAAGCCGATAATCTCAAAGTCCGGCGTAACCTGGCACTTCTCAGAAAACACATGGCGGCCGCCCTTGAGGAAAACAAGAGATTGCAGCAGCAAAATGAAGCAAATATAGAAGCTGCAATGGAAGGCTCTCCACACGAAATTGATCCAGAGCAGTTTAAAGCTGTGCCCTCAGAGACAATGAAGACCATCTTGGACAGCTATGCAGATCTATTAGAAGCTCATGATGACTTGGAAAGGGAACGGGATGCGCTGCGCAATCAACTCCAAGAGCAACAGACAGCACCCAAAGTCACAGAAACGACCACGACTTCAGAGGAAGTCAAGGCATTGAAAGAGCAGGTGGCCGAATTACAGGCAAGATTACTCACACATGAAAGGCAACCCTCTCCAGTTGTCGAACCAGAACCCGAGGATTTGGTACCCATCGAGGTAGATGAGACGTATGAGGAACCTTACGTTCCTATGCCAATGCCAGGTGGTGAACAAACCGCAGAAGGAATGGATACGCTAGAAATCGAAGTACCTGAGTGGCTCCAAACACTAGAGAAAACGGCATCAACTCATGAAGATCGAGTGGCAGTTCAAATCCAATCTATGGCAAAGATAGAGGACACTATTATTAAATCAGAATACTTCCGCAGCATGTCCCACCATAGATGGATCGGAACCAATGATGATCAATACGTGCCCTATTGTATACTCCTGGCGGACTACAATGCAGAAATCCAACATAGATGTGGCAAACCTCCAACGGTTGCTACACAATTTGGGCCAGATGATATCCCAGAGAGCGCCAAAAAAGGATCCATTCATCAACCCACTTGGAGGATCCGACTCCTCGAAACCTACCCGGAGATGGTTCGCACCTGGACGAATATGCCTCTTTTTATTAAATATAACCCTTGTTATGTTCCTGTACTCCGCAGACGCACATGGCCAGAGTTTACCATTGCAGTCAAGACTATCAAGGGATGCGCCAAATGGTTAAACTACGTCTATCTAGCACCCCCTCAAGGGCCTCCCACCGTCAATTACATGATTTCCACTATACGGCACTGGAGCATCCGATTAAGGAATACCCCTGATGTAATGGCCCAGATGTGCATGAAAATTTTTGAGTTAATGCTTATTACATTCAGGACCTTCAAGAATATCAAGGACCCACACTTCTCAGGCGTCGGATTCCTTACAGGAAACCAAGATTTAGTTTATGACATGAGCACCACTCCTTCCATAGAGGTGATATACGCTTGGCACGCCAGAATAAAATACCTCCCAGCCTGCTTTAAACAAACATTCGAAGAGATGTTCATAACAGGGTTCTGGGAATACCACTCAGAAATATTTGTACCCAGACCCTCACATCTCCTCCATTTATTTGCTGTGGAGCGAACCATTCACTCAGAGCAGTTACGGGTGCCACATCCAGATGTCCCAGGGCCAGTCAATTGGGATGCATTGCTGACAGATCTAGCAAGGGGACTCAGGTTAGAAGAACACCACCTCGCCGCCGATGTTGTACAATACTACGTCCAAAAAGCAGCTAGACAAGGGTCTGTCAGGGGCGACAGACGCGAGAGTGGGGGGGGTGTTGGCAGTAGCCTTGGTACACCAGGACTTACAAGACGTGAAAGTCAAAGAAGGGAGTCAGAGCGAAGGGACAGCACAAGCAAACAGGGCAGTCAAAGAAGATCTGGCAAGTAGGCCAATATTTTTTCAAGACATTAATGCAAATCAAGAGATGGACATGCAGGGAGGAAGAGCAAGTAGGGAGCTCGAAGATATGTATGGCAGATCACTAGAAGAAATCCCTACAACAACAGTGATTTTTATCACTAACAATCATTGTAAATATCATTTCACCTTTTTGTAGCTCCATTTTGTGCAAGCCAAGGAGTCCTTGAGCTTGAGGAGCCTTAGAAGTAGTTGCGTACCAATTTTCGTATTTTTTAGATCTCGTTTGAGCCCCCAAATAAGCCCTGGAACCTAATTTTTAACTAGGCCGGACACTAGGTCTGGACAGGGCCAAAAGCTAGTCAAAAACTATAAAAAGAGCTAGAGAGCTCATTTTTGAGATTGGATTGTAATTGAAACGAACTTGTAAGAGCATTTTGAAAGTAATCTAAAAGCTCCATTGATTCTCACTCTTTGTCTTGCCGTGTGTGCGCGTGTGTGTGTATGTGTGTGCATGCTAGTGTGCTTCTCACTCACGCACTTGTGCCGTCACTTGCTCGAGGTCTTCATACCATCCTCACGTCTTCCCGGATTGACATTAAAGGAGGTGCTACTCATCATTGAGCTACAGAGTTTTACTACTCGACCACCATTTCGAATGAGTTTGTAGGAGGAGAATGAAGTCTACAAGGTCACGGAAGAGTACCCACAAAAAGGGATGATTAGACCCAGCTATTCACCCTTTGTAGCACGAGTTCTTCTTATGAAGAAGAAAGACAGATCTTATAGGATGTGCATCGACTATTGAGCACTCAATAAGATTACTATCAGACACAGATATCCCATGCCAAGATAGATGATCTTTAAGATGCTCTAAGTAGAGTCGTTGTATTTAGTAAAATAGATTTAAAAAATGGCTACCATCAGATTAGAGTAAGAGATCATGATGTACATAAGATAACTTTCAAGTACCGTTTTGGTCATTATGAGTATTTGGTCATGCCACTTGGTTTGACTAATGCACGAGCTACATTTATGATGTCAATGAATGACATTTTATGACCATTCATTGGAAATTATGTTGTTGATTTTGTTGATGATTTGTTCGTGTATAGTAGGATTGTGCATGAGCATGAGATGCATCTTCGATTATTATTGAATGTTTTAAAAGAAAATAAGTTTTATGTTAATCTAGAGAACACTCACTTGTTTCTTCCGAGGATAGAGTATTCAGGGCATGTGGTATCAGTTGATGGGGTTCAGATGGATCCCAAGAAGGTTTCAGTTATATTATCTTGGCCTACTCCTTAGGATGAGGGGCAGTTATGGTCATTTCTAGGACTTTCTAGTTTCCATCGAAAATTCATCTCTTCTTATTCATCGATAGTAGCACCTATGATGAACTTGCTTCAAGGCAAAGTTCCATTTGCATGGAAGCAAGAGCAACAAGAAAGTTTTGACAGTCTAAAACAAGATGTTTCAGAGGCTCCTATACTCAAAGTGGTAGATCCACAGAAACCCTTTGAGCTGGAGATGGATGCCAGTGGCATAGCCATAGGGATACTTTTGAGCCAAGATGGTAGGCCAATAGCTTTCGAAAGCAAGAAGTTGAGTAGTGCACATCGCAATTGGCCAGTACATGAACAGAATTTGTATGTAGTGGTGCATGCACTTAAAGTCAAGAGACACTATCTTTATTGTGCACACTATAAGGTATACACAAATCATCATACACAAGTATTTTTGAAGTCAACCAGATCTTTCAAGCAGACATGCTCATTGGGCTGAGCTCATGCAGGGGTTTCACATGGAAATCCTATGAAAAAGAGGCAAAGAGAATATACTTGCTCATTGCTTTAAGAGATAAAGGAAGCACGGGTGGAAGATCCACATTTGTTACAGATTATTAGAGCTATAAGTAATGACTCTATCATAGGAGATGGGGCAGTTTCAGCTGTTTCTTCACCTAGCATAGCAAACAAGTCCATTTCATATTTCAATTTCTCATAGGAGAATGGAATATTCAAATGGAAAGGAAAGGTTTGTGTACTAGATTCTCAGGATTTGAGAAGAAAAGTCATGCATGATAATCATGATGTGCCTTGCGTAGGACATCCTGATGTTGACAAGATAATACTGCTTGTTAGAAAAACATTTTGGTGGCCTAGATTAGCCAGAGATGTATGCACCTATGTTCAACAATGCTTTATGTGTCAATTCAACAAAGCAAAAAGGATGACGACACTAGGTCTTTTGCATCCTTTACAAATTCCAGATCATAATGGGGACAGTGTATCCATGGACTTCATAGTCGGATTATTGCGGACCCAAAGGAAGTGGGATACTATCCCAGTTGTGGTAGACAGATTGAGCAAGATGGCTCATTGCATACCCATGCAAGAGAGGATAGAAGCTCCACATGTAGTGGAGTTGTTTATCTAGCATGTCTCCAGATTGCATGGGTTACCAACATCCATAGTTTTAGATGAGGATGTCAGATTCATAGGACACTTTTGGAAGTTTGTATCTAACAAACTGAAAGTATCATTAAAGATGAGTAGTGGTGATCATCCTCAGACACATGGTCAGACTGAGAGGGTCAATCAAATACTCAAAGACATGTTGAGGGCATATGTGTCTGAGAGACAAACATATTGGGATAGTTATTTGCCACTAGTTGAGTTTGCTTATAACAATAGGCCTCACAAGGTGACAGGAATGTCTTTTTTTTTAGATGCACTGTGACATGAATCCTAATGCTCATAGTACCATAGGCATGCCAAAGAAAGGTCCTACTGCTTCAGAGTTCTTCGCAAACATCCAAGAAAATTTAGAAATAGTTAAAGCCAAGATGCAACAAGCCGCTAATAGGGCAAAAGAGTATGCTGATAGGAAGAGATCTCCTAGATCCTTTGAGGAAGGAGATAGAGTCTTTCTTCGGGTACCAGCTAGGTCTACTTCATTCTCCACATGGAAATGTGCTTTCACAAAGGTTTTGTGGACCTTGGACGATAGTTAAGAAGCTAAGTGAAGTTGTATACCAATTAAAACTTCCTCCAAATTATAGAGTCCATAAAATGTTTCATGTCAGTAAACTTTAGAGGTATATTTCTAGGGTGGATAATCTAATAGAGGGTATTGTTTCTTTGCAAGAAAGTGATAGCACAGATCATTCTCCAGATAGGATACTAGATTGCAGAGAGAAGCGATTGAGGAATTGTGTCATCCAGGAGTATTTGGTAGCCTGGAGAGGATTAACACTTACTGATGCTACTTGGGAATCAAAAACTCTGGTTCGCAAGTACTTTCCCTCATTGATCATTGAGGACAATGATCTTTAGAAGGGGGAGAGAGTGTCATTGATCGACATTGGTCCATAGGGATCATTCTATGTGTGTGAGGGACAAGGGCCAGTAGCCAAGGTCCCAAGCTCGGGGGTTACCCTAAGGTATTCAATAGTAATGGGAATAAGTGTTGCATGATGTACACATGGTGGCACTAGACTATTCTAGATCATTGCTATTTTTAGAATACAAGAGGGTATATATGGATGGGAGGAGAGTTACACACACATCATTCAAGTCTTCGCTTATAGAATTGGTTACACAGAGTTTTATTTCTTCCTTCTTCTTCCTTGAACCTTGAATTTGACTTGAAGGAATCCTCGAAGTCATTTCTAGTCCAACTTTAGGTGGATGGAATGGTTACTTGAATTAAACATCAAAATTGGATGTTTTATACAAAATGCATTCAATTTTATAAGAGAATTGAGTTTTAGAGAAGTCTTTCATCCATTGAGTATTGGTTCAAGATTGATGGATGAAGAAAGAGTCTGAAGTTCTCTCAAAGATTATTAATAAAAATCTTGATGGGAAAAGAGTTAGGAGTTGTTTAGAGTTCTAATAGTTCTAAAGAAGTCAATTCTATGAGGTAATGAATTTGATTCATTAGTTAACTTTTACTAATGAAAGAGGTGAATGAAAGACTTCTTTCCTACATTCTACCTTGGACTCTAAAGCCCAATGAGACATGATAGTCTTGTAATCAGAAAAACATATTAATAGGTGTTACTTTAGAAGGGGGACATAATAAAAACATCTAAATTACATGTTTTGGTCAACTTCATCTTAAGGAAACTTCTCAAAGTCTTGAACTACTCAAATATTCATTTACTTTGTTAGGTACACACACATAGTGCATAGAAATGGACCTACAAAGAAAATTAGTTGGAAAGCCTTAGAATCCACCTACTTCATATGCTCGCACTATGGATGCCTAATTGCCACATTAAAAAACAATGAATTGGGAAGGGATGCTTCAAATCCAATCTTATCATTCTTTCCATACTTTGCACTTGATTAAATGTTTCACGTACAAAGCTAGGTAATATAAGAATGATTTGGAAAAGGATTAACCCACAAATGGATTCTCCTCTTTACTGATCTAGTTTGAAATAGAATCCCCTCTTGATAAAGAGGTGAATCAGAGAGATGAAAACCATGATCGTCGAGAAAGATGTGTTGAAGCTGAATGTCAAGTACAAAGCACATGATCACATCAAAGAGGTGGACACACAAGAAGAAGGAGGAACTAGGGAGCTCCAAGAAGTACATGTCAAATTTTCAGAACAATCCCTATAAAAATAGTGATTTTCATCACTAAAAACCATTGTAAATACCATTTTCTATTTTTGTAACTCCATTTTGTTCAAGCCAAGGAGTCCTTGAGCTTGAGGAGTATTAGAAGTATCTTCCTACCAATTTTCATAATTTTTAGACTTCGTTTGAGCTCTCAAATAAGCCATGGAACCTAATTTTTAACTAGGCTGGACACTAGGTCTGGACAGGGCCAAAACTACTCAAAAAACTATAAAAAGAGATAGAGAGCTCATTTTTGGGGTTAGCTTGTTAGAGAATAGAGCTTCTGTAAGAGAACTCTTTTGCAATCAAAGCTTTCCATTGTTCCTCTCTTTGATCTTACCTTGTGCGCATGTGTGTGTATGTGTGTGCATGTTTGTGTGCTTTCACTCACGCACTTGTGCCTTCACTTGCTTGTGGTCTTCATACCGGTCCTCACGTCTCCGCGGATTGACAAGTAAAGGAGGTGGTGCTTACGCTTGAGCTACACCAAATTTTGGCACCGTTGCCGGGGAGAGAGCTTCGAGGACGAGCGTTGTGATGGTAAGATCGTAGATTTGCGACATTGGAAGGTAAAAAATCTGTCATTTTTGTTCATTTTCTGATTTTTCTTCTTCATCTTCATCATCATCATCATCTCCACCTTCTTCCATCTTCTTCTTCATAGAACTTTCTTGTTTTTTAGTGCATTTTCACCATTTTCATACCATTTTTCATGCATTATTGTGTGAGAAGGAGTTAGGAGGTGCAAGGGGAGAGCAAGCGTTGTGTTTTTTCATGATTTTCTGCACATATGGAGCTCGCCATCGCTCGGCACTCAGAAATTTGAATTTCCCGCCAAAAAACACGATTCTGTGAAGAAAATCGCGATTCTATGAAAAATTCAAATTTTTTTGAAAAATCACGATTTTCTATTTCCCGCCTAAAAACTCTTTGGAGGAAACACGATTCTGAGGTCATTCTCAGAATCGCGATTCTGTGGTTGTGCTCAAAATCGTGATTCTCACAAATCACGATTTTCAGCAAAAACACGATTTTGTGAAAACACGATTCTCTGTTGGCAATCGCGATTTTCATGTCAAAAACACGATTCTATGAAAACACGATTCTTTGCTGACAATCGCGATTCTCTAAATTTTTGAAAACCACGATTCTCTGAGACAAAATCGCTATTCTCTAGAACACGATTCTCAAAACACGATTTTCTAAAACACGATTCTCATCCAAGATACAAAATCGCGATTCTCTAGAACACGGTTTTCAAAACACGATTCTGTGAAAAGACGATTCTGTGAAACACGATTCTTTGCTCAAAATCGCGATTCTCAAAAACACGATTCTCTGCTCAAAATCTCGATTCTCACAAATCATGATTTTCAGCAAAAACACGATTTTGTGAAAACACGATTCTCTGTTGGCAATCGCGATTTTCAAAAAACACAATCCTCTGCTCAAAATCGCGATTCTCATAAATCACGATTTTCAGCAAAAACACGATTTTGTGAAAACACGATTCTCAAGGTACAAAATCACGATTCTTTGATTTCACACAATCGCGATTCTCTGATTTCACACAATCGCGATTCTCTGATTTCACACAATCGCGATTCTCTTGGTTTCACAGGATCGCGACTCTCTTGATATTCATAAAATCGCAATTCTCATGAAGTTCACAAAATCGCGATTCTTTGATTTCACAAAATCGTGATTTTTTCCAAAAGCTCCTGTTTGCCTGTTTTGACCCCCAGGAGCCTGATTTGACATAACTTTTTCATCCAAAGTCCATTTTTTGAGCTCTATAGCTCGTTGGAAAGCTCGTTTCGAATTCTACACGGCCTCAACTGTTTTTTATAAGAATAACACGTTGATTTTTAGATAGGATAATTTGAAGTTGGGCTTCAAGTTGGACTAGGAAACTGTTGAGCCCATAAAAGTCATGTTGGTCAAAGTCAACTGCAGTCAAAGTCAAAAGGTCAAAGTGAATTGGTCAAAGTCAACAAGTTCAAGGTCAAAGTCAATAGGTGCAAAGTCAAAGTGCTAAAGTGCAGGTGTCAAAGTGCACAGGTAGTGCACAATTAATGGTCCACAAAGGGTAAATTGGAGAAAGTGGATTGCAGGTTGCAGAGGTATTTTCTCTAATTTCCCTAAGGTTCAAAGTGTGTTTTAAAGTGTTTTGAAAGGTTCAGGTGAACCCCCTCTTATGTGCAAAAGTGAAGACTTAAAAGGAAAATGTGAGGGTATGTGAAGCGGCAGCGTACGCACAGGTGAAAGTATGGCCCCCCCATTAAAAATTTGATTTTAGTCTAAAGTCACTACAGGACAAAATAGTGAGTCGTTGGCTGCCACTTGTGAAGACAATCTTGGGACATCAAAGTGAGCACCAAGATACCATTGCAGTTAGGAGCGTACGTGATCGACACACTCAAATCAAGGCAAGGTCTATTCTTGGACCAATCTTAGAGTAAGCAAGAGAAGCATAGTCTAAGTGAAGCAAGAAAGGGAAGTGCAAGAGTCACCAGTGTGCGACGCAGAGAAGTGGAGTTGAAGGAGTGCATAGAGAGTGACTAAGGGATTGTGCAGAGGAGTGCTAAGCTAGTCCCCCAAGCATCTCAAGGTCTCTTTGCAGTGTGCGCGTGCGGACAGAAGGTATTCATTCCTCCCCCTTAGTGGAAGCTTGGTGCAAGGTGTGCACAAGGATAAGCTTGAAGCAGGTGGAGGTCTGGTGCAGAGGAGGCCGGCCGCAAGAGAAGACTTTGGGATATTGGGTATTTTGTAATTGAGCACTCTGTGTGATTGTGCACAGAAGTATTGGCTTGTATTTTGCTTCAAACATTGTAATTGTCTTACTGTAATCAATCGGCAGAAGCTTCCAAGGTGTATTTCCTCTTTTGGTCTTTTCCTTTTCTCCTACAAACCCTCAAACTCCTTATTGTCTAAGAATTCCCCAACAAAATTTGGCATGCACGATGGGACTTCCAAGGAGATTTGAGCTTAGGAGAAACCAAGTGCAAAGTATAGCAGAGGTCACGTGTCTACAGTGCTACTTCATCAAACAAAAGGTAAATATTCTTATCAAGTGTGTCATATTAAGTGGGCTATGAGCTACTCATGACCGCAACCCGGTCCCAAACATTGAGGGTTACCTACAAGCAGACAAGAAGGAAGGTTGTTAGAAGGTCCTCAAGTCCACTCTCTTCAACCTCATCAGTAAAGAGCATGGCGGGTCAGGTAGACTTGGAAACTTTACTCTCTAGATTAAATATAAAGTTTCCTTCTTTCAAAGGCTTAGCTCAGGAGGATCCAGATGAACAAATTAGAAGGTTTTTGGCACTATGTAAGACTAGAGGCTTAATGGGTAGGGAGGATGCCTTTTTTATTCTCTTCCCTACCACATTAGAGGGATTAGCAGATAAGTGGTTCAGCCAGTTTGCTGAAAACCATTTTACCACTTGGGATGTGATGAAAGATGCATTTAAGAATCAGTTCCAGCATGGCAACACTGCGGAGATTATCATAGAAGAACTAGAAAATTTGAGATTGGGTCTAGGAGAAAAGTTCCCTGAGTTTGTGACTAGGGCCAAAGCACTAATGGCTAAATTGCCAGATCCACCACACGATTTTTTTGTTAAGAAGTGGTTAGCTAAGCCCCTAACAGTGGCCACCCAATGCAAAATAAAGGAATTAGTGTTACCTACAGCCTCCATAGAGGAGTTCATCAACATAGCCACATGCTTGGAGCAGATAAGGTACCAGTATGGAGCAACTTCTTCCCAACCAACATATGGTACAAAAATGGAGGATCCAGTGATCCAGCTAAGGAAGGAGCTGGAGGGCTTAAAAAGAAATAAGCCCTACAAAGAGGAGGAGAATGTTGTTGCTCAGTTGAGAAGGGAGATTGAAGCACTAAAGCTCCAAAAGGAGGAGGAGGCCCAGGCAGAGGAATTGGGTCAGCTGTGAGAGGAGTTGCAGGAGCTCAAAGGAGGTGGCATCAAGAGTGGACTTTGGTGTTCCATGTGCAGCAAGCAAGGTCACATAGTAAGTGAATGTCCTCTGTTAAGTGTGACTTGTCAATTATGCAGGAAAGTTGGCCATGAGGCCCATGAATGCCAATCAAGAGGAATGCCTGCAACGACATACTGGACACAAGGAGGACCCCCAACACCAGCAAATGTGATGGCTGCTAAACCAAATCAAGGTAGCAACTATAATCCTAGACAGAGGAATAACTTTGGAAATGGGCCTAGGAGGCCAATCATCTATTTCAGATGTGGAGAATGCGGGCACTATCAAAGTAGGTGCACCCTACCAGAAAATGCCCCTCCTTGCAAGAACTGCCCTAAGGCAAGAGACCATTATACAAATTGTTGTCCTAAGAATCAAGCCTCTTCATCCGGGCCTCATATTCAAATGATTTCGGTGCACAAAGAAGAAGTGTGTGATCTAGTCAATGAGCCATCACCATCTACCAGGGGGTGCAATTAGAAGAAATAGAATCTTTGACTGTGCAGACAAGAAGCAAGGGGAAGGCTCAAGCAGACATAGGACAAGGGTCAAAGATTAAGGAATGGAATCAAAATAGAGAACCATCTGAAGATAAAGTCACCACAGGTGCAGATACAAGTCAAAAAGGAGATCTCATATGCACCAATGATGCCATTGGGCATGCCTTCAACATGGCTCATGAGGAGTTTGATAAGTCAACTGGAGCCCATGCTCTCAAGGAATCAGAGGCTTCAAAACTACTCAAGTCCATGAAAAAGGAGGTTAGTATTTTTTATTTAATAAAGGTGGATGGGAAATTCAGGTCAGAGTTATTGCAGATAATTGATGAAGCTTCCACTACAAGTTTGGTGGCAACGACTGCTATTTTACATAAAGGAAAAATTGTAGGGGAAGCACCCCTTACAGATTATAAAAGTCCTCGGCTGACAGTATCTATCAAAGGTCATGAATTTCAAGGAGGTATTGTGGATGGTGGTTCTGGCATTAAGTAAAAGATTCTAGTGAAGAGTGTTCTTTCCCGATTCAAGAAATCCCTACAGGATGGATGCAGGACAAGGAGGAACACATTGAAATCAAAAATACACCTGCTTATGAAGCTATGCACGAAAAGCTAGTAGAAGAAGACAAGGAAGAAGATGAGCACGAAGATAATATGGTGGAGAGAAATCATGTCAAAGAAATACAATTAGGCACTCAAGACAATAATCGACCAGTTTTGGTGGCCACTTGGTTGTGGAGCCACCCAGGGCTTCTTGAAAAGGTAAAATCATTCTTGACCCATTATACATATGTTTTTGCCTGGCATTATAAAGACTTAGAAGGAGTGCCTGCAACTTATGGAGAGCACAGAATCCCTTTGGTTGATGGAGCCAAACCCATAAGAGGGAAGAGTTATAGACTTAATCCAAAATATGCTGAAGCTGTCTATGTGGAAATACAGAAGATGGAGGATGTAGGAATCATCATTCCTGTAGAACACTCAGAGTGGCTCTCACCTATGGTTATAGTACCAAAGAAGAATACTAATAAAATCAAAATTTGTGTTGACTTTAGAGCACTCAACAAGGTGACCATTCCAGATGGTTTCCCAATGCCTTTTGCAGAGCAGGTCATTGAAGAAGTGGCTGGGCATGCATTATATAGCTTTATGGATGGATTTAGTGGCTATAATCAAATATCAATACACCTAGAGGATCGTGAAAAGACTGCTTTTATCACACCTTGGGGAACATATGTGTATGTAAAAATGCCATTTGGGCTCAGAAATGCTCCAGCCACCTTTAACAGAAGGGTCAATCTCATTTTTGGCCCCCTATTGCTGGAATCACTTAGAATCTTCATGGATGACTTCTCTTCGTTTTCAGGTTCTCACAAAGAAACTCCTCTAGATTGTTTGGACCATCACTTGAGGCAGTTGCAAAATGTTTTCAAGAGATGCAGGGAGACTAAGCTAAAGCTCAATCCAAACAAATGTCATTTCCTTGTGACAGAAGGAACTCTCTTAGGACATGTGGTGTCGGCTAAAGGTATGGCCCCAGATCCTGACAAAATCATTTCTATATTAAAGTTGCCTAAACCTAAATCTCCTAAAGAGATTCAGAGTTTCTTAGGGCATACTGGATACCATAGAAGGTTTATAAAAATGTATGCAGAGATAGCCAGACCACTGGCTAGACTTACAAGTAAGGAAGTACCTTTTAAATGGGAAGAAGAGGAGGAAAAAGCATATCAAACATTACGGTCAAGGTTAGTGTATGCTCCTATTTTGATCACACTTGAGTGGTCAAAAATCTTTCATATACATGTAGATGCCAGTGCCTATGCAGTGGGGGCAGTTTTGACCCAACCCAGTGAAGAATTTAAAGTGGACAGACCAATTCAATATGCTAGTAGAATCTTGACCAAGGCTGAAAGGAATTACAGTACTACAGAAAGGGAAGCCCTAGCAATGGTTTTTGCTGTCCAAAAATTTTCATTACTTACTGGGAGTAAAATTTATTATTATAACAGATCACCAACCACTAAAATACTTGCTCAACAAACCACAAGCCACTGGTAGAATATGGAGGTGGTTATTGTTGTTCCAAGAGTTTGATTTTTCTGTAGTCCACAGACCAGGTAAAGATAATGTTATGGCGGATCACCTATCCAAAATCAATATGATGAATCAAGCTAGTGGAATCAATGATGATTTTCCAGATGCTCATCTTTTTGTTGTACAAGCTCAAGGTTGGTATTATGATATCAAGAATTTCATTACTACTGGGTTGTATCCAAAAAAGGCTAGTGCTGTGCAAAGGAAGAGACTGCTAATCAAGAGTAGACCATATACCTTCATTGAAGATAAATTATATAGACAGGGCAAGGATGACAGGTTTAGGAAGTGTTTGGAAGAAGAAGAAGTGAGGGAAGTCCTTCACTCTGCACATGAAGGAACAGGTGGTGGGCACCTTCTAGGGCATATTATGAGTCAGAGGATACTGGATGCTGGTCTATGGTGGCCTACACTATTTAAGGATGTAGATGAATGGGGAAAGGCATGTGACGTTTGCCAGAGTTGTGGACCTAAGCCAACAAAGCAGAGGCATAACCCCTTGATTGTTTCCACTTCCTGGCAACCATTTGAGAAGTGGGGGCTAGATTTTGTAGGGCCCATCTATCCTCCCGCAATTCCAAAAAGAGAGAAATATCTCTTGATAGCTACAGATTATGCGACAAAGTGGGCTGAAGCTATTGCCTCCCCCGACTGCACTGCCCAAACTCTTGCTGATTTCATTTATAGTAGCATCATTTGCAGGTTTGGATGTCCACTTGAAATTTGTACAGATCAGGGTACCCATTTTGTCAATAAAGTCCTGCAGGAAATTTTCAACAGGTATAGAATTCTACATAGGACCTCCTGTGCTTACTATCCAAGAGCCAATGGACAGGCTGAATCAACAAATAAGGTTTTAATCTCAATGTTAAGAAAGGAGTGTATGTTATAGCCCACTTCCTGGGGCATTGCTTATCAAGGTACCCTATGGGCATACAGGTTAGCCTACAAAGAGGCCACGGGATATTCTCCATTCCAACTGGTTTATGGTATATTGCCCATTGAGCCCTTTGAATTTTTACATGGATCACCTAAGATAGCATTCATGTAGGGCAAGAAAGATTGTGATGTCTCTCAGAGGCTCGGAGCACTACATAAAGTGGAGGAGATTCGTCTACTAGCAACAAGACAATTGATAGAGACTCGATGAAGAGGAAGGAGGCACATGATCGACATCTGTGGAACAACAACATTGAACCAGGCATGTTAGTTCTTCTCCATAGACCTCATCTTCATACACAACTGACAGGAAAATGGCTTCCACATTGGAAAGGACCTTATAGAGTCAAAACAATGCTAAATTGGGGTGTTGTGGAGTTAGAGCCGCTGAAAGGAGAGGCCTTTCCACTGGTCAACATCTCAAGGCTCAAGGCCTATCATCAACACACTTGAAGAAGTATGGATCACCTGGAACTGCAAAATCTGTCGAGGTTGTACATAGCTTTCTCATCTCATTTTGCTCAGTTTTAGTAGTTTTCTTTATCAATTTCATTATTGTTCCTGGTGTTTTTAGCAAACCTAGAAGGCATTTCATAACCTCTGCAAAAGTAAGACTTTTGGGTATTTTTGGAAATTTTTCTAGCAATTTTAGCCTTTTTCTAGCATTTTTTATCCCTTTCCGATGTCATTTTCTTGCCAAATAGGAGGAATAAAAGGAGGATCTCTATGGTTTGATGAAAGAAATTGGGCCTAGCCTTGTGGAAAATTCATGAGAAATTTTTGGCCATTTTTAGGCATTTTTTTGGATTTTTCCTTCATTTTTCTCTATTTTTGGGTTATTTTTCAAAAAACAAAAATCCCCCCCCCCCCTCCCCCACCGACCACCACCGACCACCCTTTCCCCCCACCCTCTCCCCCACCGACCACCCTTACCCCCCCCCCCCCCCCGGCCCCCCCCCTCCCCCACCGACCACCACCGACCACCCTTTCCCCCCCCGCCCCCCCCCCTCCCCCACCGACCACCACCGACCACCCTTCCCCCCCCCCCCTCCCCCCGCCCCCGGTTCTGACAGCCCCTCCCCCCCCATTTAATTTTTATTTTTTTGTTTTTTTGTTTATTTTATTATTATTTTATTATTTATTTATTTATTTATTTTATTTTATTATTATTACTTATTTTATTTTATTTTATTTATTTATTTATTTTCTTTCTCTTTTTTTCTTTTTCGGTATGAGCGTCCAAAAAAAAAAAAGAGAAGACATTTTTTTTTATTTTAGTATAGATATCATTTAATTTTTTTTATTTTTTGGCTCAAATCTTTTGGCTCTGGATCATGCCTCGGTTGGTCGTTTTTTGCACAAATGGAGTCATTTTCATGTTTTTTGGCACCTCTGGACTCAGTTTTTGGCTTTATTTTCCCAAATTCCAACTTTTTCTCTGACTTTTGGTCAAAACCCACATGTTTGGAGCACATTTATCACATGTTTTTATTTCACCACATTGTCCATATGGTCTATTCTCACCTCATCTTCCATTAAGTTTTTATGTTTCCCATATGTACCCTCTATAGCCCTCCAGTTTAATCATTTTAGCCCCCTCCAGACCCCTGATTCCTACTCCCAATACCTCCCTTTACCAATCTGCCCAGCCACATCCTTAACCCTCCCTGCCCCATCCATCTCCGCACCCTCCGCCCTCCCTACCCCTTCCTTAATACCCTCCCATTGCAACCCTTTGCTTTTCCATGGAAAATTCCAAGTTTTGGTTCTTCTTGTTCTATCCTGCTTTTGGTGGATTTGGTTGCTGCTCAGATGTCCTCTTCAAGTTTTTGCAGCTCCATTATCATGGTGTCCTATATGCTCACAGTTTTGGCTGTAGCTCTCCGAGACGGAGAGCACATTAGTTGGTGGGCAACTGTTGAGCCCATAAAAGTCATGTTGGTCAAAGTCAACTGCAATCAAAGTCAAAAGGTCAAAGTCAATTGGTCAAAGTCAACAAGGTCAAAGTCAACAGGTGCAAAGTCAAAGTGCTAAAGTGCAGGTGTCAAAGTGCACAGGTAGTGCACAATTAATGGTCCACAAAGGGTAAATTGGAGAAAGTGGGTTGCAGGTTGCAGAGGTATTTTCTCTAATTTCCCTAAGGTTCAAAGTGTGTTTTAAGTGTTTTGAAAGGTTCAGGTGAACCCCCTCTTATGTGCAAAAGTGAAGACTTAAAAGGAAAATGTGAAGGTATGTGAAGCGGCAGCGTACGCACAGGTGAAAGTATGGCCCCCCCATTAAAAATTTGATTTTAGTCTAAAGTCACTACAGGACAAAACAGTGAGTCGTTGGCTGCCACTTGTGAAGACAATCTTGGGACATCAAAGTGAGCACCAAGATACCATTGCAGTTAGGAGCGTATGTGATCGACACACTCAAATCAAGGCAAGGTCTATTCTTGGACCAATCTTAGAGTAAGCAAGAGAAGCATAGTCTAAGTGAAGCAAGAAAGGGAAGTGCAAGAGTCACCAGTGTGTGATGTAGAGAAGTGGAGTTGAAGGAGTGCATAGAGAGTGACTAAGGGATTGTGCAGAGGAGTGCTAAGCTAGTCCCCCAAGGATCTCAAGGTCTCTTTGTAGTGTGCGCGTGCCGACAAAACGTATTCATTCCTCCCCCTTAGTGGAAGCTTGGTGCAAGGTGTGCACAAGGATAAGCTTGAAGCAAGTGGAGGTCTGGTGCAGAGGAGGCCGGCGGCAAGAGAAGACTTTGGGATATTGGGTATTTTGTAATTGAGCACTCTGTGTGATTGTGCATAGAAGTATTGGCTTGTATTTTGCTTCAAACATTGTAATTGTCTTACTGTAATCAATCGGCATAAGCTTCCAAGATGTATTTCCTCTTCTAGTCTTTTCCTTTTCTCCTACAAACCCTCAAACTCCTTCTTATCTAAGAATTCCCCAACAGAAACCAAGGGGGCTCCAAAGGATTTTTGAACCATACCAAGGGAAAATTTTGGACTCTTAGCCAAAGCTTATGAACCTGAGATCTGGTAGACACCTAGGCAAGGATAGACAAAGCATTAGATCTTCTCAGTCCAGTGTCAACCATACAGCTAAGTCTTGGGCACAACAACTAAGTGGTTGTCCTTACGTACTAAACTCTGACACAAGTGACTCGGAAATGTCTTTTAGCATGGGGAAACCTGCAGGTGGCTCAGGAACTGCCCATCTACAAACACCAGAAGGACCCTATAAAACACAATTGGAATATATTCATACCAACCGATTAGGTGCTCGCATCTATGAGGATGGCCTGAGGCGATCAATGGTCCAACTCAAAAATCCAGATCAACCCTTTGGACTTGAACACCCGGTGGTCAAGTTCGAAGAGGGTTCATACATTGATAAGGAAGGAACCATGTATGTGGTCACCAACCTACCAGATAGGACTGATGAGTTTGGAAATATCATTCATGAGAATGATATAGGAGACCTAGAACAAGGAAATGTAGGACAAGGACCCCAGACTCCTAGAGGTAAGTCAGTTTTGACCAGAGTGATCACTCCAGATTGGATTCCTCAAGATAACAAAAGCATAGAACTATTCTTGAATAGAGAAACAGAGGAAGCCTTTTGGAGATTCAAGCCAGATCAACCTAGCCAATTGGGCATAGTCATCATCTACGAGTTCAAGGATCCAGAGATACCAGGCAAGGTTGTCTACCTGGATAACACATCAGAGAAAACATTCTTGGTAACAAAACATGATAGACATGCATATACTTGGAAGAGTGAATGGATTTTCCCTCCACCAAGATCCAATGTTTCCCATGGCCTCCAAAGAGTAGGATCATCCCAAGCTCATGAAGCCCAGAGAGAAAGAACTAGAGAGAGACCTGAGGTAAGTTTTGCACACACTGTGGGCAGGAATAGATCAGGAGTTGAAAATGAAAGACTTGAAAGAGAGAGACATCAACCACATAGGCAACAAAGAGATGAACAGGATGTTCCATTGCTTAGACCCCAAGAGCACACAAGAACCCTTTGACCCACTCAAGTGATCAAGGCAATGAAAAATTATTTTGACGCGATAAGAGATCCTTATGATCATGTGGCTGAGTTCAAACAAGTGTTAAGAGCTGAACAGGTTGAGGATTTGTTCACCCAATACGAGGCATTTGGTCTGACTCTTAAGGACACTGCCTTAGCTTGGTTTCAACCACTGAGTAGTCGCAACTATCACGATATAGGTCAGCTGCTAGACGAATTCATTGTAGAATTTTCCAAGAGTGGTATCAGGCATAACACATCATCTTTGATCCACAGTTTCAAGCAGACACCCCAAGAAACAGTGCGACTAGTAGGTAGAAGGTTTAGACAATACCTAGAAAGATGTCCTGCTCCAGAGTTACCCACACGAGCCAAACAAGTGGCTTTGTTCTTAGATGGCTTAGTGAGCACAAAGTTGAGATCATATGTGTACTTGAAAGAGCCCAGATCCATAGAAGAGTGTGTACGGACGTGCATTGACATAAAAGATAACTTGGGTGAGGAGTTAGGATTGTCCAAACTCTATACGGATTCTGATAGTTCTACGAGTCATACTTCAAAAATCTCCACAGAAATAGATGAGATAGCTGAGCAAGTTGCCAAGAAATTGGGTGTCCAAAATAGACAAACACAAAGAGTCACCTCATTGAATCGGTGTTATACTTGCGGAGGCGACCACATGGCTAATGTATGCCCAATGCACAACCAAAACATGAGAGAAAGGAATACCCCATACTGCACTATTGAAAGGAAGTACACGAACCACACGGCTCAAGATTGTCCCTACAATAGGCAAATTGTTAGACAAAATTATCAACAACCTTACCCACAAGGTAGGTATCAGAACCAATACCAACAGCCATATTATAGACCACAACAGCAATATCAGGCACCATATAGGCCACAACTAGTCTTGGGAAACCAACCACCAGCTCCTGCCAATACAATTCTAGTTAAGTATGCACTAGCAGAAGAGAACCTTAATAGAGCATTGGTGCCAGTGACCCCACTGATCTCAGATAATGACTCTCACGCTCATAGTTCATACTACTCCCATGAAGGTAGTCCACATGCTTATTACACTGAGTGGCCTGAACATAGTGAGATTTACTCGTATCAATATGAGGCACCACCTATGGAGCAAAATTGGGAGCCAGAATACTCCAATGTCATGTACACAAATCCTAACCCTAGGCCCCAATTGAGACAAATGAGACCACAAGCCCCTAGAGGATCTTGTTTCAGATGTCAAGGTGACCATTTCATTCGTGACTGTCCCCACCCACCATCTTCAAGTCAAGGATAGGCTATCACAATACAGGTTTCTTGTCCTGATTGTGGCAAAGAACATCTCCCCAGAGATTGTCCAAGAAACCCCTCTAGTGCGCCCAAGATAACACCCATTAATGTGGTAGGCTTAGTGGCGGATTCAAGTTCAAGTTGCAGTAATGTGGCTCCTATACAAGTTGTCACTAGAGCACAAGCCTTAAAACAAGATAAACCAGTAGAGCAATCGGAGTCGAGTGAATCGGGAGAACCTAGTAAAAGGAAAACAAGAACATGGAAAGATACCAGAGAGAAGGCTAATCGCAAGTGGAATAAAAAGTTATCCGAACTAGAAGAAAGCTTGAAAGATGCAAAAACAAAAATAGAAGACATCGCATCTCAAAGCCCCTCACATGCCGACACTCCATCCACTCCACCTCATCCCACCCCACCACCCATTGTAAATAGGCCGCAACCAGGGTCTGTTCTGGCAGATCCAACCCCAGAAGGCTTGGACATGATGTTCAAGGCCTACCAGGCTCGACTTCAAGAAGGGCCAACAGCTGCAAACCTAGAAAAGAGTTACCCTAGAGCAGATTTAGAGATTGAAAGAATGAGAATGTGCATGAAAATGGTAGAACAAGCTCAAGCTATACTTGAGACTAGTCAAAAGTTCAATCAGACAAACTCTATCAAACCAGATTTGCATTTCCAGGGCTTACTAGAAAGATTAGAGCAATTGGTAAACAAACCACAAGTTTCTTTACCTCCACAGGATCAACCATCTTTTGAGAAAAGAAGCTCACCACCAATGGGAGTGTATGTTCCTAATTCCACGGATGCTGGAATACCTCCTTCAATTCAACAGTACTCTCAAGAGTTCTTGCGGGAAATACAAGAAGAGAAATGGGCCAAGGAGAAGGGTAACTCCCCTCCTATTCCTGAGATTGATGATCTTCATGATCAATTTCCCCAAGACATTCCATCTATTTACGGAGATGAAGCAGAACAACAAGAAGACAAAAGATTAGATTTTGAATCTAATACCCTAGAAGAACTGCCTCAATTTCCAGGTCCATGGGAATCTGAATCTCTCCAAATTAGAGCCCCCACAATACTGGTAAGAAATGAAGACTCAGTGGTTCCAAGGAACACTGATGTCGTGAAGAACACTAAGGTTCAGTGTCACCTCACTATAGAAGAGCTGCTTAAAGCAAAACCTAAGCTATGGAACCATGTGAAGGATTAGGTCCCAAAACTTGAGTCCAATATGCCAAAAACAGGCTCTAAGCAAAAAGTACCAGAGATACCTCTAGACAAAATAGGGGACATGTGTGAGGGTGAAGAAGGTAATACTTATCTTCCAATCACCTACCAAGGTTACACAACCAAAGCAATCATAGATTCAGGTGCTGGTGTTGCTATTGCGACCACCTCCTTGTGGAAGCAATGGGGCAAACCCACATTAAGACCAACTAGAATGAAGCTTCAAATGGCCAATGGTCATTTTGAAAGACCTCTAGGATTGCTAGAAGGGATAACTCTAACCACTTGTGGTGTAGAGTTTGAACACACATTTGCTATATGTGACTTTGAGAAAAATAATGTCTATGAGATGATCTTAGGCAGACCCTTCCTACGACAATTGCAAATAGTACAGGATTGGGGAACCAACTCCTTGTACTTACAACACTTAGGGGTCATCACCAAGGTCAATCTGAAGGATTAATCCTTCAGAGATGTACCACCCCTACAGTGGAATCCTATCCACAAAGCAAAAGAAGATTCCATCTCTGTGCATTCTGAAAGTTCACCTGATCCATCTTGGTTGCATGAAGCTACTCATTTGTGGATGTGCAAAGTCGCGGAGGAAGAGGAAAAATGCTTAAAGGCAAGAGAAGAAGGAACTTCTCCAGGAGATAGACCAATTAAGGACCCAGCCTATACACCAATGATCTTTCCAGATGAGGAATTTGAGCCTCATGGCTGGCCAGAAATCTTAGCTACCATGGACATTGCAGTCAATGAAGAACAATGGACACCTCATTGTGATGAGGAGGGTTATGATATTTCAGTATTCATGTGTCAGCCCTTGTTAGAAGAATGCGACCCTAGTGATGTCATATAAGAAGAAGAGAATGACGATGATCTGGAGTCTATTGTGATGGATAGTTGCTTTAACTCAGAGCAGCACTATCTAGAAGACATAGGAGTGTTCACCCAGAAAGAAGAAGAATCTCTCACAAGTATTAAAACGGTAAACTCAAAGGATGGAAGTGAGAGCAGTCAAAAGAAAAAGAAAAGAAAAACAGTAAAACAAGAAGAGGAGGAATCATTGTTTGAAGTACCAGAAAACTTCAAGAAATATGAAGTTGACGACCATAAAATTTTGGTACGAATGCCTAAGAGAGAGGCCATCATAGAAGAATCATATGATAATAAAGAAAAGACCAAAAAGATTGTGGTGACCATTGAAGGGAGCGAAGAGAAATGTAGGTATATAGGAGATGACCTAAATGCAAGAGAAGAAATGGAGCTAGTAGCTCTATTAAGGGAATATAGGGATGTGTTTGCGTGGCACTATAGAGACTTGAAGGGGGTGGATCCAAGAATATGCTCTCATACAATCCCCATGACGTTTGATGTCAAGCCCACCAAACAGAAGCCCTACACATATAATGACACTTATGCAGCCAAGATAAAAGAAGAAATTGATAGGCTGATTGAAGCTGGATTCATCTATGAGATTGAGCATACTGAATGGGTGTCCCCCATTGTAGTGGTGCCCAAGAAGAACGGGAAGTTTCGAGTGTGTATTAACCTTAAAAAAGTTAATGCCGCTACGATCAGAGATGGTTATCCACTTCCAATCACAGAACACCTATTGGAGCGTGTTGCGGGCAAGGAAGTTTATAGCTTCCTTGATGGATTTTCAGGTTACAATCAAGTAGCCATTGCCCCAGAAGATCAACACAAAACAGCTTTTGCCACAGAGTGGGGAATATTTGCATTTCGTGTGATGCCATTTGGGCTCACCAATGCACCTGCAACATTCCAAAGGCTCATGTGTCATGTCTTCAAAGAGTTCTTGCGAAAGAGCTTAGAAGTGTATGTGGATGATTTATGTGCTCATTCCCAAGAAAGAAGATTTCACATCCCTGAGCTCAGACAAATCTTCAACAAGTGTAGAGAATATCGAGTGTGTCTGAACCCAGAGAAGTGTGTGTTCATGGTGCATCAAGGTAAAATTTTAGGTCATATTGTTTCGAAGAATGGAATCTCAACAGATGAAGATAAGGTACGAGCCATAGCGGAGCTGCCAAGGCCAAGGAATGTTAAAGAGGTACAAGCCTTTATGGGCCATTGTGGATATTACCGTAGGTTTATCCACATGTACGCGATCATAGCTAGACCCCTTTACGCCTTGTTGTCTAATTTTGAGTGGAACGACGAATGTGAGAATTCTTTCAGTGAACTGAAGAAATGTTTGTGCACAGCACCAATATTGACCACTCCTGATTGGAATAAACCATTCCATGTCCATGTGGATGCATCCAATCACGCCATAGGATGTGTGCTTGCATAACCCACAGGTGAAGGAAACTTAGATTTGCCCATAGCATATGCTAGTAGACAGCTCACCGCAGCTGAACGAAACTATACCACAACTCAGCGAGAGGGCTTAGGCATGGTATATGCTGTGAAGAAGTTTAGACACTATTTATTGGCCAACAAGTTCAAGTTTTTCACTGATCATCAAGCTTTGTTATATTTGGTCATAAACCTTGCAATATTGGACGCTTAGTGAGATGGTTTCTCTTACTAATGGAATATGACTTTGAAGTTGTTGTCAGGAAAGGTAGAACCCACCTTAGGGCAGATCACCTTTCTCGCATCACTTCAGGGGAGTCACCGCAAGGAGTGTCTGATGACCTACCGGATGCTTATCTGTTCAATTTAGAAGTTGTTCCTAACTGGGCAAATAAGTTGGTGCCAGTCCTAACCTTCGGACCTGCAAATAAGCATGTGAAAACATCACAAGAAGAAATTGTAAAATCACAAAAATATCACATATTGGCAGGAAGCATGTACGAACAAGATACTGAGGGTGTATTAGCTTGTTGTGTCGAGGATGATGAACATAGTAGTTGGTTGCAGCAAGCTCATGAAGGATTGCTAGGAAATCACTATTCTAAACAACAAACATTGCAGAATCTGAAGCATTTAGGAGTGTATTGGCCTAGCATGGACAAAGAAATACATGAATGGATTAAGAATTGTCCAATGTGCAGAGAGGAACCCCCAGTGGAGCATGCGACCCTTTATCAAGTGTCATTAATTCCAGATTGGAGTGCTCCATTGGTAGAGTTTATGAGGTCGGGAAGATTACCCAAAGAGGCTAGTCTAGCAAGAAGACGAAGCATGGAGCAAGAGGCTCAAGATGGTTACTTAAGACTGTGCGTGCATGAATCAGACTATTAAAAGATCTTAGAGACTGCACACAGTGGTGTTGCAGGTGGACACTTTGGTCCTGATCAAGTAATCAAGACCATTCTATTCTCAGGACTTTGGTGGCCCACTCTTCATATGGATGCACATACCTATGTGAAGAAATGCGACACATGCCAACGTGCACAATATCCAGTTAGAAAATATGAGATGCCTTTGAGACCAATGATGGGAGGACGTGCATTTTCAAAGTGGGGTATAGACTTTGTAGGCCCTATTAACCCCCCAGCTAGAAACACCCATGCAGAGTACATTATTGTAGCCACAGATTACCTTACAAAGTGGGTAGAAGTCAAAGCCACCACAAAGAATGATGCTCAAACAACGGCTAAGTTCTTATTCGAGAATGTGTTCACTAGATATGGACTACCAATAGAGTTAGTAAGCGATAGAGGCACACACTTCTTAAATGAAGTCATTGAAAATCTTCTCCAAGAATTCTTGGTGATACATAAGAAGTCTGCCCCTTATCACCCACAAGCTAACGGACAAGCCGAGAGCACCAATAAGATCCTCTGTAACGTATTGACAAAGCTGGTAAATAATAAACGCTCTGATTGGGACAAACAACTTCATCATGCTGTTTGGGCTTATCGAGTTACCTACAAAACGGTACTCAACGCCACACCATTTCAGATGGTCTTCTGACAGAATGTTGTTCTACCATTGGACTTCCTCATCCCAGCATTAAAAGTAGCACAAGAGCATGAGTGGAATGGAAATGAATTGTCCTCTAGGATCTTTGATCTAGAACGCTTAGGTGAGACAAGGCTACGAGCGGCAGCAGGCATCTATGCTGCAAAGAAAAGACAAAAGGCATACTTTGATGCACACATCAAGGATAAGGGACTAAAAGAGGGAGATCTAGTGTTGGTTTACACACTCAAACAACATGCCCATAAGTTCGAAAAAAGAGGATATGGACCCATGATCATTAATAGAATTTCCACTAGCGGTGCAGTTCAATTAGCTACTTTAGAAGGTGACATCTTGCCAAACTATATCACTGGTTGTGGAGTCAAATTATATCAAGAACCTCTTACAGAGGACATGCTAATGAGACTCAACACTGCTAAGAAACGAAAAGAAGAAGAGATGAGAGTCAGAGAAGAAGCACAGGCAGAGGCTAGAGAGCGCATAAGGTGAAATAAGTTAAGGCAAATAGGACTAGATGTCAACTCAAAACCCCAAAATATCACATGGATATGTGCCAAAAATCAGGCATAATTACTTCTCAAGTCATTGACCGACGTCCCTTTGTGACCATAGAGATAGGACAAGGAAAGGGTGCAAGGACTGTGAAAGCATTGATTGACTCAGGTGCAGCAAGTAGTGCAGTTAGACTTTCCTACTGCCAAGACTTGCAGTTGAACATCAATCCCATAGAAGCTTATCTCATAGGTTTGGGAGGCATGGAAACCCCTTGTTTGGGCGAGGTGGAACTTCCCATCTACCTTCAAGATGTTCCAATGAACGTCAAAGTGCTGGTGTGTCAAGATGAGAACCTTACAGAACCTCTTGTCTTAGGACAAGATTGGATTTATGACAATGCAGTCAACTTGAACCTACAAAGTCAACTTCTTCAAGTTTGGGTCCAGGGACAATGCTTTACATTAGAACTAGAAAATGGCATGCTCACAAATCCATATCTCACATCTTGTAGTTCTCCTAGGACTAATCTTAGCAAAAGAGATGTTGTATGTGTCAAAAGCTCTATGTCGCAGGAGAACTCAATCATGGAAGAACATGCTCAAAGACAAGCGGAATTCTCCTCTGGTGCAAGGACTAATGCCGCCACTATCAACCAACAAGGCAAGCACAACCGAACAGGACAACTGCTATATCTAATAGACAACGAGGTTTCCAAAGGAAAGTAGTGCCGGGCATGAAGCAGATCTGGGTACGAAAAGGAGAGCAACCACCAGCCTTAACCCCACAATTCCCCTCTAGGGACTCCCACCAGGCCAGAAGACGAATGCAGAAACTAGGACAAACTCATCCACAAGGTATCCGACAAGTTTGGGTGCCTAAGAAATTAGCTGTAACTCAACAAGGGCGATTATAGATGTGGGTACCTAAGAAGCTCTTACACCCACAACAACCTATGTTCTCCCACATGCGAAGAGTCTCAACAAAGAAGCCAAAAAGAGAAAAGGGTAAGAACTGCGTGCAAAGACCGGAAGAAGATCAAATCACCTCTTCAACCATAGAAGGAAGACTTGCAAAAAGGGTATGGGTTTGGAAGCCAAAAGTACAAGTAGCCTACACTGAACCAAAGCGCCAAGCACACTGGATACCATAGTTCAAAAAGCATCCAAAGATGAAGATGCCTGAAGTGATCTCTACAGTGCCAAATGTTGATCTAAAATGGACCCCAATAAGGAGGATTACATCATTTTGAGATGCAATGGATACCTCCACCAAAGCCGGCATCAACAATACAAGTAACATCAAAAGCCTCGACGAGCGACAACCATGTGCTTCTTGCACAACCCTATCTTTGCACCATTCAGGTCATACACTTCCAAAGTATGCATTGATATAGGGCCCTATTACATGGCCGTGCATAGACACATTTGAGAATCCCAGGCACAAGAGCACATTGACACATGTCAACTAGTTTTACTGATACTAACGTCTATCTTCTTGTTTTGTGACATTGCTCCTCAAAAAAAAAAAACACAACAACAACAAAAAAAAGAGAGAAGAAAAGCGAGAGAGAGCTTGTTCCCAGGTTTGGCTTATGAAACATGAATGAGTCATGCTTAGTTGAAGGTGGAACTGTTGATTACTAGGCATTTATCAGTTTGGATAGAAGTGTATCTCGGCTAATAGATGATATAATTGCTACCTTATCTGGTAGATTTCACGAACTTGGCATGAACATGGCATCCACAACTATGGTTTTCTCTTACCATGATAGGAGTGGAGAGCTTGAAGGTCCGCAACTTGAGTGATGCCTAACTACTGCATGTACGAGAGCATCCAGGGAGATATGTGCAAGGGGTAGTTCTGGTACCCTGCAAATCTTTGTATGTATACTAGACGAGAAGACTCCTACTTATGGTGAGCTAAAGAGAATATGTGAAACTAAGCTTGGTGTAGTTATCGAATATTGTTTGTCAAGGAATATAAAGAAATTCAATTCTCAGTATTTGGCAAATGATGCTTTGAAAAGAGGAGACAGGATCAGCCACTCAAAAGATCTCATCAGTGGACCATCAACACGGACATTCATCAACAATGTTCCATCCCAAAGGCCGAGTGTACAACACGAAGAGATGAACATCAATCGACCTTCTCCATGGTAAGTATCTTTACTCTGGAAACATCATAACCATGATATCTTAGGAAACCACTTCGTCGGCTACCCTTGAGCACTTAGCTCAAGACCCCCAATTGTTGCACCATACTTCTTCCAATGCATTTCCCAACTAAGCATTCATAGGGCTACATTACAGCGCCGTGCACAAGGCACATATTTTCCTCAACCCATGCACGAACACACTTACCCATCACTCAATATGGGTTATGAGTAATTGGCATGACTACTATGAACATCAACTTTGGACGATCTAGAAAACATCAACGGAGACTCACAACGACATAGTCATGCTGGAATCCAAGGAAGCAGCACATACCAAGAGACTACAACTTGCAAAGACTCATAGAGATAGATGACGAACCAGACAACCAACCCTGCCACATCTGGAAGTCAGACGAATTTTGTTCATACAGAAGGGACACTCCCTCTCAAGGTTAGACTTGGGACAACCATTACAACAAGCGGTCTGTCAGGAATGACAGACTCGAGAGGGGTGGGAGTGTTGAAGCTGAATGTCAAGGACAAAGCACATGATCACATCAAAGAGGTGGACACACAAGAAGAAGGAGGAACTAGGGAGCTCCAAGAAGTACATGTCAAATTTTCATAACAATCCCTATAAAAATAGTGATTTTCATCACTAAAAACCATTGTAAATACCATTTTCTATTTTTGTAACTCCATTTTTTTCAAGCCAAGGAGTCCTTGAGCTTGAGGAGTATTAGAAGTATCTTCCTACCAATCTTCATAATTTTTAGACTTCGTTTGAGCCCTCAAATAAGCCCTTGTCACTCTAGCACAATGGTGAGTACCAACGTGAGAAGATTCACCTCATAATTGTCAATCCGTGGAGACGTGAGGACTAGTATGAAGACTATGAGCAAGTGAAGGCACAAGTGCTTAGAAGGTCTGTTTGTAACATGCAGGGAGGTATTTGATGCGTGCATGCCAGGCGTAAGCCACACGAATACTGGGAGTGGTGCTCATGTCATACACCAAATCATAATTTCCATTGTTAAATCCCGGTAGACGTACCTGTGGTGCGGCTGCATTTCTAAAGGTTTTCAGGACTACCTGCATCATATCTAAAATCTTAAGCATCATTTGAGCTGCCACATCTGGCATGGGCTTCAATCGCGGCATCCAATGTCGAATTGTTCCCATCATGTATGCTACCGACGGTGGTCCCTGTGGTGGCGCAATGTACGGGTAGTTTAGCCATTCCTTGCATTGCGCGTTGTTCTGCACTTTGATATTGAATGCCTTCCAAGACCTGCGACGTGGAACTGGACCGTAGCATGGATTGTATAGGAGATGTAAAGGCGCGTTGTTCCATGTGCGTAGCATTTCTGGATATGTCTCTAGAAGTTTATGCCGCCAGGTGGGTTGTCGAATTTTGCCTTTTTGCACCTCTGGAGGAAGGTCTTCGGGTTGAAATTGGGTAGCAAAGGTAGGAATCTTACCCGTGACTCTCTGTATTTCTGCATTATAATCAGCCAGGATAATATAATAAGGCTTGTATTGGAGTTCAAATGAGAGGATAAGGCGTCTCGATGACAGGTTCTTGAAGTAAGCAGATTGTAGCACAGTTTCCTCTATGACCCTCATGGCCTGATTTTGCACTACTGTGCGCTCTTCGTGAGAACTCCCGATTTCCTCCACTTGACGTAGCCATGGAGGCCGTGGTGCTTCAAATGTGTCGTGAGCTTCTTCCGTTTGTTGGCCTCTTGGGAAGGGTTGTGGGTCGTATTCTTCTTCAAATGTCTGTTCCACAGGAATTTGTACTACTTCTTTGTCGGTGGGAGCCTCTGGAGGGGAAGGTGGTCTCTCATATTGTAGTAGACGTGCTTGCAATTCGGTGACCTGTTCCTGGAGATCTTTTAAGGCCTCTGAGTCTGTGAGAAGTGAAGCCGCGGAGGAGGTGGTTTGAGAGGCTGTTGTTGTTTCTTTTTGGTGTTTCTGCTTCAGTTGACCCAGTTCCTCTGATAGCAGGTCATGTGCTTCAAGCAGCATGGCATAGTCTTCCAATATGATCTTGATATTGTCGGGGGTCACTGCTTGAAACTTTGATGGGCTGATGGGTGCCCCAAGTGTGCTTTCGATAGCAGCTTCTAGGTTTTCCTGATTTTGTAAGTGCAGGCGTCGATTCTCTTCATGAGCGGCAGCAAGATGTCGCTTGAGTAGGGCCATATTTCGCTGAAGCTTTGAATTGCGTTCCAGCTGTGTCCATAGATGACCTTCTACCACTTGTATTGCTTCCTGATCTGTGTTTTGTAACTATACCTCCAATATGCTATGAGCCTCTTGGAGAGTTTGGAATTGTGTGTGGAGGCGAGCATTTTCCTCCTCTAGTGCAACAAGGCGGTGTTGTAGTGTCTCCGAGTGCTCTTGCAGGCGTTCATTCTGTTGCTGGAGCTGATTGTAATCTGTCCTTAAGTTTGATATGCAAGCTAGCATGGTGTCCAATGCATTTCCTATAGATCAGGGGGTGGTGTTTACAATGGAAGATGCATGGGAAGGGAATTGGGGAAGGGGAAGAGTGAATGATGTGTCTATTGAAGACGTGTGTGTGGGTGAAATTGGTGGAGGGGGAATGGGAGGAGGTGGAAGCGTGGGGGGAGGGGGAGGTGCCGTGGGTGGTGAAATGTCCATACTTTCAGGAGTGGGTGCGAGTGTGGGGTCTACCATATACATTGGAATGGTAGGTGGTGTGTGTGTGAAAGTGGTGAATAGATGAGAAGTGGGGTGGGGAGCTGAAAATAAAGGGAATGGTTGAGACTTGGGTTGAAAAGTTCTAGCAAGGAAGTTATGGAGGGATTGGAGAAGTGGAGAGATGGAGGTCGGGGGTTGAGGTTGTAGAGTTGAGGAGGGCATGAAGGGTTGCGTGGTAGCAGGGAAACCCATGAATATGGATCTAGGGTCAGGATGACCTATGGCTGAGGGCATGGGGGATGGTTGTCCTAGGGCAGGCTCTATGAGCGATTCGGTGGATTGTGTAGTGATGGGGGTTGCTTCATAGATTGGGTTATCAGAGGTGGAGAATAGGGTTGAACTAGAGATGGGAGTACGGAAGATGAAGGTTGGTTCGGTGGGTTGAGTGGTCGAGGTGATTTCCACGGTTTCTGCTCTAGGAGGCGATGGTGGGGGTGTGGGTGGTAGTGGCTCGGTGGATTCCTCATGGGTGACTGGGTGCTCTTGGCTAGCAGTTTCTCTTGCTTGGGAGGTTGTCCTGATGGGTTCGGATGTAATAATTGGCCCTTCTGCCGTTGTAATGGGGATCTGGATATTCTTACCTGAGCGTGGTCGTGTCTGGAATTTTCGTGGATCATATTGAACTGGAGACCTCCTAATGGCGGTCCGCACTGCTTCTACTACCCCATATGTTTCTGCCATCAATAAGAGACCTTCACTATATTCTGAGTCAACTCCTGCTTCTTCCAACAGCTGAGTCATGAGTACTCTACTGCTCTGTTCGGTGAGCAGTTGTTGCGATCGCACTCGTTCCATAATTTGATACAGCCTTCGGAGTTCTGCTGTATAGGTTGGGGCTTCAGTGGTCTCCTCTTCATATGCTCCTTCTTCTTCTAGGTGTCCTTGTTGTTGACCTTGCTAAGCGTCACTCCAATGTACATGGTGGCCGTCTGTAGATTTTCTTCTTCTTTGTGAAGGTGTGCCTTGTTCTTCTGCATCTGAATAAAACTCTACATCAGAGAGTTGTGTACTTTGTAAGAATGCTTCGAAGTCCTGGGGATCCATTCCTTCAGCATCTCCAGTTGTAGCAAATTCAAATTCAGATGGAGCAGGAGGAGCTGAAGGGGTAGCTTGTGTGGTAGTTTCAGATCCAGACCTAGGTATCCTAATGGTAAAGGGAGGTACAGTGGTCTCCCCTCGTGGCGATACTTCAGGAGTAGTCAGAACTTCCCTTGTCTGGACACAAGGGATGGCACCCCTCATGCGCTTGGATTGATGTGTGGACGTCTTGAGCTTCTTGAACATTTGTAATTGTGCCCAAGTTAAGGCACGTTCAATCGGAACATTGTATGCTAGGCACCGGTAAATAATGCGTGTGATTGCACAGCAACCGTTCACCACTAATTTCCTAGAAGACCTTTTATTTGCTTCATACAATTGATCTATAATCCATACCGGCAGCTTAATTGGTAACGCACCTGCCTCCGCTAAGTAGAGAGCGAACCAGATTCTTTTGTGTGGTTGTGTGAAGCGGTCTTGGCCGGGGAAAGCAAAATGTTGCATGCACATACGGAGAGGGATGGACACGTTTGGTGTGAGTGTTGCCATGTCTTTAAGCTTCAATAGTTTCCTATCCTTCATGTTAGTAGGAACGAGAGCATCCTCTCAGAAGGTACATGTGTGCCGTGCATATTCAAAGCAGCGCTCACCAACTCCACAGTAAGTTCAAACCTCTTTAACTCGTTGTTGCCCAGCAAGGAAGGAAGAACAAATGATCCTGGTTTGTCCTTTTCTTCATTAGCTTGTAATGTGGAGACCAAATAATAGCATCGGAGGAGATCCGGTTTAGGTAGTGGTGCTTCAAAGTATTCTGCTAGCCCTGCACGTTGCCATATGGTCTGGAGATCCTCGGTGTTCTGTAGAGTCTCAAACTCCTTGGAGAAAAATTGGAATCGAACCCATGATCTGTCATACTCGCACTTAGACTCCCATATATACATGGCCTCACCTAATGGACCTCGCATGCCATTAAACCAATGAGAATTGGCATGGACTCTTTCTGTGATCCCTGTGGGTGGATCCGGTATCGGGATCTGCTGAAGGTGTTGCAGCTCCACAGGTTGTTCAGTTGGTGGCACATCCACAGGTAGACTATCCACATCGATTCCTGCAGTAAGTATTCCTACTTGTGAGCTTGGACCTGTCGCTTCTGCCATGTTACTTCTTGCCTCCTGATTCTGTGAGAATATAGAAACATGTGTTAACATTGTAAAGGACAAGTTAGAACCGTTTTTGTCCCCATTACAACATTATCATGAGGTTCGGGAGAGATTAGTAGGTTAATAAGTGCTCGGTGCTTGTGTGTGTAGTTAGGAATTGGTTGGACCTAAGAACTAAGTGGAATGATGTAGTGTGAGAGTGACGTAGTTAGTAGGTGGGCATGGATTTACAACTGGGGTCCGGGGGTTTATTACAAGTTTTAGGTTGCCAAATGCAGTGGATGGGCTTTGATCTTGATTTTGTGGAGACTCTGAAGAGTTTGATAGGGGTATCTGCTTGAAGATGAGGCTTTTTAGGGACCCATTTACAAGTGATTCTACTAGTGCTCCTAGAAGAATATGTGTCCGTGCGTGATGCATAAGACTGGGCCTCAGATGTTCGAGTGAGTGAAACATGTTGTACCGGTTGCGGCCTTGGTGTAGCTATTTGAGCCCGCAAGCAAGCCTTAGGCACCCAGATTTGTCGTGATTGTGGCCTTCATTGACTTCTTGGGTATCCAAATAGACTTCACCTTCGCAGAAGAATTAATGAAGGACTTCTCATTAGTGTCATGTTGTTGACTACTAATAAGAGGTTTTGGCCGTGGGGTCGGCCTGGTCTGAACAGGGTATTCGTCTTTTCGCCTCCATACTTGCTTCCATGGCTGAAACAATCTGATTTGCTCCTTTTTTTGGCATTTCGTATCGGTAGTGTTCTGCTTCTTCTGTATTTGATCTGCCGTGGGTTGTTGCAACCTTCTGGTCTTTGGAAAAGAAGGGAGTTCCGTCCTCTCCCTGGCTCTGTTGTTGAGATTAGCCTCTTTCTGCATCATACAGTTTTGGACAAAAATAGCATTGTCAACTTCATGTGCGCCCCTGGAAGGACCAAGAGTTTGTGCCTTGCCTAGTTCCTTGAGTGCCTCATTTTCCAATTCAACTGTAATTCGGCTATGATCTACCCGTACCTGAAGAAGTCCACTTCTTAGGTTGAGGTTGACTGCATGATCATAGATCCAGTCCTGACCCAAGACAAGAGGCTCAGTGAGGTCCTCATCTTGACACACTAGTACTTTGACTGTCATCACTTCGTCTTGAATGGAGATGGGAAGATCCACCTCGCCCATGCAAGGAGTTTTCACACCTCCCAATCCTATGAGATATGCTTCTATAGGATCGACAGTTAATTTCAATTCTTGACAGTAAGACAACTTGACAGCACTAGTGGATGCACCTGAGTCAATCAAAGATCTTACAATCTTTGCACCCTTTCCTTGTCCTACTCCTAGGGTTACAAAAGGCCGTCGGTCGATTATTCTATGGGAATGCCCACCTGAAGTCTCGCACATGGCCATAGGATAGCCTACAGATTCTTGAGTGTCAAGCATAGGCGGGTCTCTGCCTTGTCTCCTCAATTTCATTCGTCGGATGCGTTCTAAAGCTTCTGCCTGTGCTTCTCTTCTAATTCGTTTCTCTTCTTCTTTACGTTTCTTGGCAGTGTTGAGTCGATTTAGCATCTCTTCAGTAAGGGGTTCCTGATATAACTTGACTCTGCATCCACTTATGTAACTTGGTAGAATATCGCCCTCTAAAGTGGCTAGTTGAACTGCGCCACTTGTGGAGATTCTATTGATAATCATTGGCCCGTAACCTCTTTTCTCTAATTTTCGTGCATGTTGCTTCAATGTGTAGACTAGGACTAGGTCGCCTGCTTTCAAGTCTTTATCCTTCACATGTGTATCAAAATATGCCTTTTGCCTCTTCTTCGCTGCATAGATTCCTGCTGCAGCTCTCAATCGTGTTTCGCCTAGACGTTCAAGATCAAAGATTCGAGAGGAGAGTTCATGGCCTGTCCAGTCATGCTCTTGTGCTACCTTCAATGTAGGTATCAAAAAGTCCAGGGGTAGCACAGCATTTTGGCCAAATACCATCTGAAAGGGGGTGGCTTGGAGTACCATTTTATAGGCAACCCGGTATGCCCAAACAGCATGTTGTAGCTGTTTGTCCCAATCAGAGCGTTTATTGTTCACTAGTTTAGTCAGCATATTGCATAAGATCTTATTAGTGCTCTCATCCTGGCCATTAGCTTGTGGATGATAGGGGGCCGATTTCTTATGTATCACCAAGAATTCTTGGAGAAGGTTTTCTATGACTTCATTCAAGAAGTGTGTGCCTCTATCACTCACCAACTCTATTGGCAATCCGTACCTCGTGAATACATTTTCAAATAAGAACTTTGCTGTTGTTTGAGCATCATTTTTTGTAGTAGCTTTCGCTTCTACCCACTTGGTTAGATAGTCTGTGGCCACAATGATATATTCAGCATGTGAACCCTTGGCTGGGGGATTAATAGGGCCTACAAAGTCTATTCCCCACTTAGAGAATGCACGTCCACCCATCATAGGTTTCAGTGGCATCTCATCCTTGCGTATAGGGTACTGAGTTCTCTGACAAACATCACACCGTTTCACATAGGTATGTGCATCCATGTGAAGGGTTGGCCACCAAAAGCCTGCAAATAGTATTGCCTTGGTTACCCGATCTGGTCCAAAGTGTCCCCCTGCTACACCTTGGTGAGCAGTATCCAAGATTTTGAGATATTCACTCTCATGGACACATAGTCTCAGGTAACCATCTTTACCACGCTTGTATAGATTGTCACCAATGAGTGAATAATCCTGGGCTTCTTGTTCTAAACTCCTTTGCCTAGCCAGAGTCATGTCTGGAGGGAACGTTCTCGTCCTTAAGAAGGATACTAGAGGTTCACTCCAATCTGGCACTATGGACACTTGATAAAGAGTGGCATGTTCCACAGGTGGTTTAGTGCAGCAGATTGGGCATTCCTTGCACAACTTTTGGACATCAGCCTCCATAGTCGGCCAATGCACTCCGAGTCTCCTTAGTGTCTGTAAGGTTCGTTGCTTTGAGTAGTGTTGCTCTAATGCATCTACATGTGCTAATTGCAACCATTTAGCGTACTCATCCTCTTCCACACAACAAGCCAAGATCCCTTGATCTGTGTGCTTGTACATACTTCCTGCCATGATGTGATACTTTTGGGCTTTTACTACCTCTCTATCCTGTGTGTTTATTACTGGGTGGTTAGGTCCGTATGTCAACATTGGTACCAATGGCTTAGCCCATTGCGGCACCACTTCCAAATTAAACAAGTAAGCATCAGGAAGGTCATCTGACACTCCTTGTGGGGCTTCTCCCGATGTGAGCCTAGAAAGGTGATCTGCTCTCAAATGAGTCTTCCCTTTCCTTACCACAACCTCAAAATCATATTCCATTAGCAAGAGAAACCATCTTACTAATCTTCCTGTATTGCATGGCTTGTTTACGAGGTATAGCAATGCCTGATGATCAGTAAAAAATTTAAACTTATTTGCAAGCAAATAGTGTCTAAATTTCTTAACTGCATATACCATGCCTAAGCCTTCTCTCTCAGTAGTGGTATAATTTCGTTCAGCTGCATTCAATTGTCTACTAGCATAGGCAATAGGAAGATCCATATTACCTTCACCAGTAGGTTGTGCAAGCACACATCCAATGGCATAATTGGATGCATCCACATGAACGTGGAAAGGCTTATTCCAATCCGGTGTGGTTAAGATTGGTGCTGAACATAATCGCCGTTTAAGCTCATTGAAGGAATTCTCACATTCCTCAGTCCACTCAAAGTTTGTCAAAAGTCCGTACAGAGGCTTTGCAATGATGGCATACATGTGTATAAATCGTCGGTAATAACCACAATGCGCCATGAAAGCTTGTACTTCCTTGACATTCTTTGGCCTAGGTAATTCGGCTATAGCTCTTACTTTCTCTTCATCCGTAGATATGCCATTCTTTGACACTATGTGTCCTAGAATTTTGCCTTGCCTGACCATAAAAACACATTTTTCTGGGTTTAGGCAGACTTGATATTCTCTACATTTGTCAAAGATTTGTCTGAGTTCAGGAATATGGGTTTGTCTAATGTTGGAATGAGCACAAAGATCATCAACATAGACTTCTAAGTTCTTCCTCAGGAACTCCTTAAATACATGGTGTAGCTCAGTGATGAGTAGCACCTCCTTTAATGTCAATCCGGGAAGACGTGAGGATGGTATGAAGACCTCGAGCAAGTGGCGGCACAAGTGCGTGAGTGAGAAGCACACAAGCATGCACACACATACACACACACACGCGCACACACGGCAAGACAAAGAGAGAGAATCAATGGAGTTCTTTAGATTACTTTCAAAAGCTCTTACAAGTTCGTTTCAATTACAATCTAACTCCAAAAATGAGCTCTCTAGCTCCTTTTATAGTTTTTGACTAGCTTTGGCCCTGTCCAGACCTAGTGTCCGGCCTAGTTAAAAATTAGGTTCCAGGGCTTATTTGAGGGCTCAAACGAAGTCTAAAAATTATGAAAATTGGTACGATGGTACTTCTAATACTCCTCAAGCTCGAGGACTCCTCGGCTTGCACAAAATGGAGTCTAATCTACCAAAAACGGGATTTACAATGTTTGTGTAGTGATTAAAATCACTTGAGTTGTACATAATCCATGGGAAAAAATGATCTGGCCTTGTTGCCGTATTGTGCATGACTCCTCTGTTGCTTTGTATGCCAACACTCCCCCCTTCCTAGCGTCTGTCGCCCCTGACAGACCTTTGTTCTCTCGGGTGGTCGATGTAATATTGGATGACATTGGTGGCCAGTTCATGTTCTCCTATCCTTAAGCCTCTTGCTAGATCGGCTTCCAATGCCTCCCAATTGATTGCACCAGGGGTCTCTGGTTGCGGGGTGGTGTAGTACTCTGAATACATTGCTTGTTCACAAGCAAACAGTTGGAGCAGATGTGTTGGCTTTGGTGCGAAAACCTCCGAGTGATACTCCCAGAAACCTGATCTGAACATTTCTTCAAAGGTCTGTTTGTAGCAGGCGGGGAGGTATTTGATGCGTGCATGCCAAGCGTAAGCCACACGAATACTGGGGGTGGTGCTCATGTCATACACCAAGTCGTAATTTCCATTGCTAAACCCCGGGAGACGTACCGGTGGTGCGGCTGCATTTCTAAAGGTCTTCAGTACTACTTGCATCATATCTAAGATTTTAAGCATCATTTACGCTGCTACATCTTGCATGGGCTTCAAGCGCGGCATCCAGTGGCGAATGGTCCCCATCATATATGCTACCGATGGTGGTCCTTGTGGTGGCGCTATGTACGGGTAGTTCAGCCATTCCTTGCATTGCGCGTTGTTCTGTACCTTGATATTGAATGCCTTCCACGACCTGCGGCGGGGGACTGGACCGTAGCATGGATTGTACAGGAGGTGCAAAGGCGCGTTGTTCCATGTGCGTAGCATTTCTGGATATGTCTCTAGAAGTTTCTGCCGCCATGTTGGTTGACGAATTTTGCCTTTTTGCACCTCTGGAGGAAGGTCTTCGGGTTGAAATTGGGTCACAAAAGTTGGAATCTGACCCGTGACTCTTTGTATTTCTGCATTATAATCAGCCAAGATAATATAATACGGCCTGTATTGGAGTTCCGATGAGAGAATCAGGCGTCTCGATGACAGGTTCTTAAAGTAAGCTGATTGTAACACAGTCTCCTCTATGACCCTCATGGCCTGATTTTGCACTACGGTGCGCTCTTCGTGCGAACTCCCTATTTCCTCCACTTGACGTAACCATGGGGGCCGTGGTGCCTCGAATGTGTCCTGCGCTTCTTCTGTTTGTTGGCCTCCTGGGAATGGTTGCGGATCGTATTCTTCGTCAAACGTTTGTTCCACAGGAATTTGCACAACTTCTTCGTCCGTGGGAGCCTCTGGAGGGGAAGATGGTCTCTCATATTGTAGTAGGCGTGTTTGCAGTTCAGTGACCTGTTTCTGGAGATCTTTTATGGCCTCTGCGTCTGTGAGAAGTGAAGCCGCAGAGGGGGTGGTTGGAGGGGCTTCTGTTGTTCCTTGTTGGTGTTCCTGCTTCAGTTGTCCCAGCTCCTCCGATAGCTTATCATGTGCTTCGAGCAGCATGGCATAATCTTCCAATATAATCTTGATATTATCGGGGGTCACTGCTTGAAACTTGGATGGGCTGATGGGTGCCCCCGGTGTGCTCTCAATAGCTGCCTCCAGGTTCTCTTGATTTTGTAATTGCAGGCGTCTATTCTCTTCCTGAGCCGCCGCAAGATGGCGTTTGAGTAGTGCCATATTCCGCTGAAGTTTTGAGTTGCGTTCCAGCTGTGTCCGTAGGTGACCTTCTACCACCTGCACCGCTTCCTGATCTACGTTCTGTAACTGTACCTCCAATATGTTATGGGCTTCTTGGAGGGTTTGGAACTGCGTGTGGAGGCGAGCGTTCTCCTCTTCTAGTGCCGCAAGGCGGTGCTGTAGTGTAGCTGAGTGCTCGTGCAGGCGTTCGTTTTGTTGCTGGAGCTGAATGTAATCTGTTCTTAAATTTGATATACAAGCCAACATGGTGTCCAATGCATTTCCTATGGATGAGTGGGTGGTGTTTACAGAGGGAGATGCATGGGAAGGGAATTGGGGAAGGGAGACAGTGAATGATGTGTCTACAGAAGTTGTGTGTGTGAGTGAAATTGGTGGAGGGGGAATGGGAGGAGGTGAAACCGTGGGTGGAGGTGCCGTGGGTGGTGAAATGTCCATACCTTCAGGAGTGGGTGTGAGGGTGGGGTCTACCATATACATTGGGATGGTAGGTGGGGTGTGTGTGGAAGTGGTGAATAGATGTGAAGTGGGGTGGGGAGCTGAAAAGACAGGAAATGGTTGAGAGCCTGGTTGAAAAGCCCTAGCAAAGAGGTCATGGAGGGATTGTAGAAATGGAGAGAGGGATGTCGGAGGTTGGGGTCGTAAGTTTGAGAAGGGCTGAAAGGGTTGCGTGGTAGCAGGGAAGCCCATGAATGTGGATCTAGGGTCAGGATGACCCATGGCTGAGGGCATTGGGGATGGTTGCCCTAGGGCAGGCTCTAGGAGGGGTTCGGCGGATTGTGTAGTGTTGGGGTTTGCTTCGAAGATTGGATTATCAGTGGTAGAGAATAGGGTGGCACTAGAGATGGGAGTACGGAAGATGAAGGTTGGGTCAGTGGGTTGAGTGGTCGATGGGATTTCCACTGTCTCTGTTCTAGGAGGTGATGGTGGGGGAGTAGGTGGTAGTGGTTCGGTGGACTCCTCATGGGTGGCTGGGTGCTGTTGGCTAGCTGTTTGGGAGGTTGTCCTGATAGTTTCAGGTGTAGTAGTTGGCTCTTCTGCAATTGTAATGGGAATTTGGATATTCTTACCGGACCGAGGTCGTGTCTGGAACCTTCGTGGTGTTGGGGCTTCACTCACTAATTAGGCATTGATATATGAAGACATATGGAGACATATGATGGAGGAAAGAAGAAGTGAAGGAAAGATCTACAGAAAATCAAGCCTAAGTGAAGGGACAATTTCACTATTGTAAATTAGTGCAAAATTAGAGTCTAGATTTGTAATTGATCTTTAGAACTTACGAGTTCAAGTCTAGATGTATGTAAACCATAGGTATATAAGTTAATTTGAGTCAGAAACATGTATGAGAGAACTCAATTTTGTAATCTGAGTGAGTAGAGAAAAGTCGTGTAATTTCTGAGAGAGATGGTGAGAGAAAACTTCTGAGTCTGAGAGAGTTTTCCATGGCTGTGAGCAAAATTAGGCCAAGCCATTTTGTACACATCTTCTCTGATAATCAACACATGTTTGTGTAGAAGGATTGAGTCTAATTCCTCTTGTACATTGAGTTCTAAGTCATTTCATATGACTATGTAAGGTAGTTGATAGTTACGACTTTTCTGGCGCACATTTGACTGATCTTCTGAAGGTCAGATCTCGAAGCACAGTGTAAAGTTTTTGGTAAGTGATAGCTCGTTTGAAAGCTACTATCCTTAACTACATTTGGTCAAAAGATCTTTGAGAAACGGGACGCGTACTCAGAGAAATCAGCTTAAGAGTAAAGGTATGTCAAATCGATGAAGTAAATTTCCAGTTTTCAGACATAGTGTAAAGTTTGGTACAAAATCAGAAGATTGTGAAGTTATTGCTTGAAAGTTTTGCTTGTTATATGTTACTGAACATTAGCAAGAACCTTTCCTAGCAAATGATCAGAAGAATTTGCAAAGATCAAGTTGATACAGGTCAGATTGAAAGTTTAAAGAAGAGGCGCAGATTTCTGTGAAGTGAAATTTTTGATTTTCACTAAGTTCAGAGTTGAAGGTTCATATTTAGAGGTTTGCTAAGCTAATGATGGTTATGGAGGTCTTCTAATACCACATTAGTTTAGTTCTTGTGGTGTTTCACACACCAACAAGTGGTATCAGAGCAGATAAGGTCCTCGAGAAGTAAAGGAGAGCAGATACAAGAAGATTTGAAGAGTTCTTTATCAAAGAAGGAGGAAGCTGAGGTGTTCAACAACCAAAAGTCATCAGAAGAGTATTTCGAAGTTGCTCCCAAGAGTAAAGGTCTACAAAAGGTATCATTCTTTAACCTTACACTTACAGGTTGAAGCAGAAGCAAGGATACCATGGCAGATCATGTGTCTATTGACAAATTGGACAGAGATAACTATCCTGCTTGGGTAATGAGGATGGAGGCCTTACTTATGAGTAAGGACTTAATGGTATATGTGACAGGTGAAGAGGAGAAGCCTAAATTTGAAGATGAAAGTCATCCAAGGAAGGAAGAGCTAGAAGCTTTGAAGCTATGGCAGAAGAGAGATGCAAGTGCAAGAGCTTATATATACAACACTATTACAGATCACTTGTTGCCACATATCAGAGGTTTAGAAACAGCTGAAGATATTTGGAATGCTTTGGAAGACCACTTCCAAAACACTACTAAAGCTAGGAAAGCTAGCTTATGGTCAGAGTTCACCACATTCAAGAAAAAACAAAGTCAAAGCATTAGTGATTATGTCACTAAGATGAAGGACTTGGCAGATAGCCTTGGATCCATTGATGAGGATATTGAAGATCATAGGTTGATAGCTCAATTACTTGCAGGATTAAGAGGTGATGAAAGGTGGAAGCCTTTTGTACTTTCAACAGAACTCTCATTAAACCATTATGTGCCAGAATTGAATCAATTACTTGGATTGATGCTCACATTTGAGCAAGACTTAAAGTCAGATGGAGACAAAGGTCAAAGTTCTGCAATGTATGTGAAGAATAAAAAGAAAGGAGATAAAGGCAAGGCAAAGGATGAAGAAGAGTCAACAACTCAAGCAAATTATGCAAGAGGAAGAGGTTTTGGCAGAGGTAAAGGTCGAGGTAATGGAAGAGGTAGAGGTAATCAGAACAATAACAAGAAGACATGTTGGATTTGTGGATTGAGCAATCATCTAGCATATGATTGTTGGCACAATCAACAAGGAGCAAGCCAAAATCAGAACAACAATGGCAGAGGAAGAGGTGGAAGGTTTCAGAATCAATTTCAAAGAGGAAGACAAAATTCAAGAGGAAGTTATGGAAGAGGTGGTGGTAGAAATTGGAATCAGAACCAATCATACAACACCACATATTATAATTATGCAAATGATACACAGAATGACAACCATACAACATTGATGATGAATTCAATTAGTTCATCAGAGAAGGAGGATCTCAAGGTATTCTATATTGATTCTGGTTGTTCAAATCATTTGTCAGGTAATATAGAATTGTTGTCAGAATTGGAAGAAGGAAATTCAAGTCATACAGTACAAACAGGTGACAATACAAAGCATAATGTGCATTCAATTGGAAAGGTGAAGTGCAGGAGTGGAGCTGATTTATTAACAAATGTTTTGTATGTTCCAACAATACCAAAGAATCTGATTAGTGTTGGACAAATAGTGGAAAAAGGTTTTCAAGTCAGATTTACAAATGAAGGGGTATTTGTTGAAGATCCAGAGGATGCATACAAATCCATTGTTTGTGGTAAGAAGGAAGGTAGACTTTTTACTCTCAAAGTGCAAGGAAATGTTGGTCAAGCCCTAATCACACATGGTGATGAAGTAATTACAGAGTTAGATCTTTGGCATAAAAGATTGGGACATTTCAATGAAAGAGGAATCAAAACTATGGTGGAGAACCAATCTGTATTGGGACTACCAAATGTGAAGAATCAACATATGATATACAAGTGTGAAGCTTGTCAGATGGGAAAAGCTCATAGACAACCATTTCAGAAGAAAGGTTTCAAGCATGAGGGTTTGCTTGAACTCATACATACAGATGTATGGGGTCCAACAAAAGAAGGTTCAATAAATGGATCTAGGTATTATGTTTTGTTTATTGATGATGCTACAAGGTGGATAACCCTTTATGTTCTAAAGGAAAGATCAGAAGTCTTTGGAGCCTTCAAACATTTTCATGCTTATGCAGAAAGAGTTACAGGTCACAAACTCAAGAGGCTAAGGTCTGATGGAGGGGGAGAATACTTCTCCCAAGAATTTAATGATTATCTTTGGAATGCAGGTATTAAAAGAGAGATAACTTGCAGGTATACACCTCAACATAATGGGGTGGCAGAAAGGAGAAATAGAACATTGGTTGAATTTGCAAGAGCAATGTTAAAGGAAAAGAATTGCCCTAATTATCTTTGGGCTGAGGCTGTAAATACAGCCACATACCTTGTGAATAGGTTACCATGTGGAGCTTTGAATGGTATGACCCCTTATGAAGCTTGGTGGGGTAAGAAACCAACACTTGACCATTGTAAAGTGTTTGGGTCAATTGCCTATGCTTATGTACCATCACAACTCAGACATAAGCTTGAACCAAAGGCAGAAAGATATGTGTTTATTGGGTATGATGAAAAACAAATGGGTTATAGGCTATGGAGTCCTTTAACTAAACATTTTATTGTTTCCAGAGATGTGACTTTTGATGAACAGAAGAGTTGGTATGCAGATAAAGAATGTGAGCTTGAAACATTTGAAGAAGAGATGAGAAGGAGTGCAAGAGGTAAATCACATATGCAGATAGATGGAGATGAAGAACATATGCAAGCAAGCACATCAAGAGTTGGATCATATAGAAGGAATGAAGATGGACCAATATTTGATGAAGAAGTACATCCAGATATACATGAAGAGTGTGAACCAAGAAGGTCAACCAGAATAAGGAATCAACCTACAAGGTATTCATATGACACTTCTTACTTGACTCAGAAAAATTATGCTTACATGGTTAAGGAAGATGAAGAACCTCAAAGCTATGATGAAGCAAAGGGTAAGAGACATTGGGAAGTAGCAATGAAGGAAGAGTTTGATGCTCTTGAAGAAAACAAAACTTGGGAACTTGTCCCAAAGCCTAATGGTAAGAAAGTGATTGGAAATAAATGGGTTTACAAAGTTAAGAAGCATGCAGATGGAACTATAGCCAGATACAAAGCTAGATTGGTGGTTAAAGGCTATGCTCAAACATTTGGCATAGATTATGATGAGACATTCAGTCCTGTGGCAAAGATGTCAACCATAAGGACAATCATTGCCATTGCAGCATCAAAAGGATGGACATTGAGTCAATTGGACATTAAGAATGCATTTTTGAATGGATATATATCAGATGAGGTTTACATGGAGCAACCTCAAGGGTTTGCAGATCATAAGTTTCCAAATTATGTTTGCAGGTTGAGAAGAGCCCTTTATGGTTTGAAGCAAGCTCCAAGAGCTTGGAATTATAGACTTGTAAAGTATTTTAATGACCTTGGATATCAAAGTTCAAAGGCAGATGCAAGTCTACTTATCAAAAGAACAGATGAAGGTATGATCTACATTTGTATATATGTAGATGATATTATAATTACAGGTACCTCAAATGAAGGAATCAAGGAGGTGAAGAAGCTACTTGAAAGAGAATTCAAGATAAGTGATCTAGGAAAATTATCATATTTTCTTGGAATGGAAATCACTTATGCAGAACATGGCATTTATGTATCACAAGAAAGGTATCTCTTGAATCTTCTAAAGAAGTTTAACATGGAGAATTGCAGAGAGGCATCTACACCATTAGAGGTCAATCATAAACTCAGTAGATATGATGGAGCAGAATTCAAAGACATGAGGAAGTATCAATCTCTAGTTGGAAGTTTGATTTATGCAACTCTAACAAGGCCTGATCTTAGTTATGCAGTTGGTGTCCTTTCCCAATTCATGCATTGTCCAAAGGATCCACATTGGATTGCAGGTCAAAGAGTCCTTAGATATATCAAAGGGACTTTGAAAGAAGGATTGTATTATCCTTTTACATCAGATATAAGATTGAGAGCCTATAGTGATTCAGATTGGGCAGGAAGTCAAGATGACAGAAGGTCTACACATGGCTACATGATATATATTGGAGATAAGCTTGTGAGTTGGTGTTCAAAGAAACAACACACAGTGGCTTTATCATCAACAGAAGCTGAATACAAAGGACTTGTGGAAGCAGCAAAAGAAGTAATATGGATGCAGACATTATTCAAAAGCTTGGGAATTGATCAAGGTATACCCATTATTCATGGAGATAACATGAGTTCATTATATCTTGCAGCAAATCCTGTGTTTCATGCAAGGACAAAGCACATAGAGATACAGTACCATTTTCTTAGAGAAAAGGTAATGGAGAAAGAGATTGAAGTGGTGTACACTTCCACAAAAGATCAGATTGCAGATATTATGACAAAAAGCTTGGATGGAGTAAAAACAAGTAAGTTCAAGGAGATGGCAGGAATAAAAGAGAAGGAGATTATGTGAAGAAGTCAAATTATGCTAATTAGTGATTGAGGGGGAGCTGTTGGGGCTTCACTCACTAATTAGGCATTGATATATGAAGACATATGGAGACATATGATGGAGGAAAGAAGAAGTGAAGGAAAGATCTACAGAAAATCAAGCCTAAGTGAAGGGACAATTTCACTATTGTAAATTAGTGCAAAATTAGAGTCTAGATTTGTAATTGATCTTTAGAACTTACGAGTTCAAGTCTAGATGTATGTAAACCATAGGTATATAAGTTAATTTGAGTCAGAAACATGTATGAGAGAACTCAATTTTGTAATCTGAGTGAGTAGAGAAAAGTCGTGTAATTTCTGAGAGAGATGGTGAGAGAAAACTTCTGAGTCTGAGAGAGTTTTCCATGGCTGTGAGCAAAATTAGGCCAAGCCATTTTGTACACATCTTCTCTGATAATCAACACATGTTTGTGTAGAAGGATTGAGTCTAATTCCTCTTGTACATTGAGTTCTAAGTCATTTCATATGACTATGTAAGGTAGTTGATAGTTACGACTTTTCTGGCGCACATTTGACTGATCTTCTGAAGGTCAGATCTCGAAGCACAGTGTAAAGTTTTTGGTAAGTGATAGCTCGTTTGAAAGCTACTATCCTTAACTACATTTGGTCAAAAGATCTTTGAGAAACGGGACGCGTACTCAGAGAAATCAGCTTAAGAGTAAAGGTATGTCAAATCGATGAAGTAAATTTCCAGTTTTCAGACATAGTGTAAAGTTTGGTACAAAATCAGAAGATTGTGAAGTTATTGCTTGAAAGTTTTGCTTGTTATATGTTACTGAACATTAGCAAGAACCTTTCCTAGCAAATGATCAGAAGAATTTGCAAAGATCAAGTTGATACAGGTCAGATTGAAAGTTTAAAGAAGAGGCGCAGATTTCTGTGAAGTGAAATTTTTGATTTTCACTAAGTTCAGAGTTGAAGGTTCATATTTAGAGGTTTGCTAAGCTAATGATGGTTATGGAGGTCTTCTAATACCACATTAGTTTAGTTCTTGTGGTGTTTCACACACCAACACGTGGGTCATATTGAACTGCAGGCCTCTGAATGGCAGTGCGCACTGCTTCTACTACTCCATATGTTTCTGCCATCAATAAGAGACCTTCCCTGTACTCTGAATCAACTCCCGCTTCTTCCAACAACTGAGTCATAAGTACTCTGCTGCTCTGTTCAGTGAGTAACTGCTGCGATCGCACTCTTTCCATAATCTGATACAGCCTTCGGAGTTCTGCTGTATATGCTGGGGCTTCAGTGGTCTCTTCTTCATACGCTTCTTCTTCTTCCGGGTGTCCGTGTTGTTGACTTTGCTGAGCGTCACTCCAATGGACATGTCTACCGTCTGTAGACTTTCTTCTTCTTCGTGAGGATGTGCCCTGCTCCTCTGCCTCTGAATAAAACTCCACATCAGAGAATTGTGTGCTTTGTAGGAATGCTTCGAAATCCTGGGGGTCCAGTCCTTCAGCCTCTCCAGTGGCAGCAAATTCGAATTCAGGTGTAACAGGAGGAGCCGATGGGGTAGGTTGTGTCGTAGTGTCAGATTCCGACCTGGGTATCCTAATGGTAAAGGGAGGTACAGTGCCCTCTCTTAGTGGTGATGCCTCAGGAGTAGTCAGGACTTCCCTTGTCTGGACACAAGGGATCGCACCCCTCATGCGCTTGGATTGATGTGTGGACGTCTTGAGCCTTTTAAACATTTGTAATTGTGCCCAAGTTAAGGCACGTTCAATGGGGACATCATATGCTAGGCATCGGTAAATAATGCGTGTGATTGCACAGCATCCGTTCACCACTAATTTCCTAGATGCCCGTTTGTTTGCTTCGTATAACTGATCTATAATCCATACTGGTAGCTTAATGGGTAACGCACCTGCTTCCGCTAAATAGAGAGCGAACCAGATCTTCTTGTGTGGTTGCGTGAATCGGTCTTGGCCGGGAAAGGCGAAATGTTGCATGCACATGCGGAGAGGGATGGACACATTCAGGGTGAGTGCTGCCATGTCTTTAAGCTTCAGCAGTTTCCTATCCTTCATATTAGTGGGAACAAGAGTATCCTTTTCAGAGGGTACATGCGTGCCGTGCATATTCAAAGCGTCGCTTACCAATTCCACGGTAAGTTCAAACCTCTTCAATTCGTTGTTGCCCAGCAAGGAGGGAAGCACAAATGATCCGGGTTTGTCCTTTTCTTCATTAGCTTGTAATGTGGAGACCAGATAGTAACATCGGAGGAGATCTGGTTTAGGTAGTGGGGCTTCGAAGTATTCTGCCAGCCCTGCTCGTTGCCATATGGTCTGGAGATCCTCGGTGTTCTGTAAAGTCTCGAACTCCTTGGAGAAGAATTGGAATCGAACCCATGATCTGTCATACTCGCACTTAGACTCCCATATATACTTGGCCTCTCCTAATGGACCTGGCATGCCATTGAACCAATGAGAATTGGCATGGACTCTTTCCGTGATCCCTGTAGGTGGATCCGGCACCGGGATTTGTTGGAGGTGCTGCAGCTCCGCTGGTCATTCAGTTGGTGGCACATCCACAGGTAGACTATCCACATCAATTCCTGCAGTAAGTATCCCTACTTGTGAGCCCGAACCTGTCGCTTCTGCCATTTTACTGCTTGCCTTCTGATTCTGTGAGAATATAGAATCATGTGTTAACATCGTAATGGACAGAATAAATCCGTTGTTGTCCCCGTTACAACATTAACATGAGGTAGATGGTGAGTTAGTGGTTAGTAAGTGCACGAAGACAGTGTGTGTAGTTAATGTTTGTGTATTCCTAGGAGACTAATGCCGTTAGTAAGTGGGGGTGAATTTACAAATTGGGGTCGGGGGGTTTATTACAGGTCTTGAGCTGCCAAATGCATTGGATGGTTTTTTCCTTTGGTTTCGTAGAGGCGCTAGAGAACATTATAGGTGTATCAGCTTGAACATGAGGCCTTTTAGGTGTTGATATATTTAGGTAGTGATGTGTGTGAACACTCTAGGACCGTCGGGGCATTTTTTTCCCTCTTTAGGAGGTTTTTTTCCCCCGGCTTGTATATACGCCTATTGCCCTAATGGGCTACTTATCTTTGTACATTCTCTAGTAATACATTCAGTCTTGTGTGTTGTGCTCCAAGCTTCTTCTTCTTCCTTGTGCTGTTCGCGTGCTTCCGCAGACGTCTAACTCCAACAATTGGTATCAGAGCAGGTCGTTGCTTCTTCTAGGGCGCCGTCGACACTCCTCCGTTTGCAGTCTCAGATTCGCACAAAATTTGGTGAGCATACTCAGGGTGTTTCCGAGATCAAAACAGCTTCGCTGTGTGGTGCCGAAATCGCGATCTGAGCTCGTTTCGGCCTCCGAACGCACTATCGCAGTGCTTGTGCAGGCTATTTCATCCTTTTGTGCCAAAGGTATATACCAGTTTCTGTTCGCCAGTTTAAGCGTCTCGAAGTCTGCTACAGGTCTAGCAGAACTCGTGTGGGCAGTTCTGTTCAACTTTTTGAGATACAGTCAATTTTCTGCATCAAGGTATTTTAGTCACCGGCCATGGCTGAAAGCAGTGATGTATTCCGTATGTTGGCTGTTGAGGATAAGTTGGATGGTACCAACTACCCATTATGGGCTTATATGATGGGACATGTACTGGTTGCAAAAGGATTGTGGAACATTGTGCAGGGTGTTGAAAGACGTCCTGTTACACCTGTAACGACAGGTACTGCAAATACAGGTGTTGGAGCTGATGAAGATGGTGTCGAAGATGATATTCCGCAGATTCCTGTTCGTGCTGCTGTTTCTGTTGCACCTACTGCAGAGCAGATTCGTTGGGATGGCAGAGATGCCCAGGCACATGCATTGATAGCTTTGTCTGTCAAACGTGCCATTATTCCTCACATTCGCTCTTGCAGAACAGCAAAGGATGCTTGGGATACACTTACCACTTTGTACCAGGCTAGGAATGAGGCTCGTGTTGCTTACCTCCGAAAACAGTTGGAGAGTGAGCACATGAATGAAGGTGATTGGATGGACAGTTTTCTTACAAAGATCAAAGACCTGAAGGAACAATTGATTTCTGCTGATGAGGTTATACCAGATAGCTCACTTGTGCAGACCGTTCTGAATGGCCTTCCTGATTCATATCAGAGTTTTGCCTCTACTCTTCGATTGATGATGAAAGGCAATCCGAATGCCTTGTCATTTGAGGAATTAGTCTCTGTTCTGTTGCAGGAAGATCAGTCCAGGCAGAACAGGTCCATTATGCGTGTTGCAGATCAAGCTTTCCTGGCTAGTCAGAAGGGCAAAGGAAAATGGAGCTCTTCTACTAGTAAGCAGAAATCTGCAAATGCTGCACAATCGAAGAACCAGGATAAAGATGAGAAGAAATCAGAAAAGCAGAAATTGTTCTGCAAGTACTGTAAAGGAAATGATCATATTATAAAGAACTGTCCAAAACTAGTTGCTAAAGAGGCAAAGAAGAAAGAGGCTGGAATGGTTGTTGCAGAGGCCTCTACACCAAAAACAGAGTCTGCAAATCTTGTGCAGGAAGAAGAATGGGCATTTACTACTGTCTGCAGTTTTGACCCATCTTCTCATGATCAGTGCATGTCTGCAGTAGACTCAGATGTTTGGTACTTTGACAGTGGGGCGACCAAACATATTACCTCGCAGCGCAGTTTCTTCTCTTCACTCGAGCCTGCCCCTACAGGGAATACTGTCACATGCGCCAATAACTCCTCTTATCCTGTTATGGGAGTTGGTAAGATCATTCTGACTACTGCTGATGGTAGTTCTTTCACTTTGTCAGATGCTTTATTTGTGCCAGGGATCAAAAAGAACCTGTTATCAGTTTCTGCATTAGCCAAGATTGGCTTGGTTGTGAAATTCGTTGATGACAGGTGTACAGTCCATGATCTCTCAAATGGCGATGTGATTATTGCTTCTGGCATTTAATGTCGTGGGCTGTATAAGCTCATAGACTATGAAAGATCTGTGAATGATTCGGCATGTGCAGTTCATGATTCTCAGGCTATGTCAGATGCAAAGCTTTGGCATGCACGCTTTGGTCATCTGAATTTTGCTAGCTTGTTACGCCTGCAGAAATCTGAAATGGTGTCCTCTTTGCCCAAACTTGAGGCACCTGGAAAACATGTTTGTGAAGGCTGTATTTTGGGCAAAATGCAGCGTTCTTCCTTTCCAAAAGATGGTTCAGTTCGGGCTATGCAGAAATTGCAGCTTGTACATAGTGATGTCTGTGGTCCTATGCAGACACCCTCTTTTGGAAATTACCTTTACTTCGTGACTTTCATTGATGATTTTTCCAGGCATGCATGGGTATATCCACTCAAAGCAAAGTCCGAAGTGTTCATGTGCTTCAAACAGTTTTTGGTTTTGGCTGAAAATCTGTCAGCATGTAAAATGGGCACCCTCCGTTCTGATCGAGGGGGGGAATATATGTCTTCAGATTTTAATGCATTTCTGGCTGAACGTGGGATAAAACACCAGTGTACAGTGCCGTATACACCTCAACAGAATGGAGTTGCTGAACGAAAGAACAGGTCACTCATGGAGATGGCGAGGTGCATGGTCAAAAGTCAGGCTTTACCACATAGTTTCTGGCTTGAGGCTGTCATGTGTGCAGCATATGTACTGAACAGGTGTCCCACCAAAGCGTTGCAGTCTATCACTCCATATGAGGCTTGGCATGACCGCAAGCCATCTGTTGCTCATCTGCGTGTTTTTGGTTGTTTGGCATATGCATTAGTGCCTGAACAACATCGTAGAAAATTGGATGATAAGGCAGTAAAATGTATTTTTGTTGGGTACAGTTCTGAAAGTAAAGGCTATCGTCTGTATCATCCACAGACTAAACGCATTCTGGTTAGCCGTGATGTTGTCTTTGTGGAAGATGCTATTCAGCCATTGCTTTCATGTACTAAGGAGACATCTGTTAGCTCCAAAGACATGTATGATACTTTGATGCCTCTTTTTACAGGTGGACAGGCTAGCGCTGGTCCCAATGAGGCAACTTCTCAGCCTTTGCAGGTTTCATATGATGATGCAGATCATTCCATTTCTGATGCAGATTTACATGATGCACTTGTTGATGAGAGAGCTGATATTGAACAGGCAAAAACTATGCCAAAATGGCTGGTGCAGACTTTGCGTGACAGCAAATTAGATGCACCTTTGTCATATCGTACTCGTTCAGGCTCTCATAGTACCTCCTTTGCATCAGATTGCTATGCTATGGCTGCATCTAGTCTATGTGATGAGAATGAGCCTGTTTCTTTTGATGAAGCACAAAATTCAGAAAATTGGAAGGCTGCTATGCAATCTGAATATGATGCTATAATGAAGAATGGTACATGGTCTTTATGTGACTTGCCTCCTGGCAAGAAGGCCATTGGCACTAAGTGGGTATACAAGCTGAAGCGTAAACCTGATGGTACAGTTGACAGGTATAAGGCTAGGCTTGTTGCAAAGGGTTATGCACAGGAAAGAGGCATTGATTTTGATGAGACCTTTGCACCTACATGCCGTATGACTACTGTTCGGAGCATTTGTGCACTTGCAGCCCATCATGGTTGGAATGTACATCAGTTGGACATTAAAACAGCATTTCTGAATGGTGACTTGCATGAAGAAGTGTATGTTTTTCAGCCCCGTGGCTTTGTGCAGAAAGGGCATGAAAACCAGGTGTGCAGGTTAAAGAAGGCGTTATATGGTTTAAAGCAAGCACCACGTGCTTGGTATGAGAAAATACATGCCTATCTGATTGCACATGGTTTTGAGAACAGTCCAACTGAAAGCACCTTATATGTTAAGCGTGCTAATGATGTGCTTCTGATCATTGTTGTCTATGTAGACGACATGCTGCTCACTGGTCCTCTTGAGAAGCATATTGCTGATTTCAAGGCTGATTTGCATGCCTCATTTGAGATGTCTGATTTGGGGCATTTGCATCACTATTTGGGCATTCAGTTTATGCAAGTTGATGGTGGAATGGCTTTGTGTCAAACGAAATATATTGACACATTATTGCAGCGTTTTGGCCTTGAAGACTGTAAGCCTATTGCCACTCCTATGGAGACAGGTTTACGATTGAGTCTTCATGATGCTGGAGATGCATTTGATGCTGTTCTCTATCAGCAGGCTGTTGGATGCTTGATTTACTTATGCATTACTCGGCCAGATATTCAGTTTGTTGTCTCACAGATGAGCAGGTTTATGCATTGCCCAGGAGTCACGCATTGGAAAGCGGTTAAGCGCATCTTTCGCTACTTGAGTGGTACTCGGCTACTTGGGTTGTTTTATCCCAAGGGGGGATCACTACCGCCAGATTTGCATGCTTTTTCTGACTCAGATTGGGCTGGTTGCTATGACACTCGTGTGTCCACCAGTGGTTTTTGCTTCATGCTTGGTAGCTCATGTATATCTTGGTTGAGCAAGAAGCAGCCTATTGTGGCCACTTCCAGTTGTGAGGCTGAGTATAGGGCAGCTTTCACAGCGACTGTTGAGTGTGTGTGGCTCAGATGCCTTATGGCTGATTTGGGTGTTGGCCAGTCTTCTGCCACCACCATCTTCACTCACAGTCAGAGCGCATTGGCAGTTGCGAGGAACCCTGTGTTCCATGCTCGCACTAAGCACATTGAGGTGCATTATCACTATGTCAGGGAGAGGTTCTCTGCTGGGGAGATCAGCTTGGCATATGTGCCCACGCAGGAGAACATTGCAGACCTTTTCACGAAGGCTCTGCCTAGGGAGAAGTTTGAAGCTTTCCGCAAAGCTTTGGGCTTACTTCCTTTTGTGGAGTGATTTCCACATAGCTCGGCACTTCCTTATACATGAGTGCCAGCTCCTTGTTCACCGCATCACTCCCAGGGGGGATTTGTTGATATATTTAGGTAGTGATGTGTGTGAACACTCTAGGACCGTCGGGGCATTTTTTTCCCTCTTTAGGAGGTTTTTTTCCCCCGGCTTGTATATACGCCTATTGCCCTAATGGGCTACTTATCTTTGTACATTCTCTAGTAATACATTCAGTCTTGTGTGTTGTGCTCCAAGCTTCTTCTTCTTCCTTGTGCTGTTCGCGTGCTTCCGCAGACGTCTAACTCCAACATTAGGGACCCATTTACAAGTGATTACATGCGTGCTCTTGGTTCTTGGTGTGTTCCTGAGTGTTGAGAACGAGTGAATACGGGCTGTACGCGTAGTTGGGTTATGCTGCATAGGTTGTGGCCTTGGCGTAGCTACTTGTGCCCTCAAGCAAGCCTTAGGCACCCAAATTTGTCTTGATTATGGGCTAGCCTTCATCGACTTTTTGGGCACCCAAATGGATTTCACTTTAGCAGAAGAATTTCTGACAGACTTCTTAGTGGCATCACGTTGTTGGTTGCTAGTAAGAAGCTTTGCCCGTGTGGTTGTCGTGAGTGCAACCGGGTGTCCGCCTTTCCGCACCCACACTTGGTTTACTTTCTGGGACATTCTGTTGCGCAGGTACTTTTGATCTCGGACATAGGTAGTACTCTGCTTCTTCTGCCTTTGATCCACCTTTGGTTGCTGTCTCCTTTTGGCCTTTGGAAAAGAGGGGAGTTCCATTGCCTCCCTAACTCCTTTTTCGCAAATATCATTCCTCTGCAACACATGGTTTTGAACAAGAACAGCATGGTCATCTTCATGTGTACCCCTGGAAGGACCAGGAGTCTGTGCCTTTCCTAGTTCCTTGAGTGCTCCATTGTCTAATTCTACTGTAACTCGTCTATGATTGACCCAAACCTGGAGAAGTCCACTTCTTAGGTTTAAGTTAATCGCTTGGTCATAGATCCAATCCTGACCCAAGACTAGAGGTTCAGTGAGATCCTCATCTTGACACACCAGTACTTTAACTGTCATTGCCTCATCGTGAATGTAGAGGGGAAGTTCCACCTCGCCCATGCAAGGGGTTTCCACGCCTCCCAATCCTATGAGATATGCTTCCACAGGATTGACAGTTAACTGTAGCTCTTAACAGTAAGACATTCTAACAGCACTAGTGGCTGCACCTGAGTCAATCAAGGCTCTTACGGTCCTTGCACTCTTTCCTCGTCCTATATCTATGGTTATGAAAGGACGTCTATCGATTATTCTATGCGAGCTTGTTCCTGCAACTTCACACATGGCCATGGGATATCCTTGATCTGCATAGTCATCTGTTCTAGGCTGCTCTCTACCTTGCCTACGTAATTTCATCCTTCTGATGCGTTCTAAAGCTTCTGCTTGAGCTTCTTCTCGAACTCGCTTTTCTTCCTCTTTGTGTTTCTTAGCAGTGTTGAGTCGGCTGAGCATTTCCTCCGTGAGGGGTTCCTGATACAACTTGACTCTGCAACCGCTAATATAATTTGGGAGAACATCACCCTCTAATGTGGCCAATTGTACTGCTCCACTCGTTGAGATCCTATTGATGATCATAGGTCCGTAGCCTCTCTTTTCTAGCTTCCTCGCGTGTTGTTTTAGTGTATAGACTAAGACTAGATCTCCTGCTTTCAAGCCTTTATCCTTCACATGGGCATCGAAATATGCCTTCTGTCTCTTCTTGGCTGCATATATTCCTGCAGCGGCTCTTAGTCTTGTTTCCCCTAATCGTTCAAGGTCAAAGATCCTAGAGGAGAGCTCGTGACCTGTCCATTCGTGCTCTTGTGCTACTCTCAATGTAGGGATCAAGAAGTCCAAGGGTAGCACAGCGTTTTGGCCAAATACCATCTGAAAGGGGGTGGCTTGGAGTATCGTTTTGTAGGCCACTCGATATGCCCAAACAGCATGGTGTAGCTGTTTGTCCCAATCAGAGCGTTTTGTGTTCACTAATTTCGTCAGTACATTGCATAGGATCTTATTAGTGCTCTCAGCTTGTCCATTAGCTTGGGGGTGATAGGGGGCAGACTTCTTGTGTATCACCAAGAATTCTTGGAGTAGATTTTCAATTACTTCGTTCAAGAAATGAGTACCTCTATCACTTACAAGCTCTATAGGTAACCCATATCTCGTGAACACATTCTCAAACAAGAATTTAGCAGTTGTCTGAGCATCGTTCTTTGTCGTAGCCTTTACCTCTACCCACTTGGTGAGATAATCTGTTGCAACAATGATGTATTCCGCATGAGAACCCTTGGCTGGGGGATTAATAGGACCTACGAAGTCTATTCCCCACTTAGAAAATGCACGTCCACCCATCATAGGTTTCAGTGGCATCTCATCTTTGCGTATAGGATACTGAGTCCTCTGACAGACATCACACCGTTTCACATAGGTATGTGCATCCATGTGAAGGGTAGGCCACCAGAAGCCCGCAAATAGGACTGCCTTGATCACCCGATCCGGTCCAAAGTGTCCTCCTGCTACACCTTGGTGAGCAGTTTCTAAGATCTTAAGATACTCACTTTCATGGACACATAGCCTCAGGTAACCATCTTTACCACGCTTATATAGATTATCACCAATGAATGAATAATCCTGGGCTTCTTGTTCTAAACTCCTTTTCCTAGCTAGAGCCATGTCTGGAGGGAATGTGTTTGTCCTCAAGAATGATACTAGAGGTTCACTCCAATCTGGCACAATGGAGACTTGATAGAGAGTGGCATGTTCCACAGTTGGCCAATGTACTCCGAGTCTCTTTAGGGTCTGTAAAGTTCGTTGCTTTGAATGGTGTTGCTCTAACGCACCTACATGTGCTAATTGCAACCATTTAGCGTACTCATCCTCTTCTACGCAACAAGCCAAGATCCCTTGATCTGTGTGCTTGTACATGCTTCCTGCCATAATGTGGTACTTTTGGGCTTTTACAACCTCTCTATTCCGTGTGTTTACCACTGGATGGTTAGGCCCGTATGTCAAGACTGGTACCAATGGCTTAGCCCACTGCGGTACAACTTCCAAATTAAACAAGTAAGCATCAGGAAGGTCATCTGACACTCCTTGTGGGGCTTCTCCCGATGTGAGCCTAGAGAGATGATCAGCTCTCAAATGAGTCCTACCTTTCCTTACCACCACTTCAAAGTCATATTCCATTAGCAAGAGAAACCATCTCACTAATCTTCCTGTATTACATGGCTTGTTTACGAGATATAACAATGCCTGATGATCAGTAAAAAATTTAAACTTATTTGCAAGCAAATAGTGTCTAAATTTCTTAACTGCATATACCATGCCTAAACCTTCTCTCTCCGTAGTGGTGTAATTCCGTTCAGCCGCATTCAATTGTCTACTGGCATAGGCAATTGGAAGATCCATCTTACCTTCACCAGTAGGTTGTGCAAGCACACATCCAATGGCATAATTGGATGCATCCACATGAACATGGAATGGCTTATTCCAATCTGGTGTGGTCAAGATTGGTGCTGAACATAATCTTCGTTTAAGCTCTTGGAAGGAATTCTCACATTCATCCGTCCACTCAAAGTTTGTCAGAAGTCCGTACATGGGCTTTGCAATGACAGCATACATGTGTATAAATCGTCGGTAATAGCCACAATGCCCCATGAAAGCTTGTACTTCCTTGACATTCTTTGGCCTAGGTAGCTCTGCTATGGCTCTCACTTTTTCTTCGTCGGTAGATATGCCATTCTTTGACACTATGTGTCCTAGAATCTTGCCTTGCCTGACCATAAAAACGCACTTTTCTGGGTTCAGGCAGACTTGATATTCTCTACATTTGTCAAAGATTTGTCTGAGTTCAGGAATATGGGTTTGTCTAACATTGGAATGAGCACAAAGATCATCAACATAGACTTCTAAACTCTTCCTCAGGAACTCCTTAAACACATGGCACATCAGCCTCTGGAAGGTAGCTGGTGCATTGGTAAGCCCAAATGGCATTACTCTAAAAGCAAAAATGCCCCACTCTGTGGCAAAGGCTGTCTTATGCTAATCCTCTGGAGCTATGGCTACTTGATTGTAGCCCGAAAATCCATCAAGGAAGCTGTACACTTCCTTGCCTGCCACTCTTTCTAAGAGATGTTCTGTGATGGGAAGCGGATAGTTATCTCGGATTGTGGCTGCATTAACCTTCTTCAAGTTAATGCACACACGCAGTTTGCCATTCTTCTTGGGCACCACTACGATGGGGGATACCCATTCAGTGTGCTCAATTTCATAGATAAATCCAGCTTCGACCAGTCTATCTATCTCTTCCTTGATTTTAGCAGCGTACGTTATATGTGTAAGGCTTTTGCTTAGAGGGTTTGGCATCTGAGGTCATGGGGATAGTGTGTGAGCATATGTCAGGGTCAACACCTTTCAAGTCCTTGTAACTCCAAGCGAATACATCTCTGTATTCTCTTAGCAAGGCAATCAATTCGTACTCTTCTTCTTCTGTCAGGTCATGGCCTATGTACGTGCATCTCTCCTCTCCTTCTTCTATGGCCACAACTATTTTCTTGGTAGTTTCTTTGTTATCATAGGCCTCTCCTGATTGTGCCTCTCGTTTAGGCATTCTTATCATGACTCTCCTGTCATCTATCTCATACTTCTTAAAATTTTCTGGGACCTCAAACAAAGATTCTTCCTCTTCTGGTGAGGTTTCTCTTTTTTTCTGTTTCTTTCCTTCTTCCTTCGGGGTCACATGTGTTGCTAATCTTACATCATTTGTAACTTCTCCATGCCTCTGGGGTTGAAATTCTACTTCATATAAGTATTCTTCATCTGATGCAAATGGTGGGTCCATAATGATAGACTCGAGATCGGAGTCACTTGCATCCTCAAATGCATCAGGGCTAGGTTCGCATTCTTCTAAAAATGCCTCTCCCATGATCGGCTCTATGGAGAAGACTGAAATGTCATAGCCATCCTCATCACAGTGAGGTGTCCATTGTTCTTCATTGATGGCTACGTCCATGGTTGCTAAAATTTCTGCCCAACCGTGAGGTTCAAATTCTTCGTCTGGAAAAACTACAGGTGCATAGGCTGGGTCTTGGATTGATCTATGGGTTTCTTTCGCACCTACCTCTCTGGCTTTCTCTCTCTTCTCTTCTTCTACTGCTACCTTGCACATCCATAAGTGAGTGTCTTCATGCATCCATGAGGATCCAGACCCTATGGAATGCACCGATTCTGTATCATCTTTGGCTCTATGGATGGGATTCCATTGGATAGGAGGGACATCTCTATGAGAATAGTCCTTGAGATTGACTTTGGTCGTAACGCCCAAGTGTTGCAAATACAAGGAGTTGGTTCCCCAATCCTGTACCACTTGCAACTGTCGCATAAATGGTCTTCCCAAAATCATCTCATAGGCATGATTTTTGCTGAAGTCACATATAGCAAAGCTATGCTCAAACTCAACACCACAAGTGGAGAGAGTTATGCCTTCTAGCAATCCTAGGGGTTTCTCTATGTGACCATCGGCCATCTGCAATTTCATCCTCGTTGGCCTGAGTGCTGGCTTGCCCCAACGCTTCCATAAGGAGGTGGTGGCAATTGCAACTCCTGCACCTGAGTCCAAAATTGCCTTGGTGGTGTACTCCTGGTAGGTGATGGGAAGATAGGTGTTCCCTTCTTCACCTTCACACATATCTCCTATCTTATCCAAGGGAATTTCTGGCACTGTCCTATGGGATCCTACCCGGGAACGAGGTTTTGCAACTTCAGTTACCTGACTGGCTACATATTTTCGCGCTTCTGGTCTATCCTTAGGCAGTTCTTCCAAAGTGAGAACACGCTGCACCTCGATGTTCTTTACTACCTCCGTGTTCCTTGATATGATTGAGTCATCATTCCTTACCATGACTGTGGGTGCTCTCATACATGTGGACTTTGCTTCCCATGGGCCTGTGAAGTGAGGTAGCTCTTGTATGGAATTAGACGCAAAGTCCAATCTCTCGTGAGACTGAGTACTCTCATGTTCCCCGTAAATAGATGGGATGTCTTGTGGGAATTGATCGTGTGCCTCATCCACAAGTTCAAAAGGAGGGGCGACTTCACTTTCGTTATCCCATTTGTCTTCTTGAATCTCTCGTAGGAAGTCTGGTGCAAATCGATTCATAGAAGAAGAAGTGTCTGGCTCCGTAGAATTAGGCACATAAGCAACCTGGGAAGGAGGGCTTATTCTCTCATTGGCTCTCTCCTTGTTCTTAAAGATGGCTGGAGCACAAGCTTCCTGGGGAGGATTATTTATTCTATTACTCTTCCGAGCAGGCTCATACGCTCTCTGAGAAGGGATGTAGGCAACCTGTGGAGGTACGTAAGCTTTCGAGGGGGGTTCATCTGCCTTTTGGGGGGGAAGATAAGCTTCTTGAGGAGGCACGTGGGCTTCCTGAAGAGGCTGACTTATCCGTTCTCTCGCCCTTTCCTTTCTTTGAGGGGCAGGTTCCTTCTCTGATTGTGCAATTAGCATCTCTATTCTTTCTAGTAGTCCATCAAAGTGTAACTGCATCTTAGCTGAACTAGAAATGTTAAATAGGCGACTGGCTTCAAACATGGTCTGAGCCAATTCCACCATTTTGGCACAAATCTTTGTTCGTTCAAGCTCTAGCTCGGCTCTAGGGTAGCATTTTTCATGATCGGTTATGGTTGGCCCTTCTTGGATTCTGGCCTGATATGCTTTAAGCATCATGTTTAGGTCCTCGGGAGTGGGGTCAGCTAGGACTGATCCTACTCTAGGGGGTGGTGGGATTTGATGAGGCGGTGGGGGAGGTGGTGGGTCGGATGGAGATGGGAGTGGTGGTGGTGGAGTAGTGTGAGAGTGAGTTTGAGTTGTGAGTTCGGTTATTCTGGCTCTTGTTTCCCTTACGCTTTCCTCGAGTTCACTCATCTTTTTAGCCCATTGTCTTTTCATTCTTTCTCGACTATCTTTCCACGCTCTAGTCCTTTTCTTTGTCACGCTCTCGGTTTCACTAGCCTCTGGGCCCTTTTCCTGGCTTGCCTCTTGGTTTTGCTGCAGTGCTTGGGCTCTAGTGACTACCTGTACTGGTGCAGTGGAAGTGACACTTCCTGAGGAGTCTACCACTAACCCAACAACGTTGATAGGGGTGATTTTTGGCATGTTATTGGGGTTCTTTGGGCAATCGCGTAAGAGATGCTCTTTTCCACAGTCTTGGCAAAAGCCTTGGATGGTCACTGACTGGGGTTGTGTAGGTGGAGGCAAGGGACAGTCACGAATGAAGTGATCTCCCTGACATCGGTAGCATGGTCCTCTAGGAAATGGTGGTCGTACCTGCCTAGGTTGAGGCCTAGGGCTGGGGTTTGCATACATGACGTTTGTATAATCTGACTCCCAACTAGGTTCATTTGGCTCTTCGCTGTAATAGGACTCACCATGTTCTGGGGACTGCATGTAGTACGCCTGGGGACTATCAACATGTGTAGAATCAAAGCTATGGTCACTGAGGTCATTTTCAGAAAGCAAGGATGTTATCGGGACTAAGGCTCTATTCAGGTTCTCTTCTGCAGCAGTATACTTTACCGGGATCACATTGGTTGGGGCAGGGGGTTGTTGTGCTAGCACCGGTTGGGGTCTCTGTTGGGCCTGATATTGTGGTTGGTAGGTTTGTTGGGGTCTAGCATATTGTGGTGGTGGATTTTGGTTCTTGTATCTACCTTGTTGGTAGGGCTGAGGGTAGGGTTGCCTAACTACCTGCTTGTTGTATGGGCAATCTTGTGCGGTGTGATTGGTGTATCTCCGTTCTATGGTGCAGTACTGGCTACTAGTATTTACTTGGGGCTGAGCCATAATGGGGCAGACATTCGCCATATGGTCACCACCGCATGTATAGCACCTCTTCGCTGGGGCAAACCTTGGGATTTGTTTGCTAGTTACACCTAATTTCTGAGCCACTTTTTCGGCAAGTTCCTCAATTGATGTGGACTACGTGGAAGAGTGACTAGATGCACTATCTGAATCTTTGTAGATTTTGGAGAGCTCTAGTTCATCTCCTAGGTTATCTTCAATGTCAATGCACATACGTACACACTCTTCTATAGTCCTAGGGTCTTTCAGATACACATAGGATCTCAATTTCGTACTCAGCAACCCATCAAGGAATAAGGCTACTTGTTTAGCAGATGTGGGTAGCTCCGAAATAGGGCACCTCTCAAGGTATTGTCTAAATCTTCTTCCTGCCAGTCTTACAGTCTCTTGGGGAGTCTGTTTAAAGCTGTGAATCAATGAGGAGGTATTGTGTCTTATGCCGCTCTTAGAGAACTCTACAATGAAAGCCTCTAGGAGTTGGTCTATGCACCTGAACTGCCGCTCATCCAATGGCTGAAACCATGTAAGTGCCGTGTTCCTCAGGGTTAGACCGAAGGCATTGTACTGCGTGAATAGATCCTCAACTTGTTCAGCTCTCAAGACTTGATTGAACTCCGCCACATGATCATAGGGATCTCCTGTGCCGTCAAAGTAATTCTTCATGGACTTAACTAGCTGGGTGGGTCTCAAAGTTCTTGTGTGCTCTCTAGGCCTCGGCAGAGGGAATCCATCTACATTTCTTTGGTTCTTGTGGGCTCTAAGCATCTCAGGTTCTACCCTATTCGTCTCCGTTCTCGTTCTTTCTCTGCCCACTGGGTGGGCAAAACTTACTTCTGGTCTATCTCTACTTCTGTCTCTTTGCGTACCATGAGCTTGGGAAGTTCCAGCCCCAGGGTGACCATAGGATACATTTGATCTTGGTTGGGGGAAAATAAATTCACCCTTCCAAGTGTAAGCATGCCTATCATTTTCTGTCACCACAAAGATCCTCTCCGAAGTGTGGTCTAAGTAGGTCACTCTACCTGGGCTATCTGGATCCTTAAACTCATAGATCATGATTGTTCCTATATCAGTTGGGTGATCCGGTTTATACCTCCAAAAGGCTTCGTCAGTTTCTCGATTGAGAAGCAAATCTATGCACTTGTTATCTTGGGGGACCCACTCAGGCGTGATAATCCTAGTGAGAACTGATTTACCTCGAGGGGTTCTAGGTTCTACTCCCATGTTTCCTTGTTCCAAGTCACCTAAGTCCGCTTCTGAGATTACATTTCCAAATTCATCTGTCCTATCTGGATGACTGGTGACTACGTATATGGTTCCTTCCTTGTCCAGGTATGCACCGTTTTCAAATTTGACAGCTGGGTGCTCTAGTCCAATGGATTGATCAGGATTTTTAATCTGGACCACGGATCTTCCTAGGCCGTCCTCATAGATGCTAGCACCTAATCGGTTGGTCCTAAGGTATTCCAGCTGTGTTTTGTAAGGGCCTTCTACCCTGTACAAATAAGGCACACCTGAACTTCCCGTAGGTCTGTCCATACCTTGAGACATCCCTGATTCACTGGTATCAGAGCTAGAGTAATGAGAGTGGTGACTCAACTGCTGGGTCCAAGACCTTGCAGTGTGATTGACACTAGCCTCTGAAGACCTAAGGCTTTGTCTCTCTCTTACTAGGTGTCGTCCTGATCTAAGGTTCATATGCCTATCTAAGTAGCCCAATTCTTTGCCCAGAGTACAACCTCGTTGCCGATCAATTGGTACCAGTCACTTGATTCTTTTTAGTTATTCCTCGTGTTTAAAGTCTTGTCTGCTATTACGTCGTCAGGAATACTTGAATGTTCTTCGTACTTTCAGGTTGATCGTTCCACATTAGGTTCTTTCCTTTATGTTGTCGACAGTACAGAGATTAAGTTTTTAGCTTGAACTTGAGTTTTTAGGTAGTCTTCAACTTGATAGTGGCCTTTCGTCGCCCTGACTTACTCCTACTTCTAATCGTTCTTAGCCTAAGCTAGGAATTGACGAAGAGGAGTTGAGAATATTCCGACCTTTCTTGCCGAACCTTGCTCTTTAGTGCTTGAGAAGTTGATTCTCAAGCGTGCGCAACACCCTTGCTTGGATACTCTCAATTGCTTCTCAATAGGCCTGCATAAATCCCAAGATTAGCTCCAAGTAGACCTTTCAATTGACAGACAATTTATTTCAGACACTTTTTTAATGACCCTTGTTCCCCCTTTTGTATTGCTAGAAATTTCCTCTAGAGCTCCCTTGGTGTTCCTACCCCTCAGTGTGTCGACTTCCAAATATCCTATTTGAAAATCAACGCGTTATTCTTATAAAAAACAGTTGAGGGCGTGTAGTATACGTCACGAGCTTTCCGACAAGCCCTAGAGCTCAGAAAATGGATTTCATAGGAAAAAGTTATGATCGTTCAGGGTTTAGGGGGTTACTAGACAAACAGATCCTTTCAGGGGTTTTAATGCATTTTCTAAGGCCTTTGTAAGTACATGAGTACTTGAGAGTGCAACTATACCCAAAATTTTAGCCTAAATTCCCAAAAATTTACCCCTTAATTTTTTGCCGAAAATGTCTGTCTATCGCGATAGACGGTGTCTGTCGCGATAGACACAATCTATCGTGGGGGCTGTCTGTCGCGATAGACGGTGTCTGTCGCGATAGACAGTGTCTATCGTGGATTTCTGTCTGTCGCGATAGACGGTGTCTGTCGCGATAGACGGTATCTGTCGCGGATTTCTGTCTGTCGCGATAGACGATGTCTGTCGCGATAGACGGTGTCTGTCGTGAAATTCTGTCTGTCGCGATAGACGGTGTCTGTCGCGATAGACGGTGTCTGTCGCGATAGATGGTGTCTGTCGTGAAATTCTGTCTGTCGCGATAGACGGTGTCTGTCGTGAAATTCTGTCTGTCGCGATAGACGGTGTCTGTCGCGATAGACGCTATCTATCGTGAAATTCTGTATGTCACGATAGACGGTGTCTGTCGCGATAGACGCTATCTGTCGTGAAATTCTGTCTGTCGCGATAGACGGTGTCTGTCGCGATAGACAGTGTCTGTCGCGATAGACGGTGTCTATCGTGAAATTTCGGTCTGTCGCGATAGACGGTGTCTGTCGCGATAGACGCTGTCTGTCGTGGGTCTCTGTCTGTCGCGATAGACGGTGTCTGTCGCGATAGACTGAAAAAACGCAAATTTTTGAAAAACTTCTAGTGATCTAGAGTGCCCTCAAGGTGTAGGTTACAGTGCTAATCATGCATTCACAAAATTTTAAGATTTTCTGTCTGTCGCGATAGACAGAGGTTGTCGTCCCGGGACCTGTGCAGAGCCTGTCGTACCTGCGCACACTGTTGGGGATGATGGTACAGCAAAAACCTGCAAAATAGCTCAGAAAACATGCAAAAACAGCACATGCAAATTCGCTCTCTCGCTCTCTCTCACAAGTGAAATGAGGGAAAAGAGGTGGGGAAGGTGATATGATCAAAAAACAGAAATTTTCGCGATGATGGAGATGGAGGTGGGAGGTGGTGATGATGATGATGGAAATGAAGATGGAGAAGATAGTAAAAGAAAATCGATGAGAGTGAAGAAAATACCTACAACTCCAACGCGTCAACTCTACGTCTTACCATCACACGCTCGTCCTCAAAGCTCGATCCCCGGCAACGGCGCCAAAATTTGGTGTAGCTCAGTGATGAGTAGCACCTCCTTTAATGTCAATCCGGGAAGACGTGAGGATGGTATGAAGACCTCGAGCAAGTGGCGGCACAAGTGCGTGAGTGAGAAGCACACAAGCATGCATACACATACACACACACACGTGCACACACGGCAAGACAAAGAGAGAGAATCAATGGAGTTCTTTAGATTACTTTCAAAAGCTCTTACAAGTTCGTTTCAATTACAATCTAACTCCAAAAATGAGCTCTCTAGCTCCTTTTATAGTTTTTGACTAGCTTTGGCCCTGTCCAGACCTAGTGTCCGGCCTAGTTAAAAATTAGGTTCCAGGGCTTATTTGAGGGCTCAAACGAAGTCTAAAAATTATGAAAATTGGTACGATGGTACTTCTAATACTCCTCAAGCTCGAGGACTCCTCGGCTTGCACAAAATGGAGTCTAATCTACCAAAAACGGGATTTACAATGTTTGTGTAGTGATTAAAATCACTTGAGTTGTACATAATCCATGGGAAAAAATGATCTGGCCTTGTTGCCGTATTGTGCATGACTCCTCTGTTGCTTTGTATGCCAACACATGGCACATCAGCCTTTGGAAGGTTGCGGGAGCATTGGTCAGCCCGAATGGCATTACCCTAAAAGCGAATATACCCCACTCTGTGGCAAAAGCCGTTTTATGCTGATCTTCTGGTGCAATGGCCACTTGATTGTAGCTAGAGAACCCATCTAGGAAGCTGTACACTTCCTTGCCTGCACCCTTTCCAAAAGATGCTCAGTGATAGGAAGCGGGTAATTATCCCTGATCGTGGCTGCGTTAACCTTCTTCAAGTTAATGCATACTCGTAATTTGCCGTTCTTCTTGGGCACCACCACAATGGGGGATACCCATTCAGTGTGCTCAATTTCATAGATAAATCCAGCTTCAACCAAGCGGTCTATCTCTTCTTTGATCTTGGCAACATAGTTGTCATTATATGTGTATGGCTTTTGTTTTGAGGGTCTGGCCTCTGTTTCATGGGAATCGTATGTGAGCATATGTCCGGGTCCACTCCTTTCAAATCCTTGTAACTCCAAGCAAATACATCTCTGTATTCTCTTAGCAAGGCTATCAGCTCATGCTCTTCTTCCTCAGTGAGGTCATGTCCTATGTAAGTGCACCTCTCTTCTCCTTCTTCTATGGCTACCACTATTTTCTTGGTGGTTTCTTTGTTATCATAGGCCTCTCCCAATTGCGCCTCTCGTTTAGGCATTCTAATCATGACTCTCCTGTCATCTACCTCATACTTCTTAAAATTTTCCGGGACCTCAAACAAAGATTCTTCCTCTTCTTGTGTGACTTCTCTCTTCTTTCTTTTCTTTCCTTCTTCCTTATGGGTTACATGTGTGGCTAGCCTTACATCCTTTGTAACATCTCCGTGCTTCTGGGGTTGAAATTCTACTTCATAGAAGTATTCTTCATCTGATGCAAAAGGTGGGTCCATAATGATTGACTCTAGATCGGAGTCACTCGGATCCTCAAATGCATCAGGGCTAGGTTCACACTCTTCTAAAACTGCCTCTCCCATGATCGGCTCTATGGAGAAGACTGAAATGTCATAGCCATCCTCATCACAGTGAGGTGTCCATTGTTCTTCATTGATGGCTACATCCATGGTTGCTAGAATTTCTGCCCAGCCGTGAGGTTCGAATTCTTCGTCTGGAAAAACTACAGGTGCATAGGTTGGGTCTTGGATTGATCTATGGGTTTCTTTTGCACCTATCTCCCTGGCTTTTTCTCTCTTCTCTTCTTCTACTGCTACCTTACACATCCATAAGTGAGTGTCTTCATGCATCCATGAGGATCCTGATCCTAGGGAATGCACCGATTCCGTATCATCTTTGGCTCTATGGATGGGGTTCCATTGGATAGGAGGGACATCTCTATGAGAGTAATCCTTGAGATTGACTTTGGTTGTAACACCTAAGTGCTGCAAATACAAGGAATTGGTTCCCCAATCCTGTACCACTTGCAACTGCCGCATAAATGGTCTTCCCAAAATCATCTCATAGGCTTGATTTTTGCTAAAGTCACAGATAGCAAATGTGTGCTCAAACTCTACACCACAAGTAGTGAGAGTTATCCCCTCGAGTAGTCCTAAGGGTCTTTCTATGTGCCCGTCAGCCATCTGCAATTTCATTCTCGTTGGCCTGAGAGCTGGCTTGCCCCATCGTTTCCATAAGGAAGTGGTAACAATTGCAACTCCTGCACCTGAGTCCAAGTTGGCCTTGGTTGTGTATCCCTGATGGGTGATGGGGAGATATGTGTTTCCCTCTTCGCCCTCACTCATGTCTCCTATCTTTTCTAAGGGTATTTCTCGCACTGTTCTCTGGGATCCTACCTGGGAACGAGGTTTTGCTATCTCGGGCACTTGATTGGCTACATGTTTCCACACTTCTGGTCTAACCTTAAGCAGCTCTTCCAAAGTGAGATTGCACTACACTTTGGTGTTCTTCACTACCTCTATGTTCCTAGGTATGACTGAATCTTCGTTTCTTACCATGACTGTAGGTGCTCTCATACAGGTGGACTTTGCTTCCCATGGGCCTGTGAAATGGGGTAGTTCTTGTAAAGAATTAGACTCGAAGTCTAATCTTTCTTGAGATTGGGCACTCTCTTGCTCTCCATAAATGGAAGGAAGGTCTTGTGGGAATTGATCGTGTGTGTCATCCACAAGTTCAATAGGAGGAGGAACTTCACTCTCTTTAGCCCATTTCTCTTCTTGAATCTCGCGCAAGAATTCTGGTGTGTATTGATTCATAGAAGAAGAGGTGTCTGGCTCCGTAGAGTTAGGCACGTAGGCCTCAGGCACATAGGCTTTCTGGGTAGGAAGACCTGCTCTTTCACTAGCCTTGTCATGGTGTTGAGGGGCGGGTTCCTTTTGTGATTGTGCAATTAGATTCTCTATTCTTTCTAGGGAGGGGGGGTTGTCTGGTTCAGTGGAATTGGGCACATAAGCTTTCGGTAGGGGATGGGTCATGTTTTTGCTTGCTTTATCTCTTTCTTGATTTTTTTCTTCCTTGGCAGATCTTGCAATTATGCCCTCTAACTTCTCTAGAAGTCCATCCAAGTGTAATTGCGTCTTGGCCGAGCCCGAGTAATTGAAAAGGCGACTAGCTTCAAACATAGTCTGAGCCAATGCGACCATTTTCGCGCAAAGCTTGGTTCTTTCTATCTCTAGGTCAGCTCTAGGGTAGCACTTGTCATGATCCGTTACATTTGGCCCTTCTTGGATTCTGGCCTGATATGCTTTAAGCATCATGTCTATGTCTTCAGGAGTGGGATCAGCTAATACTGATCCTGCTCGGGGTGGTGGGTGGGTTACGTGGGGTGTATTAGAGGGTGGAGGGATGGAGGGTGATGGGGATGGTAGCGGTGGGAATGTGTGAGAGTGCGGTTGAGATGTGATCTCTATGATTTTGGCCTTGGTTTCTCGTAGACTTTCCTCAAGTTCACTCATCTTCTTTGCCCATTGCCTTTTCATACGTTCACGGCTATCTCTCCAAGCTCTTGTTCTCTTCTTATTTTGGCTCTCAGTATCGCTAGCGTCTGGGCTCTTTTCCTGGCTTACCCCTTGGTTTTGCTGCAATGCTTGAGCTCTAGTGATTACCTGCACTGGTGCAGTGGAAGTGACACTTCCTGTGGAATTGACCACTAACCCAATAACATTAATCGAAGTGATTTTTGGCATATTGCTGGGATTCTTGGGACAATCTCGTAAGAGATGTTCCTTTCCGCACTCCTAGCAAAAGCCTTGGATCGTCACTGATTGGGGTTGTGTAGGTGCAGGCATGGGGTAATCACGTATGAGGTGATCACCCTGGCATCTGAAGCAAGGTCCTCTAGGAAAAGGGGGTCGTATCTGCCTAGGTTGAGGTCTAGAGTTGGGGTTTGTGTACATGACATTAGCATATTCAGGCTCGCAAATAGGTTCACTCGGTTCCTCACTATAGTAAGACTCACCATGTTCAGGAGACTGCATGTAGTAAGCCTGGGGACTATCAACATGTGTAGAATCAAAGCTATGGTCACTGGGATCACTTTCTGAGATTAATGGTGTTACTGGGACTATCACTCTATTCAGGTTTTCTTCTGCAGCAGCATACTTGACCGGAATCACATTAGTAGGAGCAGGTGGTTGCTGTGCTAGCACTGGCTGGGGTCTCAGTTGGGCCTGATATTGCGGTTGGTAATTTTGCTGAGGCCTAATATACTGTTGTGGTGAATATTGACTCTGGTATCTGCCTTATTGAGGGTATGGCTGAGGGTAGGTTTGCCTAATCGCTTGCTTATTGTATGGGCAGTCCTGTGCTGAGTGATTTGTGTACCTTCGCTCTATGGTGCAATATTGGCTGCTAGGATTCACTTGGAGTTGAGCCGTGATGGGACATGCGTTTGCCATATGGTCACCACCGCAAGTATAGCACCTCTTTACTGGGGCAAATCTAGGAATTTGTTTACTAGAGACGCCTAGTTTTTGAGCTACTTTTTCCGCAAGTTCCTCAATTGATGTGGATTGTGAGGAAGAGAGGCTAGAGGTACTATCTGAATCTTTGTAGATTTTGGATAGCTCTAACTCCTCCCCTAGGTTATCCTCAATATCGATGCACATGCGTACACATTCTTCTATAGTCCGGGGGTCCTTCAAGTACACATATGATCTCAATTTGGTACTTAGCAATCCATCCAAGAATAAAGCCACTTGCTTGGCGGCTGTGGGTAACTCAAGACCAGGACATCGCTCAAGATATTGCCTAAATCTTCTTCCTGCAAGTCTCACAGTCTCTTGCGGGGTCTGCTTGAAGTTGTATATCAATGAGGAAGTATTATGCCTTATGCCACTTTTAGAGAATTCGATAATGAATGCCTCTAAAAGTTGATCTATGCTTCTAAACTGCCTCTCGTTTAGTGGCTGAAACCATGTCAGGGCGGTGTTCCTAAGGGTTAAACCAAAGGCATTGTACTGCGTGAACAGGTCTTCAACTTGTTCAGCTCTCAAGACTTGCTTAAACTCGGCTACATGATCATAGGGGTCTCCAGTGCCATCGAAGTAGTTTTTCATGGACTTAACTAGCTGGGTCGGTCTCAAGGTCCTCGTGTGCTCTCTTGGTCTTGGCAAAGGGAAATCATCGGCATTTCTTCGGTTCCCTGGGGCTCTATGTCCCTCAGGTTCCCCTCTATTCGTGTCCATTCTCGTTCTCTCTTCCCCAAGAGTTGGCAAAGCTTACCTCAGGTCTCTCTCGACTCCTTTCTCTTTGAGTCCCCTGAGCTTGAGATGTTCCAGCTCCTTGGCGACCAAAGGACACATTCAATCTTGGTTGGGGGAAGATAAATTCTCCTTTCCAAGTGTAAGCATGCCTATCATTTTCTGTAACCCCAAAGATCCTCTCTGAAGAGTGATCTAAGTAGGTCACTCTTCCTGGAATATCAGGATCTTTGAACTCATATATCATGATTGTTCCTACCTCACTCGGTTGACTAGGTCTATATCTCCAAAAGGCTTCATCCGTCTCTCGGTTCAAGAGGAGATCTATGCTCTTATTATCTTGGGGAATCCACTCTGGTGTGATAATCCTTGTGAGAACAGATTTGCCTCGGAGGGTTCTAGGTTCTTCGCCCATGTTTCCTTGCTCTAGGTCACCTAAGTCCGTTTCCGGGACCACATTCCCAAATTCATCAGTCCTATCGGGATGACTGGTGACTACATATATTGTCCCTTCCTTGTCCAAGTATGCTCCATTTTCAAACTTGACAGCTGGGCGCTCTAGTCCAATGGATTGGTCAGGGTTTTTAATCTGGACCACCGCTCTTCCTAGGCCGTCCTCATAGATGCTAGCACCTAATCGGTTGGTCCTAAGGTACTCGAGTTGCATCTTGTAAGGGCCTTCCACCCTATGTAAATATGGCACCCCAGAACTTCCTATAGGTCTCTCCATACCGTGGGACATCTCAGTCTCGCTAGTCTCAGAACTAGGGTAATACGAATGATGGCTCAACTGCTGGGCCCAAGACCTCGCAGTATGATTGACACTAGCCTCTGAAGATCTAAGACTTTGTCTGTCTCTCCCTAGGTGTCTACCTGACCTAAGGTTCATATGCCCTTTGTACGTTGCTGATTCTTTGGTACCAGTCACTTTTTCCTTTTAAGTTCCTTTGGATGTGTTTTCTTGTTTTTAGTTAAGCGTCATTAGGAGCACTTTTGTGGGTCGTACTTGATGTTCTGCGTCCGCTTAGTTTAAGTTCTTTTCCTTTAAGTTATCCCTTGACTACAATTTTGCCTACCCTTGCACTTGAGAAATTAAGGGCTCTTCAAACTTGAGTGTTCCTATCGTACCCCTAGTCAATCAGAACAACTACTCGCACTTAGCCTATGCTAAGAATAGATTGAGGGGGTTAAGTGATGTTCCAACCTCAAGTCGCTCCTCCTGGCGATGCTGGTCTACCCAGGAACACATTCCCGAGCTTGTTCTCCTTGGCACTTACTTTGCTTTCTCCAAGAGCTCTCGATGATCCTGTAAGAATCCCAAGTTTAGCTTCAAGTTGATCCTTCAATTGACAGACAATTTATTTCAGACACTTTTTTAATGACCCTTGTTCCCCCTTTTGTATTGCTAAAAATTTCCTCTAGAGCTCCCTTGGTGTTCCTACCCCTTAGTGTGTCAACTTCCAAATATCCTATCTGAAAATCAACACATTATTCTTATAAAAAACAGTTGAGGGCATGTAGTATATGCCACGAGCTTTCTGACAGGCCCTAGAGCTCAAAAAATGGATTTCGTATGAAAAAGTTATGGCCGTTCAGGGTTTAGGAGGTTAACCAGACAAACAGAACCTTTCAGGAGTTTTAATGCATTTTTCTAAGGCCTTTGCAAGTGTATGAGTATTTGAGAGTGCAAATATGCCCAAAATTTAGCCTAAATTTCCAAAAAATTTACCCCTTTTTGCCGAAAATGTCTGTCTATCGTGATAGACGGTGTCTGTCGCGATAGACACAAACTATCGTGGGGGGCTGTCTGTCGCGATAGACGGTGTCTGTCGCGATAGAGTGGTCTGTCGCGATAGAGTGGTCTGTCGCGATAGACGGTTTATGTCGCGATAGACGGTGTCTGTCGCGATAGACGGTGTCTGTCGCGATAGAGTGGTCTGTCGCGATAGACGGTGTCTGTCGTGATAGACGCTATCTGTCGTCTGTCGTGATTTGGTCTGTCGCGATAGACGGTGTCTATCGCGATAGACTGGATCTGTCGTGGAATTTTGGTCTGTCGCGATAGACAGGTGTCTGTCGTGGAATTTTGGTCTGTCGCGATAGACAGGTGTCTGTCGCGATAGACGGGGTCTGTCGTGGGTCTCTGTCTGTCGCGATAGACGGTGTCTGTCGTCTGTCGTGATTTGGTCTGTCGCGATAGACGGTGTCTGTCGCGATAGACTGGATCTGTCGTGGAATTTTGGTCTGTCGCGATAGACGGGGTCTATCGTGGGTCTCTGTCTGTCGCGATAGACGGTGTCTGTCACGATAGACGGTGTCTTCGCGATAGACTGAAAAAACGCAAATTTTTGAGAAGTAGTGAGATCTCAAAAATACCACATATTAGTAGGCAGTGTGTATAAGCACACTGATCAAGGCATATTAATGTGTTGTGTAGATGAAGATGAGCATGAAAAGTGGTTGCAAATTTTTGAGAAGTAGTGAGATCTCAAAAATACCACATATTAGTAGGCAGTGTGTATAAGCACACTGATCAAGGCATATTAATGTGTTGTGTAGATGAAGATGAGCATGAAAAGTGGTTGCAAATAGCACATGTAGGTGCAATGCAACAAAATCACTCCAAACATGGAACCCTATATAATCTCCGAAGATTAGGTATATAGTGGCCAACAATGGAAGCAGATGTCCATAGGATGTGCAAGGAATGCCAAATATGTGACCACGATTGGAACATGTCAATCTATGTCAAGTGTCGTTAGTGCCAGATTAGAGCAAACCTTTGGTAGACTTTTTGAGGATGAAAACATTCCCTCAAGAGATGACATTCGCTAGAAAAAATAGCTTAGAACATGAAGCACTATATGATGCACTCATTGGACATAATTTATACAAGCGTGGAAGAGACGGATACCTCATATTGTGTGTCCATGAGAGCAAATATCTTAAGATCGTAGAAGCTACTCACCAAGGTGTGACAGGAGGACATGTGATCAAAGCAATTTTGTTCACAGGTCTTTGGTGGCCAACACTTCACATGGATGCACATACATATGTGAAGTAGTGTGACATTTGTCACAAACTCAGTACCCTATACGTAAGGATGAGATGCCATTGAAATCCATGATGGCTCTGAGTGGGTGTAATAAAGTGATAGGAACGAGATGGTTGAACCACACCCTTGATAGATAGGAGATGGTTGAACTACACCCTAAGAGGGAGGATTAGAAAGTAATCCTGAACCATGGATTTTGGGGCGAACGGTTATCCCATCACATTCCTAACCAAGAGGTTGTGAGTTCAATTCCTTATAGTGAGGAATATACTTTATAGGTCCCCTAGCTAAGATTTCACATGATGAGTACATTGTCGTTTCCAAAGATTATCTATTCTTGGTGGTACATAAGAAGTCTTCCCCCTAACCTAATGGACAAGAGGAGAGCACAAATAAGATAGTATATGATGTATTGACAAAATTGGTAACTAATAAACGCTTTGATTGGGACAAATAGCTACATCATGTTGTTTGGGCATATCGAGTCACCTATGAAATAGTACTCCAAGCCACACCCTTTCAGATGACATTTGGCCAGAATGTAGTACTGCCGCTAGATTTCTTGATACCAACATTGAGAGTAGGACAAGAGCATCAATGGACCGACCATGAGCTCTTGCCTAGAATCTTTGAACTTGAATGATTAGGTGAAACAAGATTAAGAGTAGCTGCAGGAATATATGCAACCAAGAAAAGGCAAAAGGCATACTTCCATTCCCATGTGAAGGACAAGGGCTTGAAAGGGGGAGATTTAGTCTTAGTGTACACCTTGAAGCAACACGCATGGAAGTTGGAGAAGAGTGGCTATGGATCCATGATTATTAATAGAATATCAACAAGTGGAGTTGTCCAATTAGCCACTCTAGAAGGCGATATCCTACCTACTTACATCAATGGATGTAAAGTCAAATTATATGAAGAACCCTGCACAGTGGAAATGCTAAATCAACTCAACACAGCAAAGGAACATAAGGAAGAGGTAAAGCTCATTACCTTCTCCCTTACATAATGGTAGTGGACTTCAATATTCTTGGTTCTAGCATGGTATACCAAATTAGCTGCAAGATGTAGTGAGCTTGTGTTGTCACCAAAAATGTGAGGTGTTGAAGAATGAAGTCCAAGATCTGTGTACAAAGACTTTAACCACATGATTTCTTGAGTTTCATTAGCCAAACCTCTATATTTGGCTTCAGTAGAAGATAATGCCACGTTTGGTTGCTTCTTGGATGACCAAGAAATGATTTTTGAACCTGCAAATGATACATACCCGGATGTGCTTCTTCGATCATCTCTAGATCCAGCCCAATCCGCATCTGAGTAGGCCTTTAGCTCAATATCTAAAGTAAATGGATAAAACAAACCTTCATTCATGGTCCCCTTTAGGTACTTGAGGAATTTCTTGGCCACTTCCATATGTGGTCTTCTTGGCTTATGCATAAACTGACTCAATATGCTAACACTATAGAATATATCCACCCTTGTGAGTGTTGCATAGTTCAAGCTTCCAACCAATCTTTGATAGTTTGTGATGTCTTCAATTGGCTCTCCTTCATAAGCACTAAGCTTATGATTTTGCTCCATAGGTGTACCTGCACACTTGGTGTTCTCCATCTAGAACTTGATGAGCATGTCATGCACATACTTCCTTTGTGTGATGTATATACCTGAACCCGTGTAGATTAACTCCAATCCAAGAAAATAAGTGAGTGGTCTGAGGTAACTTATTTTGAACTCCTCCTTCATTTGGGTCTTTACCTGTTTGATTCCTTCAAAATCATTGCATGTGATAATAATATCATCAACATACACACATAAATAGATCACTTCAGATCCATTCCTCTTTATGAACAAAGAGGTATCTGCCTTGCTAGCTTTGAATCCTTGGTTTTGCAAATAAGTCACCAATCTAAAATTCCAAGCTCATGGAGCTTGCTTCAATCCATACAAGGCTTTCTTTAATTTGCATACATAGTTAGGATGATGTGCATCCTCATATCCAGGAGGTTGTGCCATATACACTTCCTTAGAATCCATCCATTTAAGAAATCATTCTTTACATCAAGTTGATAGAGCTTCCAATCTCTAGATGGAGCAAGACTAATGATAACTCTAATTGTAGGCATTTTTGCAATAGGAGAGAAAGTCTCCTCATAATCAATACCGTGGGTTTGAGCAAGCCCTTTAGCAACTAACCTTGCTTTATGTCTATTTATACTTCCATCTAGATTCCTCTTGATTTTGTATATCCATCGAGATCCAATTACCTTTATAGATGTCTTGTTAGGTACAAGCTCCCAAGTGTCATTCTCCTTCAAGGCTTCCATTTCTTCATCCATTACATCTCTCTAAGATTTCTTGCTTTGTGCTTCTTCAAATGTGGTGGGTTCTTCATTGGTTGAATTCTTTGCAATGTAGATTGAGTGCTTGGTGACCAAAGAAGTATCATAACCATACCTCTTTGGTTTCTTCTTCTCCCTTGAAGACCTTCTAAGTGGTTGATGTGAGCTCTCAGGTCCATATGTAACATCTTGCATCCTTGTTTTACCTTTGTTCTTCCATAGCTTTAGTCTTTCCAAGTCTTGTAGGTCAATCTCTGAATCACTTTCTTCCATTTGCTTTGGCTCCTTTGGTTGAATTGATGGAAAATCTTCATCCAAGTCATAAGGCAGCTTCACTTTCTTGTCATCATCAAACCACGGTTTGTTCTCATCAAAAATTACATCTCTACTCATAGAAAATCCTTTATTAGTTGGATTGTACAATCTATATCCTTTTTGGTTTTGATCATAACCGATGAATATGCACTTCTCTACTTTGGTATCCAATTTCCCTCTTATTTGAGAAGGAATGCGAGCATAGGCTAAGCATCCAAAGATTTTACAATGCTCTAGACTAGGTCTCCTTCCATTCCATACTTCATATGGAGTAGTCCCATCTAGTGACTTAGATGGAAGTCTATTTATGAGATATGTGGTTGTAGACATAGCCTCTACCCATAGCTCGTTTGGCAATCCCTTTTCATTGAACATGGTCCTTGCGGCTTCAACTATAGCTCTGTTTCTCCTCTCTGCTACACCATTGAGTTCGGGTGTATACCTTGTAGTGACTTCCCTTTTAATGCCTCTTTCATGCAAGTAGGCATCAAATGCAGAAGAGAAGTATTCTCCTCCACCATCTGATCTGAGTCTTTCCAAAGACCTACCTGTTTGGTTTTCAACAAGAGCAACATACTTCTTAAAGCAATTAAAAACTTCATCCTTGTGCTTCATGAAAAACAGAGTGGTCCACCTGCTACAATCATCTATGAAAGACACATAATATCTTGAGCCTGATATAGATGGCTCCTTACTTGGACCCCACACATCCATATGCACTAGATCCAAAGATTTTGATACATATATCCTTTCCTATTGAAAGGTTGTCTATGAGCCTTGCCAAGTTGACAAGCTTCACACTTATAAATCGTGTGTTGCCTTGTGATATTATGCAAACCAAAGTACACTTTGGTCCCTACAAATTTGTTTAAGTGTCCTCTCACCAATGTGAGCAAGCCTTTTGTGCCATATTTCTAACTCTGTGAGAGTTAGAGATCCATAGCTAAACAAAGCTATGTTCTTTGTATCTTCCACTTCAAAAGTGAAAAGCCTTCCTGTCTTTTCTCCTTTGGAAATCCTTCTAAAGCCTTGCCTTGTTTCTTCAACATATGCTCCAAATCTGTTGAATCTAACCTGCAATCCTTTTTCAACAATCTGTCCAACACTATTAAATTTTTGGTAATTGTAGGGACATACAAGACTTTGCTTAAGAGGTTCATATTCCCATCTGATGTCTTCACATTACCTATCTTCTCCACTGAATGCTTTGTGTCATCTCCTGTTTGCACTTCATGCTTGTTATGAGGATCTTCCAAATCAGAAAGTAACACCACATTTCCTGCTACATGATTTGAGCATCCCAAATCAATGTAAAAGATGTTATCATCATCCTTACCCTTCTTCATTGATACATTCATAATCAATAATGAATCTTCTTGACTTTGGTCCTCTGCATAGTTATTGTAGTCTCTTCTTCCTCTATGGCCACTTTGATAGTTGTTGTTGTTGTAATTGTTGTTGTAGTAGTTGTTGTTGTAGCCTCCATTGTATCTGCCTCTATTTGATCCATAGCCACCTCTATTGAATCCTCCTCCTCTTGAGTTCCCAGGTTCCTGAAACCTCCTTCATCTTTGTGACATAATCAGTCACACTTTGCTTGGGGCTTTTCTTCATTGTTGTGAACTCCATCCACAATTGGTTCTTCCTTGCTCGAGTGTTGGAGGAGAAGAAAGAAGCAAGTGCATTCTAGGTCTCTCTTGATGTCTTGCATCCCTTGACATGAGGTAAAAGAAAATCAAAGATTGAGTTTACAATATAGGACCTTGCAAGTGCATCCTTTGAACACCAATTTGAAAGTCTTTCCACTTCTTCATGTAATGGTTGCCCTTTGTTCCTCATGGTTGGCATTGCTTCATCTCTAGATATGAATCCATATAGATTCCTCCACTGACGGTAAGCCTCCATCCTTAGAGACCATGCTGGGTATTTTTTTCGATCCAATTTATCAATTATTCATGGAAATCCATCTCCCATGTTGCTTGACTATGCTCTGATACCAATGTGAAGAGAGATGGTGGATGCAATCCGAAGATGAGTTGGTGCTACTACAACCCGATTCACACCAGCCAAATGAGACTTTAGAGTTGATTAGTAGACCCTTTAATCTTCCTAAATTCACCAAAATATCATTCAAGTACTTTGGAACATGTATCTCAAAAGTTTAAGTCAAGACAAACTAGTTCTGAAATGACTACCTCCCAAAAACATGCTATTTTTTAACATACACCTGCTAGAAAAAATGAACAGTGCTCTCAACATGGTAGAAATTAGATAAATTCCTTTTAGCCATAGTAAATAGACTCAGATAGCTTGCTAATCCAAGTTAAACCACTTCAAATGATCAACTCAGCGATGAGAACGAGATTCATCAACATCAAGAACATTGTCGCCATTTTCAGGGCTCTGTAAAGATAGACCAGTGAGCAGTAAAATGCAAATTTCTCCCAAACTATATATCCAATGACCATGAAATTTTGTATCAAAAAATAGACTTAGAGAAAAATCCAATGCACTTTAAAACTCAGAAAAAGGTTGAGTAGAGCTCGAGATATGAGCTTCTAAAGATACTACTCTGAGTGAGTATAGCAGAGAACAAAACAGAGAAGTAGAGAATGATAAATGTATAGATTCACATATGATTACAACCACATTGGCAATGGAACAATGGGAGTAGAATGATAGAGCTATGGAGTAAGCTCTTCAATCTCTACAAAATAACATGAAATGGTCATGTACAAGGCTTGCTAATCAACACTTCCTTCTTGCTCTTTTTAATAGCTACTTTTGGAGGGAGTTTTGAATTCCAATTCGAATGGCTCCACCTAAAAGTGATCTCCAAAGTTAGGAAATATTCCCTCATCTCACTAGTTCATGGTTTTAGGTAGTTAGAGCCACGAATTTGCTTTTTACATCATGGATGAGATAAGCCATTCTTTTTCTTTTTTCTTTTTCACAATTACAAGAGATAAAATGTACTCTTTTACAAGAGGTGTTCACATGACTACACATATGAGCATAAATCAAATAATATCAAGCATGTAGGCTTGGGTAAAATGCACCAACAATGTTTACTGGGTGCCTCAAGTTTGGGTAGAGAGGACACTATTTTAGATTTTTGCAGCTATAGCAAACTAGCAAAATTCAGATGATCAAAGCATGCATGCCAAATCTTTGCATCTAACAAAGCCTGAGAATCTTGAACTGCACATGCGAAAGCATTCACAAATTTTGCATAATGTATGAGCTTATATAACCCACAACATAAAATGCCAATAGCAATAATGATGTCATCAACAAACATCACAATCCAAGCTAATCATGAACTGTACATCTATCATCAAAAAACTTTACAACCAAGCTGATCTTGGCTAATGCTGAAACTGATAATAGATTTTCCTTGATCCCTGGCACAAATAAAGCATTTGACAATGTAAAAGAACTACCATGAGTAGTAGTCAAAATTATCTTACCAACTCCCATGACTGGAAAAGAGGAGTTGTTGGCGCATGTGACAGTATTCCCTATAGGGGAAGACTCAAGTGAAGTGAAGAAGCTTTGCTGCGAGGTAATATGTTTGGTTGCCCCACTATCAAAGTACCAAACATCTGAGTCTACTACAGACATACATTGTTCATGAAAAGATGGTTTATAATTGCACTGATAGTAGTAAACGCCCATCCTTCATTCTACACAAGATTTGGAAACTCTTATTTGGGTGTAGAGGCTTCTGCAACACCAATTCCAACCTCTTTTTTCTTTTACTCCTTTGCAATGAGTTTTGGACAACTCTTTATGACATGATCATTTCCTTTACAGTATTTGCAAAATAATTTTTGCTTTTCTGTTTTCTTCTCATCTCTGTCATCCTTCTTTGATTAAGTAGAATCAGCAAACTTGTACTTACTGGTAGAAGATCTCCATTTACCTTTGCCCATTTGACTAGCTAGGAAAGATTGATCTGCAACATGCATAATGGACTTGCTCTGCCTACACTGATCATCCTGCAACATAATAGAAACTAACTCCTCAAATGTTAAGGCATTTGGATTGCCTTTCATCATCACTCAAAGAGTAGAAGCAAAACTTTGATATGAATCTTGAAGACCATTCAGAATAGTTTGCACAAGTGAACTATCAGGCAAGACTTCATCAGCAAAAACCAATTGCTCCTTTAGATCCTTGATCTTTGTCAAAAAATTGTCCATGGAATCTCCTTCATTCATGTGCTCACTCTCCAACTATTTTTGAGGTAAGCAACACGAGCCACATTCCTTGCATGGTATAAAGTGGTAAGTGTATCCCAAGCATCCTTTGTTGTTCTACAAGAGTGAATGTGAGGAATAAAGGGATGTTTGAGAGACAAGGCTATCAATGCATCTGCTTGAGCATCTCTCCCATCCCAACAAATTTTTTCTACATTAGGTGTAGTAGGAACTACAACATGAACAACAACCTGAAGAATATCACCATCTTCAACACCATCTACAACACCTTCAGCAACTAAGTTTGTAGGTGTAATAGAACGTTTTTCAAGACCTTGCACAATATTCCAGAGTCCTTTTGCAACCAATACATGAGGCATCATATAAGCCCATAATGGGTAATTTGTATCATCCAACGTATCCTCAATAGCCAACATACGTAATACATCACTACTTTCGGCCATGGCCACTAACTAAAATACCTTGATGGAGAAAAATGAATGTATCTCAAAAAGTTGAACATAACTACCCTGTTGAGTTCTACTAAATCTATAACAGACTTCGAGGCACGGCCAAAACAAGCTCAAATCCTGATTTTGACACCATAAAGCCAAGCCATTTTGAACTCCTTATTGCCCTAAGTATGCTCACCAGTTTTTTGTGTGAGTCTAAGACTATGATCAAAGGGTGTCGACAATACCCTAGATGAAGTGGCAACCTACTTTGATACTGATTGTTGGAGTTTGAGGTCAGCAAAAGCATGCAAACAGCATAATAAAGAAGAAGATGTTTGGAGCACAACACACAATACTAAATGTATTACCAAGAGAATGTACAAAGATAAGTGACCCATTAGGGTTATAGGCATATAAACAAGCTAGGAAAAAAAAACTCCTAAAGAGGGAAAAAAGTGCCTTCTTGGTCCTAATGTGTCCACACACATCATTACCTAAATATATCAACAAGAGAAAACGCCTCAAGTACTAATTGGAAATCAAGATAGCTTAACTGCTTTCAATTTCACTTGTCAATGACATAAGGCCCTAAAACTGGTGTGAATAGAGATTGCATCTCTACGACAAGGAGTGTGCACAAGACGGAGCACAAAGTGCATGAATTCTAAACATGATTGAAGCTATTGGTTAATAGAATCATTTATATTGCATGTATGTAGGCAGATGCACTCAAACTCACTCTTTTGTTTTATAAAATTGTGAAACTAATTAAGGGACCATAGCTTTGAGTAGAGAGTTTACTTCTATATGAAAGCAAGACATTTGGAAGAATTGAAGCTAAGGTACTTGCAAAATTATACTAGCTAATTTTTGCAAGTTATATACCTAGAGATTCCTTCCTCAAATGACACTTATGCTCAATGTGAAACTCTAAACTAAGTAATGAGTATGTCGCTCTACAATATAAGAAATAGATAGGTCCAAAAGTAATTGTAGAGATTCCCTTACCATATAGATGGTGAGGAAGAAATGCATGCATGCAATATCTATCAAAAAATATATCTAAATCATTTGATGACTTTGGAAGGTTTTTTAATCAAAGATTTTATATTTCAGATCGGTTCAATATCATATATATGTTAGTATAAAAGAACCCAACATATTTAATAGTAAGTATAAAAATACTTAGGGATGGTGCCAAAGGAATCTTGGATTAAACATTGTAAGTAGGATGGCACCACCAACATAGTTTTAACAACTTCATGATGTAAAGCTCTAAGTTGATGCCATCAAAGGCACAAATGGAAAGGAAATATAATCAAAGATTGTTTTCACCAACAAGAATGGTGAAAAGTACTAAAGGCATGTAGAGACTTTGAAAACCCCCTCCTCTTGGAAGAAATTCCAAGTTAATTTAAGGCTTCATTCATTCAAGAGATTTAGATATCAAGAAGAAATCCAAGAAAGGTTTCCCTTAGGAGGTGAAATGGTTCTTAGTTGATGAACTTAAAATTCTTATGGTACAAACATGAAATGAAAATATATATCTTTAGAAATTCCTCAGAATTTGTATTGTTGTGCATTGATTAGCCTTGTCAATAAAGACACTTCTTCTAACACAAATAAACATGAAATCATATTTTGGGAACATTGGAATTCATGACCTTTCCAAAAATGGAGCAAAAGTTCATAAGTATGTTAGGACAAGCGGTGACTGAGCTACCTCTATGATATGTTTTAATGAATACCAAAACTAGAACTCCTTTCTAGTACATCTTTTAGATACTTTCAAGGCCCACACAAATATGTGAGTGGTTGAATATGTTAGAGTTTTAGCAATCTCAAGTGTGGGAACTCATGCTAAGTTGAAGTGCCACATCACTCACACTTTTTGGTAGGATATACAACCACTTTTTCACGATTTTTCTCAGCCCTTTACTCACCTAATTGATGGAGGAAAGTCGGGATCATTTGGAGGGCATTTTTGAATTCAAATCTACAACCACCTTTTCGAGAATTATATAAGCAAAGTCATGGAGCAAAGTTGTGGCCATCCTTCTCTACCATTTGAGCATTTGTAGGCTCTCATTAGGAGTGTTTACTCCACGTCTAAGCTAGCCCCTATCTAAGCAAGCCCCTTTCTTGTTGGAGTTTTCTCATAGGAAGTGATCTTTGATCACCCATATCTCTTTGTGTAGTAGTCCGATTGATTTGCAAGATAGCTCATTTTGTTCCTATGATTGTAAGCTTTCTTTTGGATTTAATCTTAGTATCAAGTGTTCATTACTCTTGAGTATATTGAGCTTGAAAGTGTTGATATATTTAGGTAGTGATGTTTGTGAACACTCTAGGACCGCCAAGGCACTTTTTTCCCTCTTTAGGACGTTTTTTTCCCCCAGCTTGTATATACGCCTATTGCCCTAATGGGCTACTTATCTTTGTACATTCTCTAGTAATACATTGAGTATTGTGTGTTGTGCTCCAAGCTTCTTCTTCTTCCTTGTGCTGTTCGTGTGCTTCCATAGACGTTTAACTCCAACAATTGGTATCAGAGTAGGTCGTCGCTTCATCTAGGGTGCCGTCGACACTCCTCTATTTGTAGTCTCAGATTCACACGAAATTTGGTGAGCATACTCAGAGTGTTTCAGAGATCAAAACAGCTTTGCTATGTGGTGCTGAAATCGCGATCTGAGCTCGTTTCGATCTCCAAACGCACTATCATAGCACTTGTGCAGGCTATTTTGTCTTTTTGTGCCAAAGATATATACCAGTTTCTGTTTGCCAGTATAAGCGTCTCAAAGTCTGCTACAGGTTTAGCAGAAATCATCCGGGCAGTTCTGTTCAACTTTTTGAGATACAGTCAATTTTCTGCATCAAAGTATTTTAGTCACCGACCATGGCTGAAAGCAGTGATGTATTCCGTATGTTGGCTGTTGAGGATAAGTTGGATGGTACCAACTACCCGTTATGGGCTTATATGATGTGACATGTGTTGGTTGCAAAAGGACTATGGAACATTGTGCAAGGTGTCAAAAAATGTCCTATCACACTTGCAACTGTTACAACTGTAGGTACTAAAGTTGATACAGAAGGTGTCGAAGATGATGGTATTCTGCATATTCCTGTTCATGCTGCAATTTTTGTTGCACCTACTGCAGAGCAGATTCGTTGGGATGGCAGAGATGCCTAGGCACATGCATTGATAGCTTTTCTATCAGACATATCATTATTCCTCATATTCGCTCTTGCAGAACAGCTAAGGATGCTTGGGATACACTTACCACATTGTACCAAGCTAGGAATGAGGCTCGTGTTGCTTACCTCCGAAAATAGTTGGAGAGTGAGCACATGAATGAAGGTGATTCTATGGACAATTTCCTAACAAAGATCAAAGACTTGAAGGAACAATTGATTTCTGTTGATGAGGTTATACCAGATAGCTCACTTGTGCAGACCGTTTTGAATGGTCTTCCTGATTCATATCAGACTTTTACACATAGGTGCAAGCTACTAGTTTGGGCATATTTTGGTCTGTCTTGTGCAAGGAGTTTGGCATAACTCACATTCTTCTTTGGCTTCTTGGAAAGCTTAGGGAGTCTATTTGTACTGTGCAAAATTTCATAGGTTCAATCTTCAGGTCCAGAGAGCAATTCAATTTTTGGTGGATTGTGGTAGTGAACTCTTTGGTCCTAGGAAGAGCCTATCATTCTTCTGCTGCAACTAGGAGTGGATATACTCCATCAATGGTATCAGAGCTCATCATTGAGCATTGAAGACATCAAAAGGAGGCCTTGAAGTTGTTTGAGAGCCAAGGATTGAAGCAAAGACTAGCAAGGTTTGAAGAAGGATTTGAAGCAAGGGGGATCTTCTATCATCATTGAAAGTTCACGACAAGTGGAGACTCTTGTGGGAAGGTAACATATCATTCTTTCTCACATCTATCACAATCGAAGAGGGATTAGGATCCACATATAGTCTCATACACAATGGGAGACTATAATACTCAGATTGAGAAGCTTGAAAAGAGCAATTACCAACCTTGGAAGTTTAGAATCTCTAACTTCCTCATGGGAAAGGGTCTTTAGGGGTTGGTTAGTGGTATCAAGGTGAAGCCATACATAGATCCACATGCACCTACTGAAAATCAAAGGAGAGCCATTAGAGAATGGGAAGAAAGGGATAGTAGAGTGATCTAGGCTAGAAAATTCAGTTCAAGAATGAACTTAACAACCTTAGGAAATCATCAAATTAGAGCACCTATTTTCCCACACACTTACTAGTTTTAGAGAAGATGATAAATGGAAGGCATTCACAACCTCTGTGTATGTAAGAGATTCATTACCAGATTTTGAGCAACTTACTTCTCTTATGGTGACTAAGGAGCTCAACCATGGAGGCAACAAGTCAAAGGGCAGCCAAGACCAACTCTTCTATGCAGACAAAGGAGGAAGAGGCAAAGGCAATAGAGGTGCTTCAAGAGGAAGAGGTAGTAGCAACTACCAACAAGGCAGCCAAAGCTATCGAGGGAGTCAATCAAGCCAAGATGAAGGTCAATCATCAAGAGGAAGAGGAAGAGGAAGAGGAAGAGGTAGAGGAGGATGATATGGAGGTCGAGGCTACTCCAACGCAAATGGATGCTTCAATTGTGGGAAGCAAGGACACTATGCCAAAGATTGTTGGCAAAAGTAAGGTGGGAATAATTACAAAGGGCAAGGTAATTATGCTAACTCCTCAACAAATTCAGAAAATGAGCATTTGTTAGCTATGAAGCATAAAAGTGAAGGTCAACCACATGATGAGGTGTGGTATATAGATAGTGGTTGTAGTAACCACATGTCAGGTAAAGAGGAGTACTTCAGCAATCTTCAAGCACCCAAGCAAAGAGGCTTTGTGGAGACAGGAGACAACACAGAGCATGAGATACAACAAATGGGAGATGTGAAGCTTGAAGGCAACCACAAAGCAAGAGGACTATCTGAGGTATTGCATGTTCCTTCTATTACAAAGAACTTAATCTCTGTTGGACAGATGGTTGAAAAGGGATACCAAGTCAAGTTCAACCACAAAGGATGCTTTATTGAAGACCCAAGGAATGGCTATGAGCTGATGGCGAAAGGAAAGAAGGAAGGAAGGATGTTCACTCTTGACATTGGCAAAGAACAAAGCAACAAGGCAATGTTCATCATCTATGGCGATGAGAAGATTGGAGATTTGGATTTGTGCCATAAAAGGTGTGGTCACATCAACATTCAAAGGTTGAAAGACATGGAGAAGAGGCAATTGGTAAGAGGTTTACCACATTTTTCATTACAAATGTTGCATGAGATGTGTGAAGCTTGTCAACTAGGCAAGTCTACTATGCAGCCCTTCAAGAAGAGTGGATATGTAGCACATGGTGTGTTAGACCTTGTGCACACAGATGTGTGGGGGCCAACCAAAGAGCCCCCTCTTACAGGTAATAGGAACTTTGTAACCTTCATAGATGACTACTCAAGAAAATTATGGTTGTATTGTATACAGCAAAAATCAGATGTGTTTGATGTATTCAAAAGATTCAAAGCACAAGTTGAAAAGGAGAGAGGTTGCTATATCAAAACCCTAAGGTCCGATGGAGGGGGAGAATACTTCTCCCATGCTTTTTGTGATTTCTTGCAGGACCAAGGTATAAAGAGGCAAATCACTTGCAGGTATACTCCCCAAAAAAATGGGGTGACAAAGAGGAAGAATAGGTATATTGCTGAAATTGCTAGGAGTATGTTAAATGAAATGAACATGCCTTTAACATATTGGGTAGATGTTGTATCTACTGCTATGTACTTGATGAATAGGTGTCCCACATCAAGGGTACATGACATGACACTTGAGGAGGCATGGAGTGGAAGGAAACCAGACCTTTCACACATTAGAACAAATGGGTACATAAACTGAAGAGAAATTCTGATGGTTCAATTGCTAGGTACAAAGCAAGGCTTGTGGCAAAAGGATTTGCTCAATCCTATGGGATTGACTATGAAGAAACATTCAGCCCGGTCTTAATGGTGATACAGTCTACATGACTCAACCATTAGGGTTTGAGAGCCCTAAATATTTAGATTTTGTTTGTAAACTTAGAAAAGCATTGTATGGTTTAAAGCAAGCTCCAAGGGCATGGAATCAAAGGCTTGTGGAGTATTTGTGCAGGTGTGGATACAAGCCAAGTGATGGAGATCCTTCCTTATACCTCAAGAAGGAAGGAGGACTAGTTGTCTATGTATGCATATATGTGGATGAGTTGATTATAACAGGAAGTGATGATGCAAGTATCATATGCATCAAAGCCAAGCTTGGAAATGAATTCAAGATTTCAGATCTTGGAGTTCTTAAATACTTTCTTGGGATTGAAGTTATTTATGTGGAAAAATGGTATTTACCTTGCTCAAAGGAAATACTTGCTAGATGTACTTTATAAGTGTTGTATGAGTGGATGTAAGACATTCACACAACCTGTGGATCTAAACACTAAGTTATGTGAAAGTGAAGGACAACCTCTTGAAGATATTTCAGCATATAGAAGCATAATTGGAAGGCTTAATTATGCTACCATCACAAGACCTGACTTGCCTTATGTTGTAGGAGTACTTTCTCAATTTCAAAATTCACCAACTTATGTTCATATGAGTGCAGCCAAGAGAGTGCTCAGGTACATCAAGGACACTATCAACCAAGGGTTGTTCAACCCTTGTGGAGATGGATTACAAGCTCAAGGCTTTGGTGATGCTGATTTGGCTGGTTCAAAGGAGGATAGAAGGATTACATATGGCTATGTCTTCATGCTAGGTCAAAGAGTCATGTCATGGATGTCCAAGAAGTGACCTACAGTTGCATTATCATCTACTGAGGCTGAGTACAGAGCTTTAGCACTTGCTACATGTGAGATCATGTGGCTCAAGAAGCTCTTCAAAGACTTGGATGTGGAGGTCAAAGAGTTCACTCTATTTGGAGATAATATGTCAACTAGCAAGCAACCCTATGTTCCATGCAAGAAGCAAGCACATAGAGATCCATTATCACTTCATCAGAGAGAAGATACTAGCAAAAGAAGTGGAGATCAAGTACATCAACACCAAAGAACAGCTAGTAGATATCATGACCAAGTTTATGGATGCAAGCAAGTTGGAGAAGTTCAAGATCAACCTCAACTTGAAGGAGATCAATGGAGACTAACACTTGAGCTTGAGGGGGAGTCTTAGAATTTTAGCAATCTCAAGTGTGGGAACTCATGCTAAGTTAAAGTGCCACATCACTCACACTTTTTGGTAGGATATACAACCACTTTTCCACGATTTTTCTCAGCCCACTACTCACCTACGTGATGGAGAAAAGTCTGGATCATTTGGAGGACATTTTTGAATTCAAATCTACAACCACCTTTTTTAGCATTATATAAGCAAAGACATGGAGAAAAGTCGTGGCCATCCTTCTCTACCATTTGAGCACTTCTAGGCTCTCATTAGGAATGCGTACTCCAAGTCTAAGCTAGCCCCTAGCTAAGCAAGCCCCTTGCTTGCTGGAGTTTTCTCATAGGAAGTGATCTTTGATCACCCATATCTCTTTGTGTAGTAATCCGATTCATTTGGAAGATAGGTCATTTTGTTCCTATGATTGTAAACTTTCTTTTGGATGTAATCTTAGTATCAAGTGTTCATTACTCTTGATTATATTGAGCTTGAAAGCTCTTTGGTTTGGTATCAGCATATTCCCAAATATATGTGTGTTGGAAGGTACACATAGGTGCAAGCTACCAATTTGGGCAGATTTTGGTATGTCTTGTGCAAGGAGTTTGGCATAGCTCACATTCTCCAAATTGAGTGATCTTATGGCTTTTTGGAAAGCTTACGAAGTCTATTTGTACTGTGCAAAATTTCATAGGTTAAATCTTCAGGCCAAGAGATCAATTCAATTTTTGGTGGACTGTGGTAGCGAATTGTTTGATCCTAGGAAGGCCTATCATTCTTCTGCTACAACTAGGAGTGGATATACTCCATCAGAATAGTCCAATGATGAAGACTCATAGCGGTGACTCCCTAGTAATGAATGAATCCATATATTTTACAATTATTGAGGATGAAAACTCTTTAAAGGGGGGAAGAGAGTACCAAAATTATCAAAATTGGTACAATTAATTCCATGAGTATAGAATCCAAGATAAAGAAGAACATATTTTAGGTCTTAGATGTTGAGTGAAGTAGGATTTTTTGAGAAAAAAACTTCATGGCGTGCTAAAGATAAGTATTGGAAAATCCCTAAGGGCAAAAATGATTCAATGAAGATAGCTTGCAACCACCAAATCGATTGAGCATGCCAAAAGCCTAAACTTGTTTAAGATACGTGAAAGTGCAAGTAGAAGTTAGAATTCCAAGAAAGTAACCATGAGAAATGGTACTTGGGTCTATGGAAGCTTAAACTTGTATCCTTAAAACCCTATGGTAGCTATCAACAAGCTTGAGATAACGAAAGGGACCTAAAGACAAGAAAAAGCCCTTGTCACCACAAGTTGATTTGAGAAAGAATTGGATAGATGTTGAATATAATTCAAGGTGCTTGGAATTACACTCCAACCTTGAAAAAGAAAAATTGAGATTTATTCCATCAAAAGGTTTGAATCTTCCAAGAGAATCATGGGATAATATTAGATCATAGAATGATCTTGATTTGGAAGCCCTAAAAACCTAAGTAGAAAAAAAGAGATATAAATAATTGCTTGTTGTAGAGCACTAAAGACAAGAGAGAGCAAGAAGCACAAGAAAGAAGAGAGGAAAATTAGGCCCCCAAAATGGGCTCACTTACTTTTCCTAAAACCCATTGTAAAACATTGAAAAGCTTTGTAAATGCTCTAGAGGAGTCTTCTAGATGCATGAATCCTAAAGATTGTGATACTACCCTTGTACAATAGTAGGAACTTAGTGATTTTAAGATACAGTGTCAATCCCTTATGTGAAAGGACCAAAATTCAGGCACATGTATATAACTCACTTGTGACTCTTCTGTATAGACGTTTTTGCATATCAAGAGCTAACTTAGAAATTTCGAATTTGCTTCTTCTTGCCTTTATACCTTCTTCTTCAAGAGCTTTTGTGTGTGCTTGAGGCATGAAATGTGTGTCTAGAGATGTTTTCTACCCTTTCCCCATCTTTTTTCCTTGTGATTGTGCGTGTGTGAAGTGTAGGAAGTCTTGAAGTGAGAGTAGGTGATTCCCGCCACTCTATTTTTTAGTCATAATTTTGAGTACATCAATCTAATCAGGTTGAAAATACCACCATATTGTTGACCATATCGGGCTAGGCTATCCGAGCTAGGAGATATCACCTAATTTGTTTCTAATAGTGCACCAAGTATCATGATACACACTTGGGTGTAATAGGTGTCGTGTGAGGTGGATGTTCTCTCTTTTCATGCATCACTTGTCCTTTTCCTACATTAACCATCATTTAAGCACATGTTTCCATGCACTTGATTAGTTCAGGCTCTCGATTTGATATTTAATGTGTGTATCAAACCACCACTATATGCATTTGCTTGATGATTGAGGTATAGTCTCTTACATCACAAATCCCTAAGACCTTGTGAGTCCAGGTACACACATTTTTGGTGCCATTTTTGGGGATTCGAGCCTAATTCAAGGTCCTATGTGATGGTTAAAGTGTTGTTGTGAAGGTAGTGATCCTGAGGAATTAAGATTTAATAGCTTGGCAAGTCACAATTCACTTGCACTTGTTACTTCATGCACCTAGTGTGTGTGTGTGTGATAGAGAGAGATAAGTTTTTAGGACTAGATTAGGAGTGGGAAGTTAGGGTTACGAGGTACATAAAGGAGTTTGGAAGTACTATGGTTCAACCAGCACATGAACTACCAAAAAATAAATCCGTTTTTCTTGAGTTCACTAGCCTTGGTCAATGACAAAAACCCAAAAATCACCACATTCCAATTCACTTGTGACTATGGGTATTCTGGAGAGTGCATACGACAATTGATATCGTAGAATTCATATCGCTTAGAACTCAAAGCATAAAGGGATTCTAGTGCTAAAATGTTAGGAAGTCACTCTTTGAGGTGAGCACTTCACTATGAGCATATAATTTTCTTGCTTAATCACTCACTGGAGGTGAAACAAGACCCACCAAGTATCATGAGGTACGTTTTGGGTGAATTTTGAGGAATGTTCTAGGTACAAGCACATAGGTGTGACAAGGAGAGCACAAGGAAGCCAAAAACATAAGAAGATTTTAATTTGGACTTACAAAGCCCAAGTATCTCGACAGGTTGAGTTTGGTATTTTTAGCAATGCAACCGACAGTAACTACAGACATCAACACAGAGGAAGCATGTAAAAGGAAATGCATGAAGAATGGGGGGCCAGGTTCATTCTTTCTCAGAACAGGCTATTTCATTATAAGTAATCAAACTCTCTATAGTAATTTTAATCACTCATATAACATATGTAATATAGAAAACCCAATTCTATCACGAGCCGCTCCATTTTGTGAAAGACGAGGAGTCCTTGAGTTTGAGGAGCCTAGATAAATTGCTCATACCAAGTTTCATATTTTTTGGACTTTGTTTGAACCTCCAAAAAAGCTGTAGAACCTATTTTTTTTAACGATGATGGACACTAGATTTGAAACTGGTCAAAACCAATCAAAAAACTATAAAGAGAGCTAGAGAGCTCATTTTGAGAGGTTAGAAGGATTAGAAAAAAGTGACATTGTATGAGTGTGAGTGTAAGAGCTATTTGTAAGTAATACAAGTGTGATTCACACCTTCCATTGTGTCTCCTCTTGTCTCTACCTTGTGTGTGTATGTGTGTGTGCACTTGTGTGGTTCTCACCTTCACATTCACACATATCCCTCATTCACGATCTTCATATCTTCCTGCCTCTTTTGTGGATTGACAATTAAGGAGGTGGAGCTTCTTGACATGGTACTTGCCATTGTCTAGAACAACACCAAATTTGGCACCTTTGTCAACGACAAGCTCTAGGATGAACATGTGATGGTAAGAGTGTTTGTAGATTAGTGTGGAAGGTAATTAATTAGTTTTTGTTGTTGTTTTTGTGTTGTTTTCATCTTCTTTCACCTCCCCTACACCCATCCTTCATCCCCACATCTTCTCCACACATCGCAAAAATTCACCAAAATTCACCATATCCACCCTTCTCTTCTCATTTCCCTCATTTGTGAGAGAGCGAGAGAGAGAGAGAGAGGGAGAGAGAGAGAGAGAGAGAGCACACAAGCAAGAGAGTGTGCTTGCATGCGTTTGTGAGTGTTCTTTGCAAGATATTGCTTCAGTACAAGATTATAGCACTCTACAGGTAAATTTCTAAGTCCACCATCTCTGTCGAATGCATCAAACCATTACAATGGTCTGAGAGGTTTGTGATTTTGTGAATACATCATATGGAGGGCATAGAGCATCTTAGCACACTAGGGAATCCATAGCTACCTAAAAATGTACATTTTCTTGAACCATCACAATTGGCTCAATCCATCGTGATGATGCTTGCATCACCATCGCGATTGGCACAAGCCATCGCGACCACCTCGACCACACCATTGTGATTGGTTCATACCATCACAATGCCTTCAAACCATCGTGCCTTCTTGACCATCGTGATTGGCTCAAGCCATCACGATGAATACTGACCATGACGATTGGTTTAGACCATCAGAACAAGACCGGACCATTGTGATTGGCTCAAGCCATCATGACCACCATTGACCATCACGCTCATTGCAATCCATCACAATTACACACCAGGCCATCATGATTGTGACACATCACCATGACCAGGTAAGACCATCACAACAGTGCATGACCGTCATGATCATGCCAGAACATTGCGACAGTTTGACTAAATGACAAAAATTAGGGTTTTGATTTTCTTGCAATTTTGGAGTTGATTTTGGGTAAATTTTCAAGCAATCGCTGCATCTTGGGGCTCTCAAGCAAATATTTGAAGAGTTCAAGTTTTCTTGTCAATAAAAGTTCAATCTAAACTTAGGATTTTTACAGGTCTATAAAGGGAATCCAGAGCAAGGTGAAGTACAGAGCAAAGCAAGGCTCGGGGAGCACATCTTCTTGGGCAGAGGAGCATTCAATGAAACACAAGACTAGAGGACAGGCTAAGAACGATTAGTGTCATTGAATAATTAGGGTCACGTTAGGAATGATACATGTGCAAGAAAACCTAGTTACTCAAGTTCAAGCATAAATTGGGATATTGTGGTGACAAACCCTAAAGGAAAAAGAGTTTAATTTCAATGGTGCAATAACTTAAACACACAACAAAAAACGATACTTGACATACATAAGTTGAGACAACAAGAGAGTAAGGAAAGTAAAAATGATTCAAGTAACTGAGAAAGAAAGAATCTGTGTAACAATAATTCACATCGAGTGCGTAAAGGAGTTACAATTCATGAGCCTTAGATCACAAAAGCACATAGAAAAGGCCGATCAACATAGTGTTAGTTCATTTGAAGCTAGTGCTGGAACCACTACACAATCTTGGGATCAAAAACCGCGTGGTTATCCATACTAAGTAAGCTCAGGAACAAGGATTTGGAGATGTCTTACAACATGGAGAGACTACAAGGTGGTTTAAGGTTAGCATACTTAGAAGGACTTGAAGGACCATACAAAACTCAACTAGAGTACATTCAAACCAACCAATTAGGTGCTCGCAACGATGAGGATGGTTTGAGGAGGTCTCTCATTCAATTGAGAAACCCTGATCAACTCATTGGATTGGAACATCCAGTGGTCAAATTTGAGAGGGATGCATATATTGATAAGGAGGGAACGATGTACATAATTTCCAACAAACCCAACATCACTAATGAATTGGATATAGTAATTCTCAAAGCAAAAAGGGGTGACTTAGAACATGAATAGTTAGATGCTGAACCTAGAACACCAAGAGGTAAATCTATGTGGACATGGATGCTCAACCCAGAATGGATCCCTCAAGATAACAAGAGTATTGAGTTATTTATAAATAGGGATATAGATGAGGCATTCTAGAGGTACAGGTCCGAGCAACCAAGTGAAGTAGGAAAAGTCACTATCTATGAGTTCAAGGATCTAGAAGCACTTGGAAAAGTGGTGTACTTGGATAACACTTTAGAACGAGTGTTTGTGGTTTGAGAGCATGGGAGGCATGCCTACACATGGAGGGGTGAATTGGTTTTCCCCCCACCACGAGCTAATGTTGCCTTTGGCCACCAAGGGGTAGGAACGTCCATGGCTCATGGTTCACAAAGAGAAAAAGGCAAAGAAAGACCTAAAGTGAGTTTTTCTAACACACTAGGGAGAGATTGATCAGCAGTAGAAACAGATAGGATGGAGAGACCAAGAGAACCAAGACCACAATGTGGTAGAGATTACTTTCCTCTACCTAGACCCAAAGTGCAACCAAGAATATTAAGACCCACCCAATTAGTGAAATCCATGAAAAACTATTTCGATGGGATAGGAGATCGCTATGACCACGTGGCCTAGTTCAAGCAAGTGTTCACCTTAAAAAGCACCGCATTAACCTAGTTTCAGCCTTTATAGCAAAGGCAATTTAGAGACATCCATCACTTGATAGAAACATTTATCACTGACTTCTCTAAAAGTGAATTCAAGCACAACACCTCTTCTTTGATTCACAGTTTCAGACTGTGAAATATGCTCTGCATCTACAAGAGGTCCAGCCAATCCTTGGAACCAGTGAGATTTACTACGGACATCTTCTGTCCTTCCTATCAGAGGGTCATCAATTGGCATTGGCCCCATGAAGTCTTGAAACATCAGAGGTCTTATTGAAGGGTGGGCCTCTACCAGTAGATTGTCAAAGTCCACAGTTGGCGTGTTGGTGCCCGCACCTAAAGATCCTTTGGTCCTGATTACTTGTATAAAAGATTTGCTACAAAAGGATAACACATTAGCATGGAAATTAATCATGATCCCAATAAAGTGAGACCACAATCCCTTTCCATAACCGATGTGTAGCCAATGTAGCCTTGTGTTGTGAGGTGATTTTGCAATGATGTTTTAGTGTCTAATTCATGTCCCTAGACTTCCTACATGCATTGAATAATGCATACATATCCTTTCATGAGAGATGTCATTAAAGGTGATAGTGAGTTAGTAAGGGTCGATCTTTACAAGGATTAGGAATTAGTGAAATATTACAAGGAGAATACTTAGCATCATGAGGTGTCAAAATTGTACATTGGGGTGGATGGAGGGCTTTGGGGGCTTTTTGGAACCCATTTCTTAGTGAGTGGTGAACATTGAATACCAAGGGTGGATTGGGAGGTGATATGGTAAGTAAGTGGTGCGATTTTGGGGGATTCAGAATAACATGGGTTGGTTTCTGAGGTACAAGACAGGCCTTAGGCACCCAGATTTGAGTGGTGTTGGGCTTAGCTATTAGAGACTTCTTAGGCACCTAGACTTGTCGAATTCACATTGAAGGAGAATGTCTAGGTAGTATTGAGTGTCATGGTTGATTCTGCTTTGCCTTGACTTCTTGTGTTGAATTGGAGGAGATGGTCAGTGATCGCTGACCTTTGGGTATCCATATTTGCTTATTGCTTGTTGCTTTTGTATACCTATGCTGCATCCAAGGGTTAGTCTAGAGTGGTCATCGGTTTTGATGTCCGAGTTGTGTTTGACTTTCCCATGGTTTGTCCACTTATTGTGCCCATTTGACCATTAATGGTCCCCATTTGATGGCTAATAGTGCCCATTTGATCACTGATGGTCCCCATTTGACTGTTAATAGTGTCCATTTGTCTGAGGATCATCGCTAGATTAAGGATCTAACCAAAGATCTTTTGGTCCTCCTTTGCATCCTTTATATAGGGGCTTGGTTTACTTTCCTTTGAGTGGGCATGGTTAGGGAACTCAAGCGATATCACTCGCAACTGGACTACTATCCTGAGCTAAAGAGAGCATCTTCTAAGATTTAAGTCCATTGAGTGATCATATAACCAATCTTGGCTGAGAATCAATGATTCTATCAGGTCAATGTCATAACAAACTAGGAGCTTCACCATCAAGGTTACATCTTCTATGAGGATAGGAAGGTCCACCTCACACATGCAAGGGGTTTCCATGCCTCCTAGCCCTATGAGGTATACCTCTATAGGACACATTTCTAGTCCCATGTCTTGATAGCGAGACCACCTAATAGCACTAGTTGCAGCTCCTGAATCAATTAGTGCCTAATCTCCTTGAGAGCATTGTCTTGGCCTAGCATAACCATAATGAATGGTCTCATATCCAATATGTTAGAATAAGCAGTTAACTTTGTTTGACACATTTCCATAGGATATTTGGGGGCTTCTATGTTGGTATAGGGGGTTACTTGGAGGCCTTCTAATTGATTAGAGCATTTCCTTCCTAGTCCTTGTCTTCTTAATTTCATACATTTAATGCATTCTAAGGCCTCTACCTAAGCTTCCTCTCTTATTCTTTTCTCATCATCCTCGCACTTCTTTGCCAACATGAGTCGTCTTACCATGTCCTCAATGAGAGGTTCTTGATAAAGCTTGACTCTGCAACCACTAATATAGTTAGGCATTATCTCTCCTTCTAGAGTGGTTAGTTGTATTGCTCCACTCGTTGAAAGCCTATTTATAATCATAGCTCCATAACCATGTTTCTCTAGCTTTTGTGCGTGTTGTTTCAATGTATACACTAGGACTAAATCTCCTTATTTCAAGCCTTTGTCCTTCACATGTGCATCAAAATAGGCTTTTTGTCTCTTTTTGGCTGCATATATCCCTGTTGCTACTCTCAACCTAGTTTTTCCTAATTGTTCCAAGTCCATGATCTTTGATGATAACTTGTGGCTAGTCCATTGATGCTCTTGTGCAACCTTAAGGGTGGGTATCAAAAAGTCCAAGAGAAGCACTACATTTTGACCAAAAACCATCTAAAAGGGAGTTGGATTGAGTATCATCTTGTAGGCCATTCAAAATGCCCAAACAAGGTGATGTAACCATTTGTCCCAATCTGAACATTTGTTGTTTAGGATTTTAGTCAGTACATGGCAAAGGATCTTGTTAGTACTTTCTTCCTGTCCATTGGTTTGAGGATGATATGGTGTGGACTTCTTGTGAAGCACCATAAAATCATGTAACAAATATTTAATGACCTTGTTTAGAAAGTGAGTCCCTCTGTCGCTCACTAGTTCTATAGGTAATCCATACCTTGTAAAGACATTGTCAAATAAGAATTTTTTTTTTGTGTGTGCATCATTCTTTTTGGTAGCCTTAGCCTCTACCCATTTGGTGAGATAATGTGTTGCTACAATGATGTATTCAATATGAGTACCTTTAGTAGGGGGTTAATGGGTCCAACAAAATCTATACCCCACTTAGAGAATGCACGTGCTCCCATCAAGAGCTTCAGTGGCATCTCATCTTTATGTGTTGGAAATTGAGCTCTTTGGTAAACATCACATCTCTTTACATATGTATGTGCATCCATATCAAGAGTAGGTCACCATAGTCCTGAGAATTTTATGGCCTTGATTATCCAATCGGGGCCAAAATGACCGCCTACTACATTCCTAATGGATGCAGATTTTGTAGCATGCAGTGTCACGAATGGTGTTGCTCTAATGCACCTACATGTGCTAATCACAACGATTTATTGTATTCTGATTTCTCTATGCAAGAAGCAAGGACTTTCTGATTATCTTATTTGTAAATACTTCCTGCCATTATTTGATATCTTTGTAACTTACTTATCTCCCCTTCTTGGATCCTGATATGAGGGTTCTTGGATCCAAATGTGAGAATAGGGACAATGGACTTGGCCCATTCATGCACCACTTCAAGGTTAAACAAAAATGCATCTGGTAAATCATCCATTACCCCTTGAGGGGCTTCTCCCATAGTCACGTGTGAAAGATGATCAGCTCTAAGGTGGGTCTTCCCTTTCGTGACTACCACTTCAAAATCAAACTCCATTAATAGTAGAAACGATAAGTAATTTCTAAATTTCTTTCCTGTGTAAATCATTCCTGATCCGTCTCTCTTAGTGGTGGTGTAGTTCTTCTTAGCTGCATTCAACTGCTTGTTTGCATATGCTATAGGAAGGTAGTTTGTGCTAACGCACATCCAATGGCATAACTAGATTCATCCACATGTACATGGAATGGCTTACTCCAATCTAGTGTGATGAAAATTGGTGCTAAACATAAGTGTTGTTTAAGTTCATTAAATGATTTCTCACATTTATTTGTCCATTCAAACTTAGCCGGAAGCGCATATAGAGGCTTTGCAATGATCTCATACATGTGTATAAAGTGTCGATAGTAACCACAATGCCCCATGAAAGTGTGTACTTCCTTAACATTCTTCAACCTAGGTAGGTCTACAATCACTCTAACTTTCTCTTCATCTATAGAGATCCCACTGTTTGACACAATCTGTCCTAGAAACTTGCCTTGTCTGACCATGAAAATGCACTTTTTGGGGTTTGGATAGACCTCATATTCTCAACATTTGTCAAAGAATTATTTTAACTCACAAATATGTGTTTGGCTATTGTTGGAATGAGCACATAAATCATCAACATAGACTTCCAAGTTCTTTCATAAGAACTCCTTAAAGGCATGACACATTAGTCGTTGAAAAGTATCAGGTGCATTTATAAGCCCAAATGGCATCACACAAAATGAAAATATGTCCCATTCTGTGGAAAAAGTCATCTTATGCTGATCTTCAAGAGCAATGACTACCTAATTGTAGCCAGAGAATCCATCAAGGAAGTTGTATACTTCCTTGCCCGTTACTCACTCTAGTAGGTGTTCCGTGATAGGAAAGGGATAGCTATCTCTAATAGTGGTTGCATTGACCTTTTTCAATTTAATGCACATGTGTAATTTTTTGTTCTTTTTGGGTACTACCACAATGGGTGAGACCCATTCGATATGCTCAATCTCATAGATAAATTCGGCTTCTATCACACAATCTATCTCTTCTTTTATCTTGGCAGCATAATTATCATTATAAATATATGGTATCTTTTTTCAAGGTTTGGCTTCTATGACATTCCTATCAAGTGAGACCTATCTAGTGTTGAATTACAATGATTCAAAGGATCTACCAAGTCTCATAAAACACCAAAGTCAAGAACTAGAAAATGCATGAGGGGATCAATCCCGTCCCTACACCATCCCCTCAACTATCAACCCAACAATCACCAAAGGAACCTCAAATAGCTCTATCCCCTATCAGAATCCATTTGTCATGCCCTATTACATCAGAAGGAACCTCAAGTGCAGCTATAACATTTCAAGCAACTAGTGTGACCACCACAGTTGCCATTTCCATAGAAGCAAGGGAAACAAGAGCTACTATCGGACCAGATGTGTTTACTTTTCCGATACCCAACTTAGAGGTGGAGGCACTTAATACAACATTTGACTTTGAAATGCATGATGCCTTTTCAAGTGAGTTTCAATTCTCAGAGGCCCGATTCTTTTCACAAGAGTACAAACACACGAGCTATCCCAGTTCCCCACCAGTTGTGTCAAGTTCTAACAATGATGATAGAACAGTTACAGAGGATGACAAAGAAGAAGATGATAGCCAACAGGGCCAAGAAATGCAAACTAAAGATCAACAAGAACAAGAGGTGCAGTAGACCAAAACTCAAGGTGACACAAGCACCAGAGAGGACAACACCTTAGATGCAACCACATACACTATTACGATCCAAAGAGTAAGCAGTTTGGATGAGGATTCAGATAACAAAACAACAAAGCAAGGAAATTTCGCAACAAGAATTGGAAAATAGTGGATTCGAGACCTCCTTTGTCAATGCATTTAGTGAATTAGTTCAACCAGTGGGCACCGTTGAAGCACTACACTTCCTCAAGTGGAAGCCCCTACCACAATTCAAACTTTAACTAGTAAGATTAACGTCACGGCCTGGAGAAAACATTATCATACCAATCAAAACCCAATCCTCTCGGCCCCTAGAAGCATGGATCGTTGTCAGCACACCACCCCAAGAAGACACCATCATCATTGATACACCACCCCATCCATCGACATCCTTGCCCACCAGCACTGTGGACATTACCTCTATGATGGAACACACCATTGAATCACATGTACATCTAGTTTCACCCATGCAGCCTAGCTCAACTTCATTCAACCACCCCCATCTCCATTGTAGCATCACAAGAAGTAGTTCATCCTTTTCTTACCCCATCCACAACACCACCCACATCCTTTACCACCTCTACTCTCCATCCAATCTCGGTTAACCCTTTCCTAGCTCCTTCTGTTTCATCTATTCCCTTACCTCAACAACCTTTCTTCACCCCACATTGTCCAATTAATCCTTCATCAGTGCGACACCCCAGCCCCACCACACTACCGCAACCATCTCTTATTCATCAATCTGTGTTTGAACCTCGTGTAACCTATTCATCAACCTTTGTAAATCCAGTATTCATGTCATCACAATCACCCACGATCACACCACTCTTCATTATCAGTTCACTAGACCAAACTTCTAGTGACATGGATATTTCACCACCCACCACACCTCCACTCACTTCCATCACCACTACTCACATACCCTCATCCACACATTTTTCCACCATTACCATGGCATACACACTCCCTTACCCAAACCCCATCCCCCCTACATTACACACTGAACAGCATGCATTTTTTAGCACCCCATCATTATTTTCATCTTCCATTATAGATATGGCATTTCAAAAAATGTTTTCATGTATGCATCAAGTTCGTGAAGAGTTACACTCCTTATACATCAAATCAAAGATAGTGGTACTCTCGTAAGAGATGTATGCATTCTTCTTCCTCGAAGCTTGATAGATTATTTATAATATATGAGAATATGGCAAACTCATTCAGTGTCGATGAGATCCACCATGTCCACTAAAAAGAGATCCATGTCGTAGCCATCATCACAGTGATGTGTCAATGTTTGCTTGTTTATAGCTACTTTGATGGCCCCCAATATGTGTGGCCAATTGAAAGGATCAAAGGAATCCTCTCTTAGATTAGAGGTAGGAATGTAATAAGGGGCTTCACTTGATTATTCTGGTGGTTGAATTAGTTCTTCTTTCTCTACTTGACATGACCAAAGATCAGTGTCTTCATGTATCCAAGAAGGTTAAATCTAACTACCACTCATTATAGAGCTTTTGTCCTCGTCATCATGAATTTCACTCCATTACAGAGGTTCCACATCTCTGCAAGCATTAGTGTGTAGGTTGGACTTTATGAAAGGACAAATAGAGATTCAAGAAGAAGTCATATATTCAAGTACAATGAAGCAAGTCATCGTGGTTGAAATTCAGAAGTACAAAGGGGAGCTTTCAAAAGATCAGATAGTGGTGAAGATAGCTCTTCCTTGAAAACATTGCAAGAACTCCACAGACTAAAAGTATGTATCACCTTAACCCATAAGTGGTGTGTTAGGCAAACCTGAATGAAGCCTATCAGGGATGACAATTCTTAGGAGGGGAAGAGTGTTGTAGAGACAAAGAATCCAAAGAGAAGAAGGGAATAAATATTGAGCAGAAACAAAGAAGGAGTTCAAAGGTAGATTTTTTTTTTTTAATATTGCTCAATACTTATTAAGGAGAGCCCAATTGATGTATATTAAGCTTTGTAAATGCACTAGAGGAGTCCTCTAGTTGTACAATCCCAAACATGTACATGTATCATACTTTCATAGGATGATAGCTTTCTAGAGTAAGTTTTGGAAGTGTTGGTCCATTTATGTGAAAGTATCTACTATAGGGCACATGTATATAAGTCACATTTGACTCATTTGTAGGCATTTTTTTACCATTTTTGAAATGATGAAGACTAACTTGAGCAAGAATAGCTCATAACTTCTTCTTCTTGACCTTCTATTTCCTCCTTCATGTGCTTGTGTGCATATCTATGGCTTCTAATGTGTACTTGGATGTGTTATCGACCCCTTCCCCATGTTTTTCCACTATTTTCATGTGCATATCAGGTCTAGGGAGTTGTAGAGTGAAGGTATGTGATTCTTGAAACTTGTTTTTTTTATGCAACTTTGCACAAAAAACTTGGAATATAGAACACTTCCAATATTTGTTAAAATTATGTGATGGTGATGCACCATGGTGGAATCTCCTTCTTGAGAGTTCCATACTCTCCTAGTAGAAAACCAAGCATCGAGTGTTGCACATAGTACTCTGCATCGGGCCTATAGAATACACAAAAAACACAGTACACAGGGAGCACGGACACATATTTCTTACGTGTTACAAATGTGGTCAAACTTACAGTGTGTGGTTGACCATGCGATCAAACTTAAATGTGTGGTTGAACATATACAAAAGTTTATGATGGCCATTTGGCCTTTCACATGGAAAGTAATGATAAAAATCTCCCACCAAAGGCCAATATGGCCAAAGTGACTATGGGAGAAAAATAAAGAAAGATAAAGAATACGTGAGTGTAAGTATATAGATTATGCCTCCCACCTGATGGGCATGTTACACAATATAGAAGTAACTGTGTAAGATCATGAAGCAAGTAAACCCCATCAAGTGACAACAATGTTGAAAGTTATCCTGTGGTAGAGCTTTGGTCAAAGCATCTACAACATTATCTCAAGTATGAACCTTCTCAAGAACAATGTGCTTAGTGGCTAAGAAATCTCTAATGATGTGATACCTCACCTCAATGTGTTTCGTCTTTGCATGATGGACTGGATTCTTATCCAAAGCAATGGCACTCTGTTTATCACTGAGTAAATGAGGTACAAGTTGAGCTAGACCCATATCATAAGCAATATTAGAAAGCCACAATGCTTCGTAACATGCCTCACTAGCTCCAACTTACTCTGCTTTTGTGGTGGAAACAATTCTACATTCTTGAAGACTAGACCTCCAAGAGATAGCACCTCCAACAAAAAGAAAAATATATTATTAGAGAATAAACACAAGTCCACTCACCATAGGTACCAATAAATACAATTACAAAAGAGACAAGACAGCCAAGTGAAAAATGTGCGGGTAGTCTCAAGGATACTCCACATCTCCAAGTTGTAAATCCACCCATCTTTATAGGGAATGAATATCATAGAATAAGAATGTAGTCTAGATTTTCTTGCAAATTTGGATGAGTGTTAAAGAAGCAAAAGCTATCCCTAGCAAGTAGACCCACCTTGAGGCTTTTTTTCTCGAAGAAATCATGCTAGAGAACCGACTGAGAGGTATTGAGAGAAGTGGGATCCTGTCATGCAAAGGGCTACACTAGGAATAAACCATAAGTATCACAGTACTTCTGTTCATGTAACTTACTTGGATTAAGTAACTTATCATGTATAGCATCATATACCAAAACTTTTTCATCAGTTAATAGAATTATTTGACTCCTACTTTTATTTCCTATGGTCTGACTCTCCATTCATTTCTTTTTCATTTTTCATTTCATTTTTTTTTCTTCTTGCTTTATTACTTCATCTCAACTCAGCTCTTTATTTATTTATTAACAAATCGGCCTATACCGAAATTGGGTGTGACTCCTGGACTTGTCCACCCAGCCAAGTTTATTCCACTTTTCTGCCAACCCGGCATAGCACATGACAAAACTACGTCAGCCCTACATGAAATCGACATCGGCTCATGGCTCTGGCCACCCGACCAGAGTGACTCCACCCGCCTATCGACCCATGCAGGCGAATGACAACATAAAGGTTAGGCCTATGATGAAACTAGCGTCAGCTCGTGGCCTTGATCACCCAACCAAGGTTATTCCACCCGCCTACTAGCCCAACATAGTGCACCAACAACAAACACATAGATCTAAGCTAAATTGGGTATGAAGTTTTATCTTTTAAATCATCTAGAGGTCAGATCTCATAAGGAATAAATAGTAAGATACAAAAATCCCATTCACTAATGGATAAAATTTTTAGCATATACTTGTATTCATAAATAAGGCTACCATTTCTTCCACAAGCTTCCAATTCCAAAAGTTTCTATTTAACTATCTGATTCAATTCGTATAAATACAAGTTTTCATGCTTCAATCATAAAATATATCAGATATTTAACATCTTAAATTCTACTTGATTTTTTTTTAAGTTTGAACATATCCTTTTAACTCATTCAGTAATGCAGTGTATATATACAAAAATTCAAACAAATATTCAATTAAAACTTTTTCACCTGATTCAAAATAGATCTTTAATCTTCATCAGCATCTTCATCTCTTGCTAACAATCAACAACATCTAGACTCACAAGTAGAATTAGTTATTAGAAATAAACTTGTTTCTTCATACATGTAAAAGAAAAAACATATAAAAAGAAAATTCATATAGCATTTCTATTCATTCATCACATTCTTCAATCACTCAAAATCTTGATCTAAATGTCTTAAAGGAGTTTTAAAACCTACAATTACGAGGATGGTTAATACAAAGCGTCATGAATTGGATAGATTTAAGGCCATCACGAGAACGAATTCTTGCGAAAGCACTTCCTTTGTCCAGTACTTTTGTCTCCATTCTTTGTTCACAAATGAATGGCTGCCCCAAAATAATTGGGTACGAGCAGTCATCATGAACAAAGAAATTATGTTCCTCTCTAACATCTCCTATGGTGATCGGAACATTTGCACAAGCTCCTAGTAAATATCCAGAAGCATTATTGGCTGCCTTCATTTTCCATCCATGGTCTCTATCTATAGGCCATTTTCCTTCGTTATATAACTCCCTCGAGACTACATTGATTTCTAATCCTGAATCTATTAAGGCTACTTGTGGTTTATTGTTATTACCTATCTTAACCATAGTTTCAGTGGTTCCCCTAGCCCAATGTTTCTGAGTATAATGACTATTTGGGTCTCCATTTCCTTTCTCCAAATGTCCAATTACGGGGCCCAAATAATTTCTATGTTCAAAAGATTCACGATATTCAGATTCATTAATCTAAACAATACTAACTTTCGGTTCATCGTTTTCTTTCATTTCTTCCATTTCTATATCCTCAGATTTATATTCTATAGGTTCTCTTCGTCTTTTGATGATACTCATAAAATCTTCTTTCACATCAGTTCGTGAAAATGCTAACCATTCTTCTAATGTCATGGTTACCTCTGCTTTCATAATTTTTTCATTCATAACCTTCCGAATGTCTATTTGTTTCTCTATTTGAGAGATCAATCGAAAAGTAGGCGGTTTATTTTTTGGTTTTTCTTCCTTAATACCTTCTTCATGTATGGGTTGCATTTCATTAGGTTTATCCTGACTTCTATCTTCATTTGCTGTTTTCTTTTCTAAATTTTCTAGTATTTTCTTTACCTTTCCCTTATTCTGAGGTTTCTTATCTTGTTCCTGTTGTTTAGTTTCTTAACTAGGCTCCGTTCTAGGTGGTTCATTAATTGACTCAGTAGTTTCACCCTCTTTTCTAGCCCTAGTTGTTCGTTTAGACTACCCCTCTTCATCACGTTTCCTTTTCTCATCTACATTAATTTCATGTGCATAGACAGAGAACATATCTACTGGCTCATTCCAACATATCTTTGCTCTGATATCTGAGCTCGTAGCATATAAGTTCTCAACTGTTAATTTTCCCCTACTAGCAATATCATAAACTTGATTCCAAAAGTCACAATTAGAGTCATCACTTTCAAGCCTACAAGCATATGTATTTTGACTTGTAGAGGCTTCAATGAAACTCTTCATACCCCCTTTCCCATAATTTGATGCCAAAGGCCTTTTGGTTACATAGTGACAGATCTTTCGATCAACTTCTGTGACCCAATTCCTATCCTTGGCCTCTTTAAATAGGTTACATGTCCAGTGTGGGTGGTCTAAATCATCACACCAGAGACATCTGTGGGCTTGGTTAAATGTCCTCCTAGTTGGCATTTGAATCCTAGGATTCTGCTCTAGCTCTCTCGGTTTCTCCTGATCTCTCAATCTAATCTCTTGCATACTTTTTATAGTTGCCATTTCAGTTGCCAAAGTCTCCATATGTTTGGCAATTGATTCTACTGTTGTTTTTAACATTGTAATTTCTTATTCATCCTTACTAGGGTTATGAGAAGTGTGGTCATTTTCTAACTTTCCTAGCGCATCTCTTTCATTTATCCTAGGGGTTTGCATTTGATTGCACTCCTGTCTTTGAGCTAACCTATGGACAGCCGCTCGAACATTTTCCCAATTTCCAATTAACCCACTCACAGTCGCTCCATCCTCAAGCATAGGTTCTAGCTCACGTCTAAGAGAAGGGTCTAACATGCTTAGAAAATTTCGTAATTTATCCGGCTCTAGAGTTGTTCAGTCTACTTGAGGCATTTGGTTAAATTTCACATCAAACTCAGTTAATCCTTGAGTTATATGTTGATCTAGTTTTGTAGTTCCTACCCATCTCATGAATGTAGCCCTATTATTCTTACTGTAATCTTCATGTGAAAATTCAGTAAGAAACTGAGTTTTAAAATTTGCCCAAGTCATGTTAGGTTGAACTACTCTCAGTTGGATTATTTCTCGAGTAAAACCATGAGAAATATGTTTAAATGTGTCTTTTTTATTGTCTTCAGGTAACCCATATTGTTCTATCAATTGTTCATAATATTTAAGGTATGGAGTTGCATTTGTTCCATTGAATCCCCCCCTATCCATTTTAATTGAATCTATATTTTCCAAATATGTTGCTCTTCAAAATGGTTAGCCATATTATATAAATCTAACTTTACTGATAGAAATGAAATATAAGTATGTAGTTCACGTAATAGTACGTCTATTTCTTGTTCTTGATGCGATGCCATGGTAAAAGATACTTTGCAAAAAGAAGTAAAGAAAATATACCTGCTACTTTGCAAACAGAAGTAAAGAAAATATTCCTGCTACTTTGCAAATAGAAGTAAAGAAAATATTCCTACTACTTTGCAAACAGAAGCAAAGAAAATATACCTGCGACTTTGCAAACAGAAGTAAAGAAAATATACCTGATCAAACTTGATGAAGAGGCTCTTTGTTTTTGTGCTTTGTGCAAAGTCTTTACATTAAGATTGATCAAATTAATCTAATACATCAATTCTAATTATGCATGTGCATTGTTGTAGTTACATGGTTTGTGGTTATCTATAACTCAATGGTTGTGGTTAGAATGGTCTTGAAAGTTCTCATTGGTGATGTGATATGTGTGGGTGAGGGAGGAGGTGTATTGAAGGCATCTCTGATTGATTGACTATCAGTTTGAGGAGTGAAAGTATGTACAATGGTTATGGGAGTGGTTGTAGAAGTCCTAGTTGAGGTGATAGGGATCTGTATCAATTTTTTGGATTGCAAAAGTGTCTTGAATCAGTGTTCATCATATTACATACTAAGCTTCTTTGACATGTGGTTGATAGCTTCAACCACACCTATAGCTTCTGCCATTGCACATAAGGAGTCGATTAATTGGGGGACCATGTCAACTTCTTCAAGTAATTGTTCCAAATTACCCAACTCTTGTGCTTGAATAGTCGATTGCGGGCATGAATGCCCTCCGTAGTCTTCCCTAATCTTTTAAGGGTTGTATAAGCACCCTCACCTTCTTCTTCTTGATCGCCTGCTACTTGTCTTCTTCTTGGGGTCTGGGTGAGTGCCACTCTTCCTCCCAATGGACATGGTGATCTTCTTATGTTCGTTGTTATTCATCATGTCCCCTAGATGGACTTATCATCTCTTGGTCATGTTCCTCTTTTGATGCAAACTCTACACCTGACAATGGAAATCCTTGGAGAACTTGCTCGAAATCAAAGGTTTTAGTGTCTTCAAGTCCGTCAATCACTAGGAATTCAATTTTTGGTGGAATGGGTGGAGCAGATGGTTGTCTTTTGCCTACTTTGCTTTTGGTAGTTCTACCTGGGCTTTTGTACGTCAGGGAATGTGAATGGTGAATCAAGGAATGGTGGGTGCAACCGTGGTTGGTGACACTTGAGGAGCAGTAATCATGCCTCTTGGTTGCATGCATGGAATGTTTCCTCTCATCCATTTTGGTTGTGGAGCTACTAAAGCCTTTCTCTACTTAAAAAGTTGGAGCATTGTTCCATTAAGTGTCTGCTATATGGTGAAGTAATAATCCAAGCATCTATAAATAATCCTTGTGATTGCACACTACCCGTTCAATAGTAGTTTGCATAACCACCTTGCATTCACTACATGAAGTTGATCAATGTTCCAATGTTGGAGGTTGATCTTGATTTCTGTAGATTTTGCTAGATAAAGATTGAACCATATCTGTTTATGTGTTTGTGTGAATCGATCCTACCTTGGAAAGGTGAAAGTTTACATTAAAGTCCTGAGGGTCATGGATAAGCTGAGTGTGATCATAGACATCTGAGTGATCTTCAATACATTCCTCTTCTTCATAGCATCTAAAATTTGAGTCTCTTTGTGGTAGGGATGTGCCTATCCTGCATATTCAAAGCCTCACTTGCAAACTTTTGTGATAGCTTGAATCTCTTCAATTCTTGGTTGGGCATTAGCGATGGTAAAAAAATGTGCCAGCAAGTTCCTTATCCACTCCATGTTGAATAGTCTAAATCAAATAATAAAACCTCAATAAATCTGGCTTTGGCAATGGAGCACTGAAATAATCCAACAAGCCTGCTCTTTCCCAAATGTTTTATAATTTTGTTGAATTATGTAACTCTTCAAACTCTCTAGAAAAAAAACTAAAATTGACCCCATGTGTTTTGAATTTTCATTTGGATTACCATATATAAAGTGCATCCCCAAAGGTCCAGCTACCTCATTGAACTAGTGAGAGTGTGCGTGCATCCTCTCTAGGCATCCTGATGGTGGGACTTGGACAAGGATGGCACCCCTGTAATTATGGAACATGGGAGGAATTTCTAAAGGGTGTTCCTCGATGGTTGTAGAGTTGATGTCTATTGGTTGAGAACTAATTCCTGCTTTCACCATTACTTCCTAATAAGCCCACATGTTTTTTTTGGATATTCTATAACAAGAAAAATACATTAGTATTGTCAAAGAATCTCACCAAAAGCTTGTTCCCTTTCCAATATGGACATGTTTCCTTTGCATCCCTGTGCACTGTGAGAGTGGATGTTGAGTCTCAAATATTTGTGATGTGATCATGTGAGTTGTCATGATGCATACTCTAGAAAGTGCATGATCTCAACAGGATTCGAGTAATGTACAAGTACGTTATACAAGGTTTTCTTGGAAGGTTTGTTGACTTTCCATGCTTCCATTATGGGATTACAAGCTTTGTGTCACTCAGGCACAATGGCAAGTACCAACATGAGGAGATCCACCTCATAAATGCCAATCTGTGGGGACATGAGGACTGGTATGATGACCATTAGCAAGTGAAGGCATAAGTGCATGAGTGAGAAGCACACTAACATGCACACACATACACACACATGCACACAAGGCAAGAACAAAGAGAGGAACAATGGAGTGCTTTCAATGATCAAATATCTCTCTTACAAAAGCTTTATTCTCTAACAAGCTAACCCCAAAAATGAGCTCTCTAGCTCTTTTTATAGTTTTTTACTAGTTTTGGCCCTATCCGGACCTAATGTCTGCCCAAGTTAAAAATTAGATTCCAAGGCTTATTTGAGGGCAAACGGAGTCTAAAATTTATGAAAATTGATATGTATGCACTCCTAATACTCATCAAACTTGCGGACTCCTCGGCTTGTACAAAATCGAGTTGGAACTATCAAAAATGGTATTTACAAAATGTTGGTGTAGTGATGAAAATCACTTTTGGTTGGAAATAATTTATTTAAAAAAATGATTAGGCCTTATCGCCAGATTGTTCTTGATTGCTCTATCTCCTCATTGCTTGCAGGCCAATACTCCCCCTTCTCTAGCATTTGTTGCGTCCTCTGACATACTTCTTTTCTGTAGGGTGTTCGATGTAATATTGGATGACAGCAGTGGCCAACTTGTGTTCTCAAAGCCTTAATCCTTTTGCTAGATCAACTTGCAATGCATCCCAATTGATGGCACTGAGGATATTTGGTTGTCATCATGTAATACTCTGAATACATAGCCTCCTCACATGCAAATAAGTAAAGAAGGTGTGTTGATTTGATGTGAACATTTCATAGTGATACTCCCAAAAACCTATGGTAAACATATCTTTGAACGTTTGTTTATAATAGTCTAGGAGGTATTTGATGTGGGCATGCCAAGATAAGCCACTCTAATACTTGGAGTAGTGCTTATGTCATACACCAAATCATAATTTCCATTTGTAAAGCCCGGTAGAGCTACTTGTGGTGCCTGCATATAGTGAAAAGTGTGGAGAACAATTTGCATCATATCAAGAATTTTCAGCATCATTTGCATCACTACATCTGGCATTGGCTTCAACCAAGGGATCCAGTGGCATATAGTGGCCATCATATGAGCAATAGAAGGTGGTCCCTGTAGTGGCGTGATTTATGGGTAGTTGAGCCACTCCTTGCATTGTGCATTATTATGTACTTTGATTGTTTCCTCTTCTGTTGGAGCCTCAGGTGGTCTATCATGATAGATAGCCCCATGATGTATGACAGACACTATTTATCATGATAGAAACCATCTATCATGACAATCACCATCTATCACGACAAACAGGTCTATTGCGACAAACACCCGTCTATCACGATAGACAACCAATTTCGGAAAAAATTAAGGTTGTATTTTTTTTTTTTAATTGAGGCTAATTTTGGGCATATTTACAGAGTCTTTCACTTAAACAATTATGGAGACCAAAGAAAAATACACCCACATCTTGAGAGATCTTGTTTGCCTCTTTTAACCCCCTGAACCCTAAACTATCATACAAAAAAGAAGAAAAGGGTCTTTAAAAGTGTCTGAATCAAACTGTCTGTCAATTAAAGTTTTAAAACAAAATTTGAGCTAAACTTGGAACTTTTACAGGATCATTAAGAGCTCTTGGAGAGACCAGAGCAAAGTGCCAATGTGTGTGGGCTTGGAACACATGTCCTGGGCATACAAATGCACCAAGGAGAAGCAAATTGAGGTTGGAAGTTCTCTCAGCCCCCTCAGTCAATTCTTAGCATATCTGATTGGACAGAAAATATCAAGTACGGCAAACTTAAGTGCTCTTGATGACGCACATTTAAAGATAAGGAAATACATGCTAAAGAAATTAAACGAAACAAGTGATTGATATCAAGGAATCAACAGCAAGGTTGTACAAGGGTCATTGGGCTAATTAGTAGGGCATATGAACCTAAGATCAAGTAGACACTTAGGAAGAGACCATCAAAGTATTAAATCATATGAGGCTAGCCTCAACCATGCAACTAGATCATGGGCCCAACAGCTTAATGATTATCCCTACCTACTCAATTAAAAAAATGAGTGACTTAGAGATGTCCTTTAACATGGAATGACCAGCAATTAGTGCAAACACAACCTATTTACAGACACCATAAGGTCCCTATAAAATGTAGTTGGAGTATATTAGGACCAACCGATTAGGTACACACATCTATGAGGATGGTCTGAGGTGATCAATGGTCCATCTCAAAAATCTCCAACTCTTCAGACTTGAACACCCCGTGGTTAAATTCGAAGAGGGTTCATATATTGATAAGCAAGGAACCATGTATGTGGTTACTAGCTTACCAGACAAGATGGATGAGTTTGGAAATGTCATTCTAGAGAATGAGATAGGAGACCTAGAACAAGGAGACCTACGACAAGAACCCAAGACTCCCGAGGCAAATCCATCTTGACCAGAGTAATTCCTCTAGAGTGGATTCCCTAAGACAACAAAAGCATAGAACCATTCTTGAATAGAGAAACGGATGAAGCTTTTGAGAGATTGAAGATAGATCAACTGAGCAAAATAGGTGGAGTCACCATCTATGAGTTCAAAGATCCTGAGATACTAGGAAAAGTTGTCTATCTAGATTACATGTTTGAGAGAATGTTTCTGGTAATAGAGCATGGTAGGCATGCATACACTTGGAAGGGCAAATTGATTTTCCCTCCTCCAAGATCTAATGTTTCCCATGTGCACCAAGGAGTAGGATCATCCCAAACTCATGAAACCCAGAGGGAAAGAGCTAGAGAGAGACCTAATATGAGCTTTGCAAACCCCTTAGGAAGAGAACGGTTAGGATTAAATGTAGAAAGAACAGATCAGGAGAAGCACAGAAATATGAGACATCAAAGAGGCATGGATGAGTTCCCTTGCCTAGGCCTAGAGAACACCCTAGAATCTTGAGGCTTACCCAACTAGTTAAATCCATGAAGAATTACTTCGATGGCACTAGAGATCCATACGATCATGTAGTAGAGTTTAGACAAGTGTTGAGAGTTGAACAAGTCAAGGACATGTTCACTCAATACAATGCCTTTGGTCTAACTCTCAAGAGCACTACCTTGACTTGGTGTTTGTCATGACGGATGATATCTATCATCCATCGTGTGCTTTTCTATCGTGATAGACTGTGTCTATCATGATAGATGGTGTCTATCATCTGTCATGGGGCTGTCTGTTGCTATAGATAGTGTTTGTCACAATAGATGGTATCTATCATCCATCGTGGGGTTGTCTATCATGATAGATGGTGTCTATTGTGATAGATAGTGTCTATCGTCCGACGTGTGGTTGTCTGTCATGATAGACGGTGTCTATCGTCCATTGCAGAGCTGTCTATCATAATAAACAGTGTCTGTCATGACAAACAATGTCTATTGCCTGTCGTGGGACTCTCTATCATGATAGACGATGTTTGTCATGATAGATGGTGTCTATCATCTATCGTGGGGCTGCTTGTCATGATAGACAGTGTTTGTCGTGATAAACAGTGTCTATCATGATAGATGGTGCCTGTCGTGATAGACGGTGTCTGTTGCGATAGAGGTGTCTACCGTGGATTCGGTCTATCGTGGTGGACCAAAAAAAGACAATTTTTTTGGATTTTTTTAGTGATTTGGAGTGCTCTAATGGTGCAGTTTATCATGCCATGCATGAAAAGAAGAAATACCAATTTTCTCTATCTGTCACGACAATCAGATATCATCATCTTGGGACCTCTGCAGAGGTCTGTCATACCTACGCAAGCTGCTAGAGATGGTGATATAGCCAAAACTTGCAAGAAATGCTAAAAAACACACAAAACAAAATGCACACAAACTCTCTCTCTCTCGCTCTCTCTCACAAGTGAAATGAGTGGAATGAAGTGGGGAAGGGATAATGACAAAAAAAAATGAAAATACAATGAAGATGGAGATGGAGGTGGCAGATGGTGAGGATGATGATGGTGATGATGTTGATGAAGAAAGTAAGAAAAAATAATAAAAAGTAAGGAATTTACCTACGAGTCCAACATCACAACTCTATGTCTTACCATCACATGCTCGTCCTCAAAGCTCTCTCTCTGACAATGGTGCCAAATTTGATGTCACTCAAGCACAGTGGCAAGTACTAATGTGAGGAGATCCACCTCATAAATGTCAATCCATGGAGACATGAGGACTAGTATGATGACCATGAGCAAGTGACAGCACAAGTGCATAAGTGAGAAGCACACTAACATGCACACACATACACACACATGTGCACACAAGGTAAGAACAAAGAGAGGAACAATGGAGTGCTTTCAATTATCAAAGATCTCTCTTACAAAAGCTTTATTCTCCAACAACCTAACCCCAAAAATGAGCTCTCTAGCTCTTTTTATGGTTTGTGACTAGCTTTGGCCCTGTCTAGACCTAATGTTTGATCTAGTTAAAAAAAATTAGATTCCAAGGCTTATTTGAGGGCTCAGACAAAGTCTAAAATTTATGAAAAAGTACTTCTAATATTCCTCAAGCTTGAGGACTCCTCGGCTTGCACAAAATGGAGTAAGAACTATTAAAAATGGTATTTACAATGTTCGTGTAGTGATGAAAATCACTTTTGGTTGGAAATAATTTATGAAAAAATTGATTAGGCCTTATTGTCGGATTGTGCTTGATTGCTTTACCTCCTCATTGCTTGCAGGCCAACAATTTGGTTAAGGATATGGTATTTAAAGATGATGATTTAACTTGGTTGTGGAACTATTTAGGTACCCATTTCCAAGTTGTTCTAGGAATACAATGACATGATTATTTAGATACAATAGCTTTTCATCTAGCTATTTGAGGGGTTGTAATATACTATGACTCCCTAGAAACTAAGAGTTTTTGGGAGGAGATTTGGGTTGCCAAGCAAGTCTTAGACACCCAAATTTGCAAGTTATTAGGGTTGGCCTTCATTGACCACTTTGGTATCCAAATTTGTATTACATTCGGTGGTTGGTAACTCCTTTGCTTTGTTGATCATCTCCTTGGCTTCTCCTTTTGCTTCTAGGATGATGGTTTTGAATTTGGTGGAGCAATTGGTTGCTCACCCTTCAACATCCATATCTGCTTCATTCCTAGGAAACATTGATGCCTCGATGGCTTTGCTTGTCTTTTTGGTTCATGACTTTACTATTGTCGATTTGTATGCCTCCTTGATTGCATTTTTTATATGCCACTCGTCTTTGGAAAAGAAGGGATTTCCATAGGTTGCATGACCTATTCACCTGAGTGTGAGACCTTTTGTATAATGGATAAAGGGAGGAATTTTGAGGTTTAAGTTGACAGCATGATCATAGATCCAATCTTGACCCAAGATTAAAGATTTAGTAAGACTTTATCATGGCACACTAGTAACTTCATTGTTAAGGGAACATCTGTATTGAGATGGGAACTTCCACCTTACCCATGCAAGGAGTTTCCACACCTCCTAATCCTATGAGGTAAGCCTCAATCGGATTCATGTGCAAGTTCATATCGTGATAGCATGAATACCTTATGGCACTAGTAGTAGCTCTTGAATCAATCAGAGCCCTAACTATCTTTTGTGTAGTGCCCTTTCCTAGCTCAACTGAAATGAATGGTCGTTTGTCAATTATGTTAGGAGATGTATTCCTCTTCCTTTGTCACATTTCCATGTGATATCTAGGGGCACTGGATTGGGGAAGGACTTCCCCAATATGAAGCCTCTCCACATCATCGTTTCTAAAATAGATTAAGACTTGTCATCTTAACTTCATTCTTTTAATGCATTCTAGAGCTTCAAGTTATGCCTCTTCTTGTATTCTATTCTCTTCCTCTTGAAGATTCTTAGCTAATTGAGATGTTTAAGCATTTTTTTCTATCAAGGGATCTTGGTAAAGCTTCACTTGACACCCACTTATGTAATTGGGCAACAAATCTCCTTCTAGAGTGGCTAATTGTACTACTCTATTGGTCCATATTTTATTAATGACCATAGGTCCATAGCCACATTTATCTAGTTTACAAGCATGCAAATTCAAAGTGTATACCAATACTAGGTCACCTTTTCTCAAGCCTTTATCCTTGACATGTGCATCAAAATAAGCATTCTATCTCTTGTTTGGCACATATATACCTGTTGTTGCTCTCAATCTCGTCTCTCCTAAGCATTTATACCTTGTGAATACATTCTCAAACAAGAATTTCACTGTCATCATTTGTGCATCATTCTTCCTAGTGGCTTTCACTTATACCTATTTGGTAAGATAAGATGTGACTATGATTATGTATTCCGCATGGGAGCTTCCAGTTGGGGGGTCGATGAGACCTACAAAGTCTATACCCCACTTGGAGAATGCATGTCCTCCCATCATGGGTCACAATGACATATCATCCTTATGAATAGGATATTGAGCTCATTGAAACTTATCATACCCTTTCACATAGGTATGTGCATCCATGTGAAGGGTAGGCCACCAAAGACATAAAAACAAGGTGAAATTTATCACTCCTTTTCACATAGGTATGTGCATGTGAAGGGTAGGTCCAAAGTGTCCTCTTGCAACACCTTGGTGTGTAGTCTCTAATATCTTCAAGTAATCACTTTTCAGTTTGCATAATCTTAAATATGCTTCTCTTTCACGCTTATATAGATTATCACCAATGAGAGTATAGTCCTCCGCTTCCTACTCTGGACTCCTTTGTGGTGCTAAAGCCATCTCTTGTGAAACATTTTTGTTCTTAGAAAGTCAACTAGAGGATTGCTCCAATTCCGTATTAGAGACACTCGATATAGAGTTGCATGTTCAATACGGGGTCTAGTAATACAAGATGGACAATCCTTGAGCAACCTATAGACATCTACTTCCATTGTTGGCCATTATATGCCTAATTTCTTCAGTGTTTGAAGGGTTTTATGTTTTGAATGGTGTTGTCCTATTGCATACACATGTCCTAATTGCAACCATTTTTCATTTTCTTTCTCTTCCACACAACAAGCTAAGATTCCTTGATCATTCTACTTGTAAATACTCCCTGTGAATATGTAATATTTATGTGACTTAACTATCTCTTCATCATTCTTATCAATTGATTCTTGGGTCCAAATGTGAGAATAGGCACCAATGTTTTTGCCAATTTGGAACTACTTCAAGATTGAACAAATATGTATCAAAAACTTCATATCATAAACCTTGCGGGGATTTTGCTAAAGTGAAAGGTGATCTTCCCTAAGGTGGTTCTTACCTTTTGTAAGAATTACTTCGAATTCATACTCCATTAGTAAGAGAAACCATCTCACTAATCTTCGTGTATTGCAAGGTTTGTCCACCAAGTATAGCAAAGCTTAGTGACCTGTAAAGAATTTGAATTTATTTACGAGCAAATAATGTCTATTTTTTTTACCACATAGACCATACCCAATCCTTCTCATTCAATGGTTGTGTAATTTTGTTTTGCAGAATTAAATTGTCTAATTACATATCCATGGGGAGATCTATGTTTTCTTCACCTATTGCTTGTGCTAAGATGCATCCAATAGCGAAATCGGAGGCATCCACATGAACATGGAATGGCTTATTCCAGTCGGGCAGTGTCAAGATAGGGACTGAGCACAAACATCATTTCATCTCTATAAATGATTTCTCATACTCTTCAATCCACTTGAAGTTTGTTAAAAGGTTGTACAAAGGCTTTGCAATGATTTCTACATTTGGATAAAGCATCAATAGTATCCACAATGACCCATAAAATCTTGTACTTCCTTGATCGTTCTAGGTCTTGATAGTTGTGCTATGGCTCTCGCATTGTCTTCATCCATTGATATTCCATTCTTTGACACAATATGACCTAATATCCTGCCTTGTCTAACCATTTTTAGGTTCAAGCACACACTATATTTTTTGCACTTGTGAAAGATCTATCTGAGCTCTAGGATGTGATTTTGTCTTATGTGGGAATGAGTTTTTTTCTCAAGAAGTCCTTGAACACCTCATGCATAAGCTTTTGGAATGTAGTAGGTGCATTTGTGAGCCCAAATGGTATCACTCTAAATGCAAAGATTCCCCATTGTGTGGCAAAAGCCATCTTGTGTTGATCTTCTAGGGCAATGGCTACTTGATTGTGACTTGAAATTCCATCAAGGAAGCTGTAAATTTCCTTGCCGACTACATGTTCCAATAGGTGTTTTGTGATAGGAAGTGGATAATTGTCTCTTATAGTGGCAACATCAACTTTTTCTAACTTAATTCAAACGTGCAATTTTCTATTCTTCTTGGGCACAACAATAATGGGGGATACACATTCTATATGCTCAATTTCATAGATAAATCCATCTTGTATCAACCTATCTATTTCCACTTTTATCTTTGTCGCATATGTATCATTATAGGTGTTAGGCTTCTACTTCATTGGCTTGGCATCTAAGGTCATGGGAATCCTATGTGAATATATGTCTAGATCCACTCCTTTCAAGTCCTTGTAGTTCCAAGTGAACACATCTCTATCTTCTCTTAGGAGACTTATCAATCCTCGTTCTTCTTCCTCACTTAGGCAATTTTCTATATATGTACTTCTTTCCTCTCCATCTTCTATCATCACTACCAATTTCTTGGTCTCTTCCTTATTATCATAAGCTTCTCCCATGAGAGCTTCTCTCTTTAGAATTATTACCATTATTTTTTTGTCTTCTATCTCATATCTCTTGAAGATTTTGGGGACTTCAAACAAGGATTCTTCTTCTTTTTCTTGTGTGGTAGGGTTCTTTTTTTGTTTCTTTTTCTTACTTTTTGTCTTGTGTAGCTAACATCATATTGCTCTCACTCTCTTTCTATTCATGAGACTTAGCTTCTACCAAGTATATGTACAATTTTTTTGAGATGCAAAAAGGATCCATAATGATGGATTCTAATTCCTCATCGCTTTCTTTTGTTAGTACATTTATAGTCAGTTCACATTCCTTGATTATGGGTTCACACATTAATACCAAATTATCATAGCCATCTTCATCACAATGCGGGGTCCATTGTTCTTCATTTACCGCTATGACCATTGTTGCTAAGATCTATGCCCAACCATGGGGTTCAAACTCTTCATCTTGAAAGATCACAGGCATGTAGGCTAAGTCTTGATGTGATCTATGGCTTCTTATGGCTCCTATGTCCCTAGCTTCTGCCCTCTTCTCTTATTCTGCTGCAAGCTTACACATCCAGGTGTGTATCCATGTGCATCGATGAAGGATCTGATCCTATGGAGTGCACATATTCATTATCTTCTGGTGTTCTATGGATAGTGTTACATTGCAAGGGTGGTACATCTCTATGGGAATAGTCTTTGAGGTTGACCTTGGTAGTTACCTCGAAACATTGTACGTACAAGGAATTGGTTCCCCGATCTAGCATTATTTGCAATTTTCTCATAAATGGTCTACCCAAAATCATCTCATAGACATGATTCTTTCAAAATTCACATATGCCAAAGGTGTGCTCAAACTCTACATCATAAGTAGTGAGAGTGATGCCTTCAAGCAATCCAAGTGGCTTTTTTATATGTCCATCTACCATTTGTAGCTTCTCATATGCCTTAAGGCTAATTTGCCCCATCATTTCCATAAGGAAGTGGTGGCAATGGAAACTCCTACTCCTAAGTCTAGGATTGCCTTCATTACTCATCCATGATATGTGATAGAGAGATATGCATTTCCTTCTTCTTCTTTGCTCATATCTCCTATTGTATTTTGGGCACTTTTCTCAAGGATCTTACCTCAATGTGGGAATTAGAAATCTCTAGCAATTGGTTTGCTACATGCTTCCACAACTCTAGTTTGACTTTGAGTAGTTCTTCTAAAGTGAGGTGGCACTACACTTTAGTGTTCTTAACTACTTCCATGTGTGCATGTTCTCAAGTATGGATGAGTAGAGCAATTGGATTCAACAGAATCTATTTGAAAGGAAAGAAAAAGTGGACCAAATTCCACTACCATAGCCCTTTTTCTTAGATGAGACTTTAGAGAGAGAGAGAGAGTTTCACATTCTCATGTTTAGATTGTCTAAATAGGAGTAACACTCTTGTATCAAAGACAATAGGGAGATCTATTAATCATGCTGGTTAGATTGAATCTCATGTGGAGACTCTAGAGAGAAGTAGTTATGTTTATTTCCAATGATGGTCCTTGACTAGACGAAATGATCTAGTTCTTGACATTAGTTAGACTAGGAATACAGTTATGAATCTTCTCTTTAGCATTTCTAAGAGATAGGGATACATCTAACTTATTGGGGGTACCAAACTCTTATTTGCTGTTACATTATGAGGATGATGTGAGTGCATCTATTAGGAGGACGGATACTTAGGGATTATCTGAATCTCCAAGAGAATGCTTTTGCATTCATATGGCAAACTAAACGAAAGAGAAAATTTTAGAGTTTGCACTAGTGCCAATAAATGTGCTTCCAATAGAACTTAGTCCAAAGGTAAGGGATGACAAACCAAAGACTTCTTGGCTAGTGGAATGTAGAGATTGCATTTTACTACCAAGAAATTCTTATATATGATCTAGATGATAGAATTTCATAATTCACAAGGTAGTTTATATTAAAATGTTACTTGTGAGTACACTTAAGGTTAGGAATGCCTAAAGTGTGATGAGGGAAAATCTATCATTTAGCCCTACATGGGTTTGCAGGTAACTTTTTATGGGACTTCATTCTATATTTCAGAGGATTCTATGGTTTATTATCTCCAGTATGGTATGGTCAAGCCTATGAGCTTGGCACTTTACACTTTCTTTCCATACTATTACTCCATTGAGGATATATCATATGCACTTAGGTCATTTTGATGATGTCACATGTCATGGGAGTGATAATTTGGAAGTGAGTGTATATGGGAGATGGTAGGCACCACAGAGATGGTTTCCCACCTTTAAGATGATCGCATATGAGGCTTCATAAGGGGAAGGATACATGGAAACAACACATATATATCACCATGTACATTGATTACATGGGGTTCAAGGGAGCCCGAGCATTTTCTTCTACCATTACAGACATTTCATCTACATTTTTGAGGATGAAAATCCTTTTAAGGGAAATGAAATGTCACATTATATTTTTATTGGGTGTGAACCTCCTTTGAGAAGGATGCCACATGGCATCACATGGGATAACACACCATACATGGTAGAAGAGCAAGAGGAGTCTCTTATGTGAGACTCACTTAGGAGGCAGGTCAGCGATTGGGTGGCAGAGAAAAAAGGTTGAACTGTGTGTATTTATGAGCAGCGATGGCAAAACCGTTATGATCTTGAAACTTTTCGAGCAGCCATGGCAAAAAAAATTATGATCTTGAAAAAACTCTAAGAGGTTTGAATGCTTTTCTTCCATATTTTCTTGTGATCATAAAGAATAACTTCTCCTTTTCAAATCAAGAGGCGGCTGTGGCAATGAAATACTAAGTGATCTTCATGTATTTTCTTGATTCATCAAAGTAGAGAGGGAGAGGAATCTCTCTGACAATAGCTACCAATACTTGACACTTGGGCAATGCATAAACCTCCTCATCTAAGAGACAACAAACTGAATATCAGGTTGTGTCATGTATAAGTAAATCAAGCATCCAATAGCCTGCTAATAGAGAACAACATTAAATACATCTTTAGCATCAGGAAGGCTCAACCATAGACATGTTTCCATAGGAGTGGCAATAGGTTTGCAATCTTCAAGGCCAAGACACTGCAATAATATGTCAATATATTTTGTTTGACACAAAGATATTGCCCCATCAACTTGCATAAATTGAATGCCCAAATAATGATGCAAATGGAGCATCTAATTTTCCATCTCTCAAAGTTTGCACCACCCATTTAGGCATAGTTTTTGCCTCCTCTATATCATCCCTCTCATCAATAAGCACATCATGTAAATTTGCATAAAAAATGGAATGATATGCATCATCATGTGGAACCTATAAAGGCTCAAAAATTGCCTCATTTGTACAAGCACGTCACTATCCACTTGTAAAAAAGAGGTAGCAAAGTGTCACACACATCTCTAGAGTTAATTGAAGTCTCCTTGGTACATGAAAGTAATGGTGCAACTGCATCTTCCACAAAAACAAAATCACAGCTAACCAAAATTTGTTTAGTTTGTGGATGATATAGACGATAGCCTTCATTTTTAGAACTACCAACAAAAGTACATTTTGATGCTTTATCATCCAATTTCTTGTGTTGTTCTTCAGGCACTACTGCATATGCTAGACAAGCAAAGACACATAGATGAGAAACATAAGACTTGCAACCATGCTAAGCCTCATATGGAGATATATACTACAATGCTTTGGTGGGATGCCTATTAAGTACATATGTTGCATACACAAAAACCTCAAGCTAGAAGGTTTGTGGTAAAGTCCAACTTTTGACCACGCATCTCGCCACCTCCACGACAGACCTATTCTTTCTTTCAACAACTCCAATTTTTTGAAATTTATACGACACTCTACACTGATGTTTTATCCCACCCTTCGCCAAACATGCATTAAAATCAAAAGACATGTATCCCCTCTGATCAAAATGGAGGGTGCCCAATTTACATGCTGACAAATTTTCAACCATGATTACTAATTGTTTGAAGCACCTAAATACTTTGGAATTTGCATTCAATGGATATACCCATGCATGCCTCGAGAAGTCGTCAATAAAAGTCACAAAGTGAAGGTAGTTCCCAAAAGAAGGTGTCTGCATAAGACCATAGGCATCACTATGAAAAAGGTGCAATTTATGAGTAGCTTGAACTGAACCATCCTTTGGGAAGGAGGAATGATGCATTTTGCCCATAATAAAACCTTCATAGACATGTTTACAAGGTGCCTCAAGTTTGGGCAGGTAGGACACCCTTTCAGGTTTTTGCAAGCATTTCAAACTAGCAAAATTCAAATGACCAAAGCGTGCATGCCAAAGCTTTGCATCTGAGATAGCCTAAGGATCTTAACCTACATAAATTGAATCCTTCATAGATTTTGCATAGACTATGAGCTTATACAGCCCATGAAATAAAATGCCAAAAGCAATAATAACATCTCCGTTTGAGAGATCATGAATTGTACATCGATCATCAACAAATTTGATAACCAAGCTAATCTTGGCTAATGTTGAAACTGACAACAAATTTTTCTTGATCCCTTGTACATACAAAGCATCTAACAATGTGAAAGAACTACCATCAGTATTAGTCAAAATGATCTTACCAACTCCCATTATAGGATAATGGGATTTTTTTAGCACATGTGACTTTATTGCTTGTATGGGAAAGCTCAAGTGAATTGAAAAAACTACACTCTGAGGTAATATGTTTTGTTGCCCCACTATCAAAGTACCAAACATCTAAGTCTACTAGAGACATGCACTACTCATGAGAAGATGGTTCATAGCTCCATATAGTAGTAAATGCCCATTCTTCACTCTGAACAAGATTAGCATACTCTATTTTAGATATAGAGGCCTCTGCAGCAACCATTCCAACCTCTTTCTTCTTTAGCTCTTTTGTAGTGAGTTTTTGACAACTCTTTATGACATGATCATTTCCCTTATAGCATTAGCAAAACTATTTCTGCTTTTCTACTTTCTTCTCATCTTTGTCTTCCTTCTTAGATTGTGCAGCATTAGCAGATTTTTTATTACTAGTAGATGAGCACCATTTACCTTTGACCTTCTGACCAACTAGGATAGCTTGATCTTCAACATGCATAATGGACCTATTCTACCTAGACAGCTCTTTTTGCAACAAAATAGAGACCAGATCCTCAAATGTTGAGGCATTTGGATTGACTTTCATCATCAACCGAAGAGTAAAAGCAAAACTATGATATGAATCTATAACCATTAAGAGGAATTTGCACAAGTGAACTACATGGCAAGACTTTGTCAGTAGAAATTAATTGCACCTTCAAATACTTGATCTTTATCAAAAAACTATCCATACAATCTCCTTCCTTCATATGATCACTCTCCAATTGTTTTTGGAGGTAAGCAAAAGGAGCTTCATTTCTTGCCTGGTAAAAAGTGGTAAGTGTATCCCAAGCACCCTTTGTTGTTTTGCGAGAGAGAATGTGAGGAATATGGCACCTTTGATAGACAAAGTTATGAATTCATGTGCCTGAGCATCTCTTCCATCCAAAATTTATGTACAGTAGGTGTAGCAAGAACCACAACACAAATAGAAATTTGAAGATCATCATGTTCAACATCATCTATATCACCTTCAATAACTATACTTGCACGTGCAATATGATGTTTTCCAACACCCTGCACAATATTCCATAGCCCTTTTACTACCAATACATGATGCATCATATATAACCACAATGGTTAATTAGTACCATCCAACCTATCCTCAATAGCCAACATATGGAATACATCGTTGCTTTCAGCCATGTCCACTGACTAAATAACCTAATGCAAAAATTGATTGTATCTCGAAAAGATGAACAGAACCACCTTGTTGAGATCTACTAAACCTATAGCAAACTTTGAGGCAGTTGTTTGGCAAACTGAAACCTATATATATGTTTGGCACAAAGGGACATTTGAAGATTGAAACGGCCTTAGATCAAAATTTTAGTGCCACAAAGAGAAGGTGTTTTGAACTCTCAATCACCTCGAGTATGCTCACCAATTTTTGTGCAATTATGAGGTTGTGAGCAAAGGGGTGTTGATGAACCCTAGATGAAGTGTTGATCTACTCCGATACCAATTGTTGGAGTTTGGGATCTACTGAAGCACACAAACAACACAAGGAAGAAGAAGAAGCTTGGGGCACAACACAATACAGAATTATTACCCAAGTGAATGTACAAAAATAAATGTCATATTAAGTTTATTTGTGTATATATAAGCCAGGGGGAAAAAACCTCCTAAAGAGGGAAAAAAGTGCTCCGATGATCTTAAGTGTGTTCACACACATCACTATCAAAATATATCAAACCAAGAGCTGACTTGACCAATTGCATAGAAGCATGTGCTCAACTTGAAGGTTAATGCATATAATGGTCAAACAAATTTATACAAAGAAGATATCACCTCACACCAACACTTTTTACACTCGGCTATGCACCATGATACTTGTTACAATAGCAGACATTAAAACAAAGTTTTTTGTCTAGTCCAAAATCCAAATATAGTCAATAGTAGATTCTTAACCAAACTTTCAATGAGACACAACTGTTATTGTTAGTGTCCATGTCAAAGGCCAAATGGACACTGTAAACTTTTCTATATTTGTTGTAATAAAACATATAGTGGCCTCATCAGCCACAAACTCTACATTTCACCACATTTGTAACACCTAAGAAATCTATTTTCATGCTCCCTGTGTACTGTGTGTTTTTTGCATATTCTACAAGACTTGTGCAAAGTACTACGTATGACACCCAGAGCTTAGTTCTCTTGGAGCTCTTGAGAAGGAGATTCCACCGTGGTGCATCACCATCACATCATTTCGTTGGTATCAAAGCATTCCAATGCAAGAGCCTCATTGCTTTTATGCGAGCAAAGCGAGCACTTACCCACCCACCCAAGGCTTATGACCAAGGTGGCAACCAAGGAATAGACCTTGGCATACCTTGTCGTCTGAGTCATTGAATTCATCATTGGTGCTGTTGGTTGCACATGAGGTAGAACCTCAATGTTCAAGGAAGATAGAGATTATCGATACTTCTAGGGAGATCACCCATCCTAGTATGTTCCCCCTGAAGTTCGCTTAATTGACAATCTCTTGCCACTAAGCTACACTCTTGTGGTGCTTAAGGAAGGGGAAAGACTAAGGTTCACATTACTTTGAACATGTTTTGGGCCCTCAAAGCTTCATTCTTTGCTTTCAAAGCCTGTTTTGAAGTATTTTTGGGGTGATTCTTGGAGCCATTTTGGATTACTTTCACACATAGTTCTCTTTACATAGGTTCAAGAACATCAAGAAGAGTTTTCTTTGTACCTCTCCAACAATGAATATTCAGCTTTGGGGATGTTTTCTCAGCCACACTAGTAAATATACACATTTCTTGAAAGGTTTTCGGTTGTGATGGGAGCAGCCACTACAAGTTTATGCAAGTTTTTGAGCCTAAACAACAGAGTTTATAGACACTTCTAGGTGTTATTAGCTAGTGTTTGGGCTATGATTCAGCCTTTTAGTGCCATTTTACTGCATATATGGAGCACATACACACTATGTATGCTTCTATGGATACTGCTTATGTACGTACATGTGGTCATTGATATAGCGGTTACATTTTTACATAAAGCCTTTGATGTTGAGAAAGAGGGGCCTACTAAGGTTTTCTTAGCTGGGAGACGGCTAGATGTGGGGGTCTCTTCAATGATGTAGGTGGAAGACTTACCTAGCCTTGCCATAGGAGATGTATTGTAGTTGTTCATAGGTGTTCGATAAGCCTAGTTGCCTTCTTTTGGTTACCTAAGTATAAACAGTGGAGTCAGTGATTAACTATCTAGGTTTACATGTTAGTACTTGTAGTTTTATGAGATTTCGACACTATTCATATGGTCATTTTGTAGAGTGGACTCTCACAAAATTTTTCTAGATTTTTGGTTTTATCAACTATACAATGATCAATTTACTCCTTGATACACTTATTGGTGTGAGCACATCTCACATAATCCTTTTGGTTGGTCATTAATGTTCATTAATCCATTTTTCTAGGGAGACTCTTGAATTTTTCCTAGAATCTTTGGTCATAGCTTTTTGAGCCCTATTAGTGTTTGGACTCTTCTAGCTCCATTATCATTCTAGTCAGTTCTCTATCATCATGGCATCATAGATCTCAGGCACATATGATGGATCAGGGTCTACTGCTAGTGTTCATAGGAAGACCTATAATTTGCAAAGTAAAGACCATTTTGAGATCCAGAAATTTGATGGTACAAATTGTTCTCTATGGAAGAATCAGACTAAAGATATGTTGATTTAGAGGAGGCAATGGAAGCCAATAAATGGAATCTCAAAGAAGCCTACTCACATGGATGAAGATGATTGGGATGAGTTGGATGAAATGGCTAGGTCTACCATTTGATTGCACATGGCAGATAATGTTTACTTTATAGTACTAGACTGTGAAATGCAAAGGAGCTTTGGAAGAAGTTATGCAATACATATGAAAAAGAAACGACATCAAATAAAGTGTACTTGATAAGAAAGTTATATGACATTTGCATGAAGGACATAGATAGTGTTGCTTCTCATCAAAATGAGTTTGATGCTATATTCTCTCAGATATAGGATCAAAAAATGGAGATGGATAAGTGAATGAAAGTAGTATTGTTGTTATGCACCTTGCCATCATCATGGGATACATTTTGAATACCTATTAGCAATAGTGCACTTGGTGGTAAACTAGTCTATGATTACATATGTGGAGCACTCTTGAGTGAGGAGATTCGTAGAAAAACTATGGTTAGCACTAAGTGGAGATGCATATAATGCTCATGATTCATGCCAAGGAAAGAATAAGCAATGTAGCAGGAGCAAGAACAAGGAAAAGAATGGTCAATGGAATAAAAGTAGAAGTAAATCAAGGAAGAGGGATATTGAATGCCATTATTGTCATATGAAACGACACATGAAAAAATACTACTATGAATTAAAGAATGCTAAAGATAAAGGATAGAATGTTAATAGGCATGTTAAATAGTTACTTGCACCATCTTTTTTGACTTTGAAGAATCAAAAAATTGATCCTATTTCTCGTAATGTTGATGTTTTGAAACTTGATATTACTATGCCCACTGAGGCTCTTATACCTGTTTCTCTTTCCCACATGTGGTTGCTAGATTTTTTTGGTTCTTTCCATGTGACACCACATAGAGACTTGGTGAATCTTACTAGTGTGTTGTTGTTAGGATTGGAGATGTGATTGTGCAATTCATTGATGGTTCAAAATTTACTATGCATAATGTATACCATGTACCTCATTTATCGCACAGTTTGATGTCAGTTGGTCAACTTGATGAGCTTGGTTACAAGGTGGCTTTTTATGCTCATCCCTTTTGCATATCAAAGGGCAATATGGTTGTTGCAAAAGGAAGCAAAGCTGACTCCCTTTAACCTTTATTTGTATCATAAAAAGGACACTTGTTACTTGTTACTAAACAACCTATGGCTTGTATTTGGCATGGTCATTTGGGCCACATATCTCGTTGTAGAATGGAAAATGTTTCTCATTCTGGCTACTTACTTGTGTTATCTTCCTTTGATTTTTCATTTTGTGATATGGAAAGAAAAGTAGGAATGTGCATAAGACACACACTGACTCTTCAATTCAGCCTTTATATCTCATTCATATAGATGTGTGTGGTCCTATGCCCACAAGGTCATTAGGTGGTTCTCTTTACTTTTTCACTTTCATAGATGATACTACTAGAAAAGTGTGGGTATATCCTATCAAACTGAAGGATGAGGTATTCCCTACCTTTAGAAAATGTCTTGCTTTACTTGAGACTTAAAAGGGAACTAAGCCCAGGGTTTTATATTCAGATAATGGGTTTGAGTATACCTCACATGAATTCAGCCTTTTCTATCAATCTAGAGGAATTTGTAGAGTGCTTATAGCTCCTTATGCTCTTGTACAGAATGGTATAGCCTAAAGGATGAATAGGACTATTGATGATAGAGTACTTTCTATGTTGCATCATGCAAACCTTTCACAAGATTTTTGGCCAGAAGCAATATTGATTGTAGTTCATGTGATTAACCTTTCACCTAGTAATGCCAAAGTATTGAAAGTGGCAAAAGACTTATGGATAGAGAGGTCACCATATTATGATTATCTTGGATTTTTTAATTGTGAAACTTATGTCCATATACCCAAGAATCTTAGACAAAAACTAGACCATCAGTCAAAGAAATGCATTTTTCTTGTATATGTTCGAGAAGGCCAATTTGGATATTGCTTATGGGATCTTGAAACACATTCAGTGATCAAGGGTCGTGATGTCATTTTCAATGAGTCTAAGATGCATAAACAACCAATTACGGTTGTTGAAGTGAGAAGAGTTGTGTTTGAAGTTACTAGTCCTCTAGTTAACATGCATAAAAATGCTACACATAGGGATGTTCAAGAGAATGTCCAATTAGATTAGTCTTGAAATGTTCTTGTTCAGCAACCATTGAGACGTTCTGCATGTGTCTCACATCCACTTGATAGATATGTTCCAGGTTTGGATTTTGTTATGATAACACATGCTGGTGAGCCTTCTTGCTACAAAGAGGCTATGCAAATAGAGGATCATGTCAAGTGGGAGCATGCCATGAGGACTAAATTGGATTCTATTCACAAGAATGGTACTTGGGATTTAGTATATTTGCCAAAGGGTAGGAAATCTTCACCATGTAAATGGGTATAGAGGCTAAAGTTCAACTCTTTAGCAATAGTAAGAAAACAATCAACAATGGTTTGGGTTTAGAAGGCAAAAGCACGAGTAGTCCCCATAGAACCAAAGAGCCAACCACAAGGGATACAAAATTTAAGAAACTATCCACAGATGAAGCGGCCAAAGGTGATGTATACAAAACCAAACACAATTCTAAAATGGATCCGTATAAGGAGGAATGGTCACACTGAAATTCCGGAAACCGACCTCGGGATTATCTGACGTACCACCGAAATTCCACAAGCTGCTATCAAAAATTTCCACACTGTCACCAGAACCAATGCTTACTTCACCAACCTTACTTTCCATCGATGGGGTTGGTTGCACTTCTGCTATACCTGTAATCCTTGAACAAGAAAATGTTGAGGGGGCACCCCACTAGCCCATATTTCTCACTTTCCTTCTGACGATTGACCTTCACCACTACTACCCGGAGGTGTTCCCAATGCACTAGGCATTTTCTAGGGATGTTCATCCCTCCTGTACTTCATGTACGATTCTCCAGAATGTGTTACAGGCATAAATCATCTGATTCTTTCTCAAATCCTATTCTATACGCCAACTGGCTACTCCATGCCCCATGGCCGATGCCAGTGTTAATCTATTATGGTTAATCTAAATTATTAACCAATCTAGACATGGGTTCTTGGGATGGTCAGGGGTCTATAATACAGAGGCCCTTTATGTATTTCCCCAATCACTGATTAATTTCTAACGATTACCACAAATTCAACTACTACTTCCAGAGTAAAACAATTTCTTAACAATCACTGCAAATCACATGCGCAGAACTTCTACTACTGATTTAGTATTGCTATTATAATCACTCTTCATTCACGACGTAATGAAATGTTAACACAGTATCTTATTCATTTTAGTACTGAATATTTACCAACACAGATGATACCACAGTTTGAATAATATGTGACAGAATCAACTCTAGCCGATCGCCTAGACAAAACAGTCTGACGATGTGTCTGTCGTTTCTTCCCCCACATTGCCTCTATTAACCAGGAAAACGTTACAACGTTTGCGCGATCACTCTTTCAGTGCACGACTTTCCTAATTACAATTAATCTTCTAAATAATATTCTAGCAGCCTGACAGCTCACAAATACACCATCATGTTGGAATCCAAGGAAGAAGTACATACAAAGGAAGAATTATATGCAAAGGCTAGCAGCGGCAAAATGAAGATCAAGACAACATACCTTGCTACATTTGGAAGACAAACTGCTCTTGTTGATACATGATGGACACTACCTCTCAAAGTACTACATGGCACACCCACTCCAATAAGGGTATGTCAAGGATGACAAACTCAAGAGGGGGGGAGTATTGACACTCAAGGTCAAGCACAAAGTGCACGAATGCATCAAAGAAGTGGACACACAAGAAGAGGGAGCATATGGGGAGCTCCAAGGAGTGTATGTCAAATTTTCAAAAGAAATCCCTATAAAAACAATGATTTTGATCACTAAAAACATTGTAAATATCATTTCACATTTTTGCAACTCGATTTTGAACAATTCGAGGATTCCCCAAGCTTGAGGAATATTAGAAGCATCTACCTACCAGTTTTCATAATTTTTAGACTTTGTTTGAGGTCTCAAATAATCCCTCGAACCTAATTTTTAATTAAGTCGAACACTAGGTCTGGATAGGGCCAAAACTAGTCAAAAAACTATAAAAAGAGCTACAGAGCTCATTTTTGGGGTTGGCTTTTTAGTAGTCTACTGAGATTGGCTTGAGAGAGCTTGAAGCATTTGTAAGAGAGTTCTTTTGCAATAGAGAAACTTCCATTGTTCCTATCTTTGCTATCTTACCTTATGTGTCTGTGTGCTTGTCAGTCACATTTGCTCACCACAATTGCTGACGATCTTCATATCCTCCTCATGTCTCTAAGGATCGACAAGTAAAGGAGGTGGTGCTCACGCTTGGGCTACAATGGTGCTTCGAAGGTCCCAATTCTACTTCTTTTTGCATCCTTGGGGACCTGTTGCATTCTTCATCTCGTGTCTTTTCTTCTTTTGTGCCTCATTTTAGCTTGATGCATGCCCCTATGGGGCTCTGGGTAGAGTGTAGAGTTGCTAATGAATTACCCTTTTTTTTCCTTCTTTTTCTTTCTCTTGCTTCTCTCCCTCCACATGTCCATCCTCCTGAACTCTATCATCCTCGGCAAGCTTTTGATGGTGATGCGTGTATGTTTGATATACCTTTTGTTCCATGGCATTGATGAAGTTGGCTTCATGTAACATGAATTGTTTCCATTGTTCTGACTTCACACAATAATTTGGCATTTGGTGATTAAAAAAAAAAGCTAAGCTTGTATGCTACTAATCAAAATTTAATTCTGTTCACATCTTCAAAAAAATGTCTCAGTCCATTTCAAAAAATCATGTGAAGAATGCTTGTTCAAAGGTTTGTAGGTAAGGACTCAAGAAAAACATTAACTGTGAGTAATATGCCATAATAGTTAATCTGCTAGGCATAACAAAAAGATAAAAAATGAGTGTGTCCACTCCTTGATTAATGCCTATAAAATTCAGAAAAGTGTACTCCGCATGCTTGAAGACCTTTAATATTGTTAGTATCCTACTGAGGATCTTATTGCTAAGCTTGATCGTTAAGTCTGGTGCATGAGCATGTCGAGATAGCATACATTCTATGTACCCTTTTGTTGTTCTTCCTAAAATTTTGGCCATGGTTGAAGCCAGGGCACTAAACAAAATGATGGATTTATCTATAATAAGTATGATGCTTTTGCCAATGCACCTGCAATGTGAGATGCTTTTCCAAAAAATGTTTTCTCCAGAGAGGATCCGTTGCATCAAACTCTTCTTGTGTATAGTTAAAAGCATTTACATTGAAGTTTAAGTCTTTCTTTGAATCCTGTTGGGTAACTTTCTTGATATATCTTCATGTCTGCTCATTCATGATTTCAAATGGTACATATCATCAAATGTTGTCTCATGTTGGTCTTGCATTGGAGATGGAACGATGGGGGGAGAAAGAGGATGTACCTTAGTCTCCTGAGTAGCCAGATTGGGATTTGACACTAATGGCATCCCCATGTTCATAGGTTGATTGTTTTTTGGGTTCCAAAGCTTTAGTATCTGTTTTTTCCATTGTGCAATTAGTTCATCTTTCTCCACGACATTATTCCTTATCTCCTTGATCTCTTCTTCTAGCTTAATTTTGCTTGCATAGATCTCCTTGAGCTGTTCCACATCTTGACTACATTGTTCAACATATGATTTGACTAGGTGGTCTGAGTTTTTCTTTAATTTTGTTGTGTCGTGAGCATATTTTGCTTCTACTTGTACACGTAGTGTTTGTTTGTCTTCAAATGCTTTGCATATTCGTCTAATTTCCTCTTGAGGATTTGCATTTCTTCCTCATTAGGTCGAGACTCTTCAATTGGTTGATTGAGGCTTTATTTCTACTGTGTAATGAGTCTGCTTCTTCAATGTATCTTTTTATTTGCATTTCTAAGAGTTTGCTATGTGTAGAGAGGTTTACCTTTTTGCTTTAGGTTGTGAATATAACTTTTGTAGCTTTGCATTTATTGGATGCTTGATTTATCTCTCGCGCTTCATATTCCAAAGTAGTATTCTCCTTCATTAGTGCATCTATTTGGTGTAGTGCCACCTTTAGTTCCCCTTTTACCTTTTCAAGCTATGTGTGAGTTTAACTATTCTGTATAGGTTCTCACTCGGGTCTTTGAATTGATTCCTCTCCACATGAGCTTGTTCATATTCTTTGTTAGACTCCATGAGTTCTTGTTGTGTGTCCATGACACTTTGAATCATGTGTTTGACTATCAGTTTTAACTATGCCATGTCCATGTTCAACCAAGTCTTTAGAATGATCGGAGGTTCACCTATTTGTGCATCCTTGCCTTTGATTGTATGCAATGTATCATTGAATGGCTATCATATTTGCAAGTGGACATTCAACTCAACCTCTTTCTTAGGGACAACTTTCAAGCTACTGCTCGCATGATGCACATCTAGAGGGGAAGACTCTGCCATAACTCTAATTGGAGCATTAGGTCTTAATTATAATCCTTGGCCTTCTTGAAATTGTTCTTGTTCTTGTTTGGGATGGATTGGAACTTTAATACCTTGCAAATTTTTAATGTTGTAATTTCATTTATTCAAATTGTCAAGTACGTGCAGGGTTGAGATGTTCGTAATATTTCCTTTTCAACCTCATTCTATTCATTTTCCAATTCTTTTTGTATGCTTGCTTCTTCTTGTTGATCCACCATTTGATCTAGTTCATCCCACATGCAATCATCATTTACATCTATATTCAAGTGGGCATTCAATGTTGATTGCTCATCATTATTCTTTGATCCCAAATATGAGCTTGAGTTCTCTAAGCCAATTTCCTTTCATCCTTGATAACCTCTTACCGGCCTATTTCTTGCCTTTGGCTTCACTCTATTGATGATAGTGATGACCTTGGGTAGTTAGATTTACTTGTCCTTCCATATATGTGTGGATGGTTTGGAGGGCTTCTTCTAATTCTCCCTCTATAACTGGTGGTGGTTGAGTGAGACTTGGCTTTGATACAACATGAATTCTTTTAGTTGAGGGAGTCAACACTAATTCCTTGGAATCTCTTTCTCTCTTCGATCACATCATTCTAGGCATTGAACTTGTGCATGCCTCAGCGGTGGAGACATTTCCATTTCCAATGTTGATGGAATTTCTCTTAATTACTCCCATATTTCCAAGACATGGTATATCAAAATAGTTAATATCATGCTATTGTTCAAGAACTTCATTATGCCCCATTGCTTCTTAGCTTTGAATAGTCGTTCTTGCACATAAGGAGTCAAATTAGTTTGAGTGCCCACTTGTTTTATAGCATGGGATAATAATTGAACCACTATTTTTTGTGGGGTTGTGTATTAGTGCATATTTGGGAAGTAGAAATGTTGATGCACAAGTCACACTTCTTTTTCTATGTCTAATCTATTGATATCCACAAAGGTTCGCTTCTTCACTTTCTCACTTTCATCCTTCAAGTGCACAATCCCATCCATAAGCCATCTAAAAGCATCCTTGATTAATTCATGTGTAAATTGGATGGTTCTTAAGTTGCCTTTCAAGTCGGTGACTTACATATCTGGAAATGATGATTTATTTGCAACTGAAGGTAAGGTGTTCATCACTTGAGTACATCTCTCAATTTCAGGCTTGTAAATAGGGAGCTTCAAATAAGAATATATTTTTGATTTTGTCCATGACTCGATGGTTCTGGGCATACTGTGCAAAATATAGAAATCTTGACTCATCACAGGAAGGTATGGCCACGATCCATAATTCATATTGTTATTAATAAGAGGTGACCACCATCAGGTTGGTCATCTCTAAAACAAGGACCACAAGCCTTTACTATGCACTCCAAGGTAAATTCATTGACTTCCATTGGTTGCATTTCCTCAGAGTCCTTGAAGGCGATCTGCATCCAACAGTAGTGATTTGATTAACATGAGAGAGTATTAAAAGTTGAATCGGTTTCATAGTGCTTATGCATTCGATATATGTCCTGTAAGTGAGTCCCCTCTCACATAAGTTGAGCTTGTCATGATTCCAATACCTAAAGATACATATTTATTTTTTCTCTTTTTGGTTTTTCTTTTCATTTTTTTGTTCAAGAAACTTCACAAACAGGTTAGTGATAGCCAAAGCAAAAAGTTAGTTGTTTGTTAGTAGCAGTCCTATACTTCTAGGATACAAGTGAAGACCTATTTCCTTTGAAGGAAATGTGCACCACTATATAGTTTAAAAAAGTTATGTGGCGAATGTGAGGCCTTATAGTGTGGCCCTATTGTGCATACTCTAGGTGCATTCAACTCAGCATGAGTGCAATCCTGACAATACTTCTCCAATTGTTGTTTTGCTTGAGCTTTCTTTGGTTTCCATATTTGATATGTTTTTTTAGCACTCTTTCTATCTTTATTCAATGTTGGTTGATGTGGTTATGATGCTACTTCCTTTGTTTTGAGCTACCATATGTATTTGCATTGATTAAATGGCTTTCTTTGTTTCTATGGCCATTGTTGTCCATGAGTCGCTTGAGATCTCTGAGTAGCCTTTAGTTGTGACCGGATTACGTCGAATGAACTAATTTCTTCTCAGGCTTTTTCCATTGTCTTCCTTGGTATGCAAACTTTTGTTGACTTTGAGCTTCCATGAGTTGTTTGGGTAGCAAGACTTCCCTAAATGACTTTCTCCATCTAGGGTTTGTTGGTTGTGATTGTTGCTTATTGTGTTTATACTCCTAAAGTTGATCTTTGTTTATCCATATCTTTTTTATTCTCTTGTTTGACCGGTAGTGACTCATCCTTGATGCCACATTTATAGATGGCTCTCTACATTTCTCTCTAGAACTAACAACCTCATTATGGCTCTCCGAAATGTCTCTTTAGAAGGATACATGGGTTGGACACACATAGTAAGACAAGAACTTTCATTGACACCTAAGGTAGGTTGAAGAATGGAATCTTAGATAGAGCATTAGGTTGGGGGCTCTAAGTCAAACATATTTAGAAAGGGTAAATTAGGATTTTCCATCTCAACTATCTTGAGAGATTTCATGTCTAGGAGACTAAAAACTTCTCAATGTCCTACCTTGGCTAATATATATCCTTGAGCCAAATTTATGGTAACCTCAAATTCGTACATCCAATCTTTTCCTAGAACTAGTTCTTCTAATAGGTCAGAGTCTTCACAAAACAAAAGTCTTTGTTGCATCGTGTTGTTCCCTAAGTGCAAGGATAAAGTTACTTCTCCTAAGCATTTGATAAGATTGTTTCCAATGCCAATAATATATGCATTGTAGGATTGAGGAGTATCTCTAATTTTTCAACTAAAGAGATACGAACACTGCTTAAAGCTGCTCTTGTATCAATCAAAGAATCTACTAATTTATATTCCTTCCTTCCAAACCCTAGGTTTAAATAAGGTTCTCTCTCCTAGTTTCCTAGGGCTTTGATATCCGTGGCTTGATAATTTTCCATGGGAATGGGTTCTTCACCTCATATATCTGATTCCTCGTCCAAACTGCTTGCATGTTCTTGTATAGCCTTTGGATCGCAATAGTGCATGTGGCTGCATCTGAGGTTTCATCCTCTCTAGTGCTTGTGTTGCCTTGAGTTTTGATCTGTTGCACCTCTTGTTCTTATTGATCGTTAGTTTGCATTTCTTGGTTCTGTTGGTTGTCATCTTCTTCATCATCATCCTTTGTAACTGTTATGTCATAATTGTCAGAACTTGACAGAGCTTGATCACCCTCATGGTCTGATGGGGAACTAGGATAGCCCTGGTGTTCATACTCTTATGAAAAGAATTGGGCCTCTAAAAATTGAAACTCGCTTGAAAAGGCATCATGCATTTCAAAGTCAAATGTTGTATTAAGTGCCTCTGCCTCTAAGTTGGGTATCAGAAAAGCAAATGCATCCAGTCCGACAATAGTTGTTATTTACCTTGCTTCTGTTGCAGTGGCGGTTGTGGTGGTCAATAGTGGTTGCTTGAGATGTTATAGCTGCACTTGAGGTTCCTTCTAATGTAATAGGCTGTGACAAACGAATTTTGATGGGGGGTACAGCTATTTGAGGTTCCGTTGGTGACTCTTGGGTTTATGGTTGAGGGGATGGCACGGCAGGTACTTATAGATACAAGATTTTTCCCCTCATGTGTTTTTGAGTTCTTGACTTTGGTGTGTTATGACATTTGGTAGATCCTTTAAATCATTGTAATTCAGCACTAGGTAGGGCTCCGTTGATAGGAATGTCATAAGCCAAGCACATATGTACTATTCGTGTAATTACACAACAACCATGAATGACTCTCTTTCTCACCCATCTTTGGTTTACCAAAAATAACTACTATTGTATCCAGCTGGCTAGGTCTATGGTTTATGGGCCAGTGTTTGCTAGATAGAGTCCAAACCATATATGTTTTTGTGGCAATGTGAAACGATCCTGTGTAGGGAAGGCAAAATGCTACATGTAGACTCCTAGTGTCTTTGACAATTCGGGTGTAATGGTTGAGATGTCAGACCACTTCAAAACATCTCCCTTCTTCATGGATTCTGGTATGAGCCTTTCCCTTTCTGTCAACATATGTGTGCCATGAATTTTCAAGGCAGCTATGATGAGATCTGGTGAGAGATAAAACTTCTTGAAGGGCGGATATGTGACTAAAGATTGCAGTATAAACATACCCAAAAGCTCCTTCCTGACTGGTGGTTGTAAAGTGGTGAAAAGATAGTAGAAGTGATAGAAATCAGGGTTTGAGAAGGGCTGCACTAAATATTTTGTGAAACTTGCCCTTTCCCAAATTGGTTTCAATTCCTCTGAGTTCTGAAGGGCTTCAAAGTCCCTGGAGAAGAACTGATATCCTCCCCATGTGTCACTGCTAAAGCACAAAGTTGCATCATAAATATGCTTTGCATATGCAAGAGGTCCAACCAATCCTTGGAACCAATGAGATTTACTATGTGCATGCTCTGTCCTTCCAATCCGAGGGTCATCAACTGGCATTGTCCCCATGAAGTCTTGAAATGTCGGAGGTCTCATTTAAGAGTGGGCCTCTACTAGTAGATTATCAAAGTCCACTACTGGTGTGTTGGTGCTAGCACCTAAAGATCCTTGAGCTTGCATTTCGGTCTTAAGTACTTGTGTAAAAGATCTACTACAAAAGGATAACACATTAGCATGGAAATTAATCATGATCCCAATAACATGAGACCACAATCCCTTTCCATAATTGATGTGTAGCCAGTGTAGCCTTATGTTATGAGGTAATTTTGCAATGATCTCTTAGTGACTAATGCATGTCGCTAGACTTCCTACATGCATTGAATAATGCATACATATCCTTTCATGAGAGATGTCATTAAAGGTGATAATCAGTTAGTAAGGGTCAATTTTTACAAGGATTAGGTGTTAGTGAAATATTACAAGGAGAATGGTTAGCATCATGAGGTGTCAAATTATACACTAGGGTGGATGGAGGGTTGTGGGGGCTTTTTCGAACCCATTTCTTAGTGAGTGGTGAATGAAAATGGTTTGTATGATTGAATACCAAGGGTGGATTGGGAGGTGATATGGTAAGTAAGTGGTGTTATTTTGGGGGGTTTGGAATTACATGGGTTGGTTTTTTATCTACAAGACAGGCCTTAGGCACTCAGATTTGAGTGGTGTTAGGCTTGCTATTAGAGACTTCTTAGGCACCCAAAATTTTTGAATTCTCATTGAAGGAGAATGTCTAGGCGATATTGAGTGTCATGGTTGATTTTGCTTCATCTTGACTTCTTGTCTTGAACTGGAGGAGATGGTCGGTGATCGCTAAACTTTAGGTACCCATATATTTCTTGTTGCCTATTGCTTTTGTATACTTGTGCTACATCCAATGGTTAGTCTAGAGTGGTCATCAGTTGGGATGTCCAAGTCGTGTTTGAGTTTCCCATGGTGGTGGTTCAGAGGTCTGTTGGACACTCTACTTTGGAAAAGAAGGGAGGTCCAACACTTACATGACCTGCCCATCAAGAGGTGAGGAATTATATACAACAGATCTAGGCACGCATGCACGAAGTGTGGAGGATGAGCTCGAGGGGACTATAGTTCCCATTTGTCCACCTATTGTGCCAATTTGGTCATTGATGGTCCCCATTTGGCTGCTAACCCATTTGACAGTTGATGGTCCCCATTTGGCCGCTAATAGTGTCATTTGTCCAAGGATCATCACCGGATGAAGGATTTGACCAAAGATCTTCCAGTCCTCCTTTGCATCCATTATATAGGGGCTGGGGTTACTTTCCTCTGAGTGGGCATGGTTAGGGAACTCAAGCAGTATCACTCACAATGGGCCTACTAGCATGAGCTAAAGAGAGCATTTTCTAAGATTTAAGTCCACGGAGTGATCATATAACCAATGTTAGCTAATAATCAGTGGTTCTATCAGGTCCTCGTCATAACAAACTAGAAGCTTCACCATCCAGGTTACATCTTCTATGAGGATAGGAAGGTCCATCCATGCAAGGGGTTTTCATGCCTCCTAGCCCTATGAGGTATGCTCTATAGGATGCATTTCTAGTCCCATGTCTTGACAGTGAGACCACCTAATAGCACTAGTTGCAGCACCTGAATCTTTGCACCCTAATCTCCTTGAGAGCATTGTCTTGCCCTAACATAATCGTAATGAATGGCCTCCTATCCACTACGCTAGGATAAGCAGTTAACTTTGTTTGACACATTGCCATTGGATATCTAGGGGCTTCTATGTTGGTACAGGGGGTTACTTGGAGGCCTTCGAATTGATTATAGTGTTACCTTCCTAGTCCTTATCTTCTCAATTTCAAATGTTTAATGCATTTTAAGGCCTCTACCTGAGCTTCCTCTCTTATTCTTTTCTCTTCATCCTTGCGCTTTTTTGCCAACATAATTCGTCTTAGCATGTCCATTGCTCCACTCATTGAGAGCCTGTTTATAATCATAGGTCCATGACCACATTTCTCTAGCTTTCATGTATGTTGTTTGAGCCTATAAATGAGGACTAAATCTCCTTCTTTCAAGTCGTTGTCCTTCACATGTGCATTGAAATAGGTTTTTTGTCTCTTTTTGGCTGCATATATTCCTATTGCTACTTTCAACCTAGTTTCTCCCAATCATTCCAAGTCCATGATCCTTGATGATAACTCGTGGCTAGTTCATTGATGCTCTTGTGCAACCTTAAGGGTGGGTATCAAAAAGTCCAAGGGAAGCACTGATTTTTTACCAAAACCCATTTGAAAAGGATTTGAGTATCGTCTTGTAGGCCACTCAATATGCCCAAATAGCATGATGTAACTATTTGTCCCGATCTAAACTTTTGTTGTTTATGATTTTAGTCAGTACATTGCAAAGGATCTTGTTAGTACTTTCTACTTGTCCATTGGCCTGCGGATGATATGGTGTTGACTTCTTGTGAATCACCATAAAATCTTGGAACAAATATTCAATGACCTTGTTTAGAAAGTGAGTCTCTCTATCACTCACTAGTTCTATAGGTAATCCATACCTTGTAAATACATTCTCAAATAAGAATTTAGCTATCATGTGTGCATCATTCTTTTTGGTAGCCTTAGCCTCTACCCATTTGGTGAGATAATATGTTGCTATGATGATGTATTCAGTATGAGTGCCTTTAGTAGGGGGTAATGGGTCCAACAAAATCTACACCCCACTTAGAGAATGCACGTCCTCCCATCATGGGTTTCAGTGGCCTCTCATCTGTGCCTGTTGGAAGTTGAGCTCGTTGGTAAACATCGCATCTCTTTACATATGTATGTGCATCCATATGAAGAGTAGACCACCATAGTCTTGAGAATAGTATGGCCTTGATTATCCAATCGGGGCCAAAATGACATCTTGCAACACCCTCATGTGCAGTCTCTAATATGCTCAAGTAGTCACTCTCATGAACACATTGTCTCAAATATCCATCTCTTCCTCTTTTGAACAAATCATTGCCAATGAGTGTGGTCTTGAGCTTCCTGGTCTGGACTTCTTTGTCTTGCTAAAGTCATTCTTTAAGTGAATGTTTTCATCCTCAAGTAAGCTACCATTAGTTTGCTCCATTCCCATGTTAGAGACACATGGTATAAGGTCGCACATTTGATTGGTGGTCTAACACAACAAACTGGGCATTCCTTGCATGTCCTGTAGATGTTTGCTTCCATCGAAGGCCAGTACACTCCTAATCGATGCAAAGTATGTAGTGTGTGGTGTCACGAATGGTGTTGCTCTAATGCACCTACATGTGCTAATTGCAACCATTTATTGTATTTTGATTCCTCTACACAACAATCAAGGATTTTCTGATTATCTTATTTGTAAATACTTTTTGCCATTATTTGATATCTTTGTGACTTAGTTATCTCCCCTTCCTTGATCTTCATTTGAGGTTTCTTGGGTCCAAATGTGAGAATCGGGACAATGGGCTTGGCCCATTCAGGCATCACTTGAAGGCTAAACAAATATGCATCTGGTAAATCATCTGCTACCCCTTGAGAGGCTTCTCCTGTAGTTATTCATGAAAGATGATCGACTCTAAAGTGGGTCTTCCCCTTCTTGAATACTACTTCAAAATTATACTCCATTAATAGTACAAACCATCGTATCAATCTTCCCATGTTACAAGGCTTGTTGACTAGGTATAGCAATGCTTGGTGGTCTATGAAGAACTTGAATTTGTTTGTCAATAAGTGATAACACTGAGTCATAAAAAACATGAACAAAGACATGTTCTCTTCTTAAAAGTAGAAGAAAACCATGAAATGTTGCAAAATAGCCTCACTTTCTTATGCCACTATGAAAATTCTAGTTTCTTGTTGAATAGGTGCCTTTAAAAATGTCATCTTCTCGTATCAGAGATTCTCTGAGAAGTAAGCCAAATTTGTTTTTTAGGATAAAAAGTGCTACCTAATGAGCAAGTTACTCCCATGAGAGCTTCGCATTCCACAGAGTATGCCAAATAGTGCCACAAAAGAAAACAAAATACAACCTCTTGATATATTGCTTACTCCAAAGACATACATAATTGATCTCACTGATATTTACCATTTCCATAGCTTGGACATGGAAAAATAAAATACATTTTTCAAGACTCAAAATAGAGAATACCACATCATTTGATGTTACAAAAATTATGAGAACCTTTTTTGCATACTTATATTGATATTCACCAAGCTCTTCCAATTGCCACTTAAAGAGTATTACCTCAATCAATCATAAATAAAATTGAAACCACACATCTATCCAATAGAACAATGCAGAATGTGGATATAGATAGGAACAAACAAAAAGATACTCTGAGCAATACATTCCAATGAAAAAAGTATTACATAAGTCGAAGTTTAGAAAGTTGGATATGTTTTTTATAATTGAAGTTGATCATATGTCTGCTCGGCCTCATGCATTACATCATCTTCAGGCACTTGAGCAGTCTCAATAATCTTTTCTTCATCTAAAATTGGCTCTTCAAGGTTAGCCATATCTCTAGGCTCATCTGCTAATGGTGGCACCAATTCCCTTGAGGAAGGTGGGAACCTTTGTGCATCATCAATATGCTTTTTACCTACTTCTTGGTCCTCATCTGAGCCTCATTAAGAACATTGATTTGCATTCTAATGAAGCTGACTTGAGCTTCATCTTTCTCTACTGCTATGCAATGCCTAAACAAGAGGCCACGGACATGCAAGTAAATGTGGTAGAAGTTGTTTATCATGGAATTGAGATGAGCAAGTGATGATAAAATAAGTTAGAGAAAAATCAAATATCTTAATCCTGTTGGAAATGAGCTTGTATTCGCATGTGACCCTTCTCCTAAATAGAGGGTAATCTTTTCCTCCCCTTATCCCTTTTATGATTGGCCCAAGAGCCACATGAAGTTGTATAAAGACATACCTTTTCGAATGAAAAAGTAAGGCACATTCCTGACATATTCGTGCATATACATGTATGGAGAGAGATTCTTCACTCTCTCTCTATCTTATCTTTTAGATCTTCTGTATTGGTGCATACGAGAGTCTCTCTCACTGTTCGCACTTGCGCTTGTAGTAGGAGATCACCATTGGTGCTGCTTTGCAAGTTCGCAACACGTGGTATCAGAGCATCAAGAGTTCTCCGCAGTCGTTTGCTATCTTTACCAGAGTTTATCATCATATCCTCTTCTCGCGTTATCTTCATCTCAGTAGACCCGCCCCTTGTGCTTGTTTTCATTGTGTCTGATGAAGCACATGAAGAAGTGAAACCTCTGTGCGACTCTCAAAAGCAAGCAGTCATCGTCAAAGACAAGAAGCTGATCGTAGTGCAACCACACCTTGTTTCAATGCATGCAGAAATGGACATGTCTGCAGTAACTTGAAGTTCAATCACTTGGCTATGCGCACAGCTGTCCAACATAGAGTTTCGGTTAGAGCGGTGGTGAGTGTCTTGTTCTATAGTGCCTAGCACATGCAGTATAATCCTCCATTGATCATGAAATGAAGATGGACAGTCATTCGAGCTCTATTTAAGTCATCGCACAACATGCAGAGCTCATCAAAATTAAAGAAATTATGTGTTTAAATGACGGCTTGAGTCTTGTTAGTGCATACACTATTGCTATGTTCATAGCAACAAGTAGTTCAGAATAGTGTTCAGAACAGTTTAAAGACATGAAGATACTCTGATGTCTCACTCCCGACAAGCACCATGGGCTTCTTTGGTGTTAGATCTGATGAGCCAAGCACCAACAAGGAGACCCTGAAATTATAATATCTTTTGCCGCTTGGACGGCCACAATCGAAAGCACTGGATTGTCACCACCTAATGCGGAGGAAGGCTATTTCTGTTCGTTTGCACTTTGTCAGCGGCTATGTATGGGCAGAATCTTACATTGCTTTGGATTAGCTTCCTCCCATGATCAGCTAGAGCAACATATACCATTGAAAATGAAATGTTTCTAATCTCTTTCAGTTTCTTTGTTTCATAATGTCTTCAGTTGGTTGATAATCAACACCAGCCAGATTAAACATATAACATGTAAGAATGTGCTTGCTGACATTGTAAACGACACATCTGTAAAGTTGCTACTATGCACAGTCTGACGAGCTAGGCTAGTTGGTTCAATAATGCCATAGGCTACATTTAATCTAAGATGAAAAAGTAATGAAACATATGAGATCAACACATGGCCACAAAACAAACTTCAAGTTTTCTAGATATCACAAAGTTTAGTAGGAACTGCCTCATCTCCTATTTTGGGGATCCAGCACAAATTTGTTTTTTGGATGTTGGGAAACAAAACCATTGTATTTGAATACACATTACTTTGAGAATATTCCACGCATCTACTTTGAACAAAGAAAAGTGCAACAACAATCAAGGAGCAATAACCACACATCCATCAACTACAAAGCCAATAAAAAAAAATCTTGTCAAAAGCCTTTAATACTTTGTAATCACTCCTATTCAAATAGGTCTAAGCATGCCCTTTTCTATGTATGGGAATTAGACACCCCCTCAAGAAAGAGGGAAGGACCTTTCCCAAGTTGTTTTCTAGATGTTCTTGTATTCTCAAATTGTCTCAAGTGCCTACAACAAATTGAAAAATATTCAAGCAACCAAGTGCAAGACAAAACAAGAAGTTGAAGAAGGGGATGGGATTACAACAACAACAACAACGACGACAATGACAACGACAACAACAAAACAATGATAACAATGTCAACAAAAGAATGGTATAAGCCCTTCAATCCTTTGTACCACCCTACTTTATCCTAGGGAAGGAGGATATACATATACCACCCTAGGATGAGAGAAGGATACAAAACACATTGTTCCACCCATTAGTTTGAGAGAAGGAAGCCAAAATAATGTACCACTCTCTTTTATACATGGGAAGGATCTTTACCACTCTCATTGTATGTAGGGAAGGAATAATCCCTAAAGAGCTATATACAATCAAGCTCAAAGGGGGGGATTGTTGGAAATGAGCTTGTATTCGCATGTGACCCCTCTCCTAAATAGAGGTTAATTTATCCTCCCCTTATCCCTTTTATGATTGGCCCAAGAGCCATATGAAGTTGTATAAAGACATACCTTTTGGAATGAAAAAGTAAGGCACATTCCTGTCATATTCGTGCATATACATGTATGGAGAGAGAATCTTCACTCTCTCTCTATCTTATCTTTTATATCTTCTGTATTGGTGCATACGAGAGTCTCTCTCACTGTTCGCCCTTGCGCTTGTAGTAGGAGATCACCATTAGTGCTGCTTTGCAAGTTTGCAACACGTGGTATCAGAGCATCAGGAGTTCTCCGTAGCCGTTTGCTATCTTTACCAGAGTTTATCATCATATCCTCTTCTCGCGTTATCTTCATCTCAGTAGACCCGCCCCTTGTGCTTGTTTTCATTGTGTCTGCTGAAGCACATGAAGAAGTGAAACCTCTCTGCGACTCTCAAATGCAAGCAGTCATCGTCAAAGACAAGAAGTTGATCGCAGTGCAACCACACCTTGTTTTAGTGCATGGAGAAATGGACATGTCTGCAGTAACTTGAAGTTCAATCACCTGGCTATGTGCACACCTATCCAACATAGAGTTTCGGTTAGAGCGGTGGTGAGTGTCTTGTTCTATGTGCCTAGCGAATGCATTATAATCCTCCATTGATCATGAAATGAAGATGGACAGTCATTCAAGCTCTATTTAAGTCATCGCACAACATGCACAGCTCATCAAAATTAAAGAAATTATGTGTTTAAATGATGGCTTGAGTCTTCTTAGTGCATACACTATTGCTATTGTTCATAGCCACAAGTAGTTCAGAACAGTGTTCAGAGCAGTTTAAAGACATGAAGATACTCTGATGTCTCACTCCCAATAAGCACCATGGGCTTCTTTGGCGTTAGATCTGATGAGCCAAGCACCAACAAGGAGACCCTGAAATTATAATATCTTTTGCCGCTTGGATGGCCACAATCGGAAGCACTGGATTGTCACCACCTGATGTGGAGGAAGGCTATTTCTGTTCGTTTACACTTTGTCAGCGGCTATGTATGGGCAGAATCTTACATCGCTTTGGATTAGCTTCCTCCCATGATCAGCTAGAGCAACATATACGATTGAAAATGAAATGTTTTTGATCTCTTTCACTTTCTTTGTTTCATAATGTCTTCAGTTGGTTGATAATCAGCACCTATCAGATTAAATGTATAACATGTAAGAATGTGCTTGCTGACATTGTAAATGACACATCTGTAAAGTTGCTACTATGCACCGTCTGACGAGCTAGGCTAGTTGGTTCAGTAATGCCATAGGGTACATTTAACCTAAGATGAAAAAGTAATGAAACATATGAGATCAACACATGGCCACAAAACAAACTTCATGTTTTCTAGATATCACAAAGTTTAGTAGGAACTGCCTCATCTCCTATTTTGGGGATCCAGCACAAATTTGTTTTTTGGATGTTGGGAAACAAAACCGTTGTATTTGAATACACATTACTTTGAGAATATTCCACGCATCTACTTTGAACAAAGAAAAGTGCAACAACAATCAAGGAGCAATAACCACACATCCATCAACTGCAAAGCCAATCAAAAAAAATCTTGTCGAAAGCCTTTAATGCTTTGTGATCACTCCTATTCAAATAGGTCTAAGCATGCCCTTTTCTATGTATGGGAATTAGACACCCCCTCAAGAAAGAGGGAAGGACCTTTCCCAAGTTGTTTTCTAGATGTTCTTGTATTCTCAAATTTTCTCAAGTGCCTACAACAAATTGAAAAATATTCAAGCAACCAAGTGCAAGACAAAACAAGAAGCTGAAGAAGGGGATGGGATTACAACAACAACAACAACAATGACAACGACAACAACAAAACAATGATAACAATGTCAAGAAAGGAATGGTATAAGCCCTTCGATCCTTTGTACCACCCTACTTTATCCTAGGGAAGGAGGATATACATGTACCACCCTAGGGTGAGAGAAGGATACAAAACACATTGTTCCACCCATTAGTTTGAGAGAAGGAAGCCAAAATATTGTACCACTCTCTTTTATACATGGGAAGGATCTTTACCACTTTCATTGTATGTACAGAAGGAATACTCCCTAAAGAGCTATATACAATCAAGCTCAAAGGGGGGATTGTTGGAAATGAGCTTGTATTCGCATGTGACCCCTCTCCTAAATAGAGGGTACTCTTATCCTCCCCTTATCCCTTTTATGATTGGCCCAAGAGCCACATGAAGTTGTATAAAGACATACCTTTTGGAATGAAAAAGTAAGGCACATTCCTGTCATATTCGTGCATATACATGTATGCAGAGAGATTCTTCACTCTCTCTCTATCTTATCTTTTAGATCTTCTGTGTTAGTGCATACGAGAGTCTATCTCACTGTTCGCACTTGCGCTTGTAGTAGGAGATAACCATTGGTGCTGCTTTGCAAGTTTGCAACACGTGGTATCAGAGCATCAGGAGTTCTCCGCAACCGTTTGCTATCTTTACCAAAGATTATCATCATATCCTCTTCTCGCGTTATCTTCATCTCAATAGACCCGCCCCTTGTGCTTGTTTTCATTGTGTTTGTTGAAGCACATGAAGAAGTGAAACCTCTATGTGACTCTCAAAAGCAAGCAATCATCGTCAAAGATAAGAAGTTGATGGCAGTGCAACCACACCTTGTTTCAGCGCATGCACAAATGGACATGTTTGCAGTAACTTGAAGTTCAATCACTTGGCTATGCGCACAGCTGTCCAACATAGAGTTTCGGTTAGAGCGGTGGTGAGTGTCTTGTTTTATGTGCCTAGCACATGCATTATAATCCTTCATTGATCATGAAATGAAGATGGACAGTCATTCAAGCTCTATTTAAGTCATCGCACAACATGCAGAGCTCATCAAAATTAAAGAAATTATGTGTTTAAATGACGGCTTGAGTCTTGTTAGTGCATACACTATTGCTATTGTTCATAGCAACAAGTAGTTCAGAACAGTGTTCAAAATAGTTTAAAGACATGAAGATACTCTGATGTCTCACTCCCGACAAGCACCATGGGCTTCCTTGGCGTTAGATCTAATGAGCCAAGCACCAACAAGGAGACCCTGAAATTATAATATCTTTTGCCGCTTGGACAGCCACAATCGGAAGCACTTGATTGTCACCACCTGATGCGGAGGAAGGCTATTTCTGTTCGTTTGCACTTTGTCAGCGGCTATGTATGGGTAGAATCTTACATTGCTTTCGATTAGCTTCCTCCCATGATCAGCTAGAGCAACATATACGATTGAAAATGAAATGTTTCTGATCTATTTCAGTTTCTTTGTTTCATAATGTCTTCAGTTGGTCGATAATCAGCACCTGCCAGATCAAACGTATAACATGTAAGAATGTGCTTGCTGACATTGTAAACGACACATCTGTAAAGTTGCTACTATGCACAGTCTGACGAGCTAGGCTAGTTGGTTCAGTAATGCCATAGGCTACATTTAATGTAAGATGAAAAATTAATGAAACTTATGAGATCAACACATGGCCACAAAACAAACTTCATGTTTTCTAGATATCACAAAGTTTAGTAGGAACTGCCTCATCTCCTATTTTGGGGATCCAGCACAAATTTGTTTTTTGGATGTTGGGAAACAAAACCGTTGTATTTGAATACACATTACTTTGAGAATATTCCACGCATCTACTTTGAACAAAGAAAAGTGCAACAACAATCAAGGAGCAATAACTACACATCCATCAACTGCAAAGCCAATCAAAAAAAATCTTGTCAAAAGCCTTTAATACTTTGTAATCACTCCTATTCAAATAGGTCTAAGCATGCCCTTTTCTATGTATGGGAATTAGACACCCCCTCAAGAAATAGGGAAGGACCTTTCCCAAGTTGTTTTCTAGATGTTCTTGTATTCTCAAATTTTCTCAAGTGCCTACAACAAATTGAAAAATATTCAAGCAACCAAGTGCAAGACAAAACAAGAAGTTGAAGAAGGGGATGGGATTACAACAACAACAACAACGACAACAACAAAACAATGATAACAATGTCAACAAAGGAATGGTATGAGCCCTTCGATCCTTTGTACCACCCTACTTTATCCTAGGGAAGGAGGATATACATGTACCACCCTAGGGTGAGAGAAGGATACAAAACACATTGTTCCACCCATTAGTTTGAGAGAAGGAAGCCAAAACATTGTACCACTCTCTTTTATACATGGGAAGGATCTTTACCACTCTCATTGTATGTAGGGAAGGAATACTCCCTAAAGAGCTATATACAATCAAGCTCAAAGGGGGGATTGTTGGAAATGAGCTTGTATTCGCATGTGACCCCTCTCCTAAATACAGGGTAATCTTATCCTCCCCTTATCCCTTTTATGATTGGCCAAAGAGCCACATGAAGTTGTATAAAGACATACCTTTTGGAATGAAAAAGTAAGGCACATTCCTGTCATATTCATGCATATACATGTATGGAGAGAGATTCTTCACTCTCTCTCTATCTTATCTTTTAGATCTTCTGTATTGGTGCATACGAGAGTCTCTCTCACTGTTCGCACTTGCACTTGTAGTAGGAGATCACCATTGGTGCTGCTTTGCAAGTTCGCAACACGTGGTATCAGAGCATCAGGAGTTCTCCGCAACCGTTTGCTATCTTTACCAAAGATTATCATCATATCCTCTTCTCGCGTTATCTTTGTCTCAATAGACCCACCCCTTGTGCTTGTTTTCATTGTGTTTGTTGAAGCACATGAAGAAGTGAAAACTCTTTGCGACTCTCAAAAGCAAGCAGTCATCGTCAAAGATAAGAAGCTGATGGCAGTGCAACCACACCTTGTTTCAGCGCATGCACAAATGGACATGTCTGCAGTAACTTGAAGTTCAATCACTTGGCTATGCGCACAGTTGTCCAACATAGAGTTTCGGTTAGAGCGGTGGTGAGTGTCTTGTTTTATGTGCCTAGCGCATTCATTATAATCCTCCATTGATCATGAAGTGAAGAATGACAGTCATTCAAGCTCTATTTAAGTCATCGCACAACATGCAGAGCTCATCAAAATTAAAGAAATTATGTGTTTAAATGACGGCTTGAGTCTTGTTAGTGCATACACTATTGCTATTGTTCATAGCAACAAGTAGTTCAGAATAGTGTTCAAAACAGTTTAAAGACATGAAGATACTCTGATGTCTCACTCCCGACAAGCACCATGGGCTTCTTTGGCGTTAGATCTGATGAGCCAAGCACCAACAAGGAGACCTTGAAATTATAATATCTTTTGCCGCTTGGACGGCCACAATCGGAAGCACTGGATTGTCACCACCTGATGCGGAGGAAGGCTATTTCTGTTCGTTTGCTCTTTGTCAGCGGCTATGTATGGGTAGAATCTTACATTGCTTTGGATTAGCTTCCTCCCATGATCAGCTAGAGCAACATATACGATTGAAAATGAAATGTTTCTTATCTATTTCAGTTTCTTTGTTTCATAATGTCTTCAATTGGTCGATAATCAGCACCTGCCAGATTAAACGTATAACATGTAAGAATGTGCTTGCTGACATTGTAAACGACACATCTGTAAAGTTGCTACTATGCACAGTCTGACGAGCTAGGCTAGTTGGTTCAGTAATGCCATAGGCTACATTTAATGTAAGATGAAAAATTAATGAAACATATGAGATCAACACATGGCCACAAAACAAACTTCATGTTTTCTAGATATCACAAAGTTTAGTAGGAACTGCCTCATCTCCTATTTTGGGGATCCAGCACAAATTTGTTTTTTGGATGTTGGGAAACAAAGCCGTTGTATTTGAATACACATTACTTTGAGAATATTCCACGCATCTACTTTGAACAAAGAAAAGTGCAACAACAATGAAGGAGCAATAACCACACATCCATCAACTGCAAAGCCAATAAAAAAAAATCTTGTCAAAAGCCTTTAATGCTTTGTAATCACTCCTATTCAAATAGGTCTAAGCATGCCCTTTTCTATGTATGGGAATTAGACACCCCCTCAAGAAAGAGGGAAGGACCTTTCCCAAGTTGTTTTCTAGATGTTCTTGTATTCTCAAATTTTCTCAAGTGCCTACAGCAAATTGAAAAATATTCAAACAACCAAGTGCAAGACAAAACAAGAAGTTGAAGAAGGGGATGGGATTAGAACAACAACAACAACAACGACAACGACAATGACAACAACAAAACAATGATAACAATTTCAACAAAAGAATGGTATAAGCCCTTCAATCCTTTGTACCACCCTACTTTATCCTAGGGAAGGAGGATATACATGTACCACCCTAGGTGAGAGAAGGATACAAAACACATTGTTCCACCCATTAGTTTGAGAGAAGGAAGCCAAAATATTGTACCACTCTCTTTTATACATGGGAAGGATCTTTACCACTCTCATTGTATGTAGGGAAGGAATACTCCCTAAAGAGCTATATACAATCAAGCTCAAAGGGGGGATTGTTGGAAATGAGCTTGTATTCACATGTCACCCCTCTCCTAAATAGAGGGTAATCTTATCCTCCCCTTATCCATTTTATGATTGGCCCAAGAGCCACATGAAGTTGTATAAAGACATACCTTTTGGAATGAAAAAGTAAGGCACATTCCTGTCACATTCATGCATATACATGTATGGAGAGAGATTCTTCACTCTCTCTCTATCTTATCTTTTAGATCTTCTGTATTGGTGCATACAAGAGTCTCTCTCACTGTTCGCACTTGCACTTGTAGTAGGAGATCACCATTGGTGTTGCTTTGCAAGTTCGCAACATTTCCAACTAAACCATTGTATGCAGAATGCTTAAAAACGCGAAGATCCACTGCTCGTTTGCATGATTTGCATGTGTATAGCTATAGATATGAGTGCTCAAATCTATGAAGAAAGCCAATCTTTATACTTGGCATCGACTTTATGCATAAAGTCAATGCCAACTATAAAAGTTTGACTTTTTCCATAACTTTGGCCGCTCATATCTGTAACTAAAAGTATCCAAATCAAGCAAGCGAGTAGTCAATCTTGGGGTTTTAATAACTCATTTCTATAACTAAAAGTATCCAAATCAAGCAAGTGAGTCCACATTATGTTCCCAAAAAGGATTAATAACTAAAACATTTCCAATGGCATTTCTTTGTAGGGGTCAAAATCCTCATTTGAAGACTCAAATATGCTCATATTCTTATATGTTTCAATACAAAAATGATTTGCCAAATTTGAATATACCATTTGATACAGAATTTTTAAAAACCCCAAGGTCGACTACTCCCTTTCTTGATTTGGATACCTATAGTTATAGATATCAGTGGTCAAAGTTATGGAAAAAAGTCAAACTTTATACTTCGCATCGGCTTTATACTTGGCATCGACTTTATCTATAACTATAGGTGTCCAAATCAAGCGAGTAGTCGATCTTTGGGGTTTTAAGCATTCTGCATCAAATGGTATATTCATATTTAACAAATTATTTCTATATTGCAAGATATAAGAATATGAGCATATTTGAGTCTCTAAATGAGGATTTTGATCCCTACAAAGAAATGCCATTTGAAATGTTTTAGTTATTAATCCTTTTTGGGAACATAATGTGGCATGATAATTCGGATTATGAATAGAAAAAAGAAGGATTTTAATAAAGAACAAGGATCTAGACCAAATCACCAAAATGTGGTGAAATGAATATTTTGGAGACGAAGTTTGGGTGCATTTTCCAACTAATATTCCTAGAACAAGGATTATCAAAGCTTTATTCATCCACCAGAAAGGAATATTTATGTAGGCCTAAGGATGACAAAAAAGGCTCAAATGGTATGCATTCAGAGGTAAGTATACCTTACAAATGGTATGTGATACCAAACAAACAGACGAAAAAAAGAAAAAGAATATTTGGAGTATATCAACTCTTAAAATGGATGATGTAGATATTCTTGTTTATGATTTTTCCTTAACAAAAAGAGGGCACTTGAGGAAAGGGACCATCAACATGATAAAGCAAAAGTTCCAGATCTATGTGAGATAGCTAATCATAGGCAAATAAGAAGATTTATGCATGAGCATGCAAAACTTTGTATGTACTTGGATGAGGATACAGCTCTTGTTAATATAGAAGAGGAAGAAGAAGAGAGCTTGCAATAGTCTCAGACTAAATCAAATGCATCCAGCTAGGGGGTGTAGACATAGATCAAGAAATTTGTGAGTTGATTTGAAAATATATGATATTATTGGTGCTTATATAAATGCTCCAAAGCAGTTTGCATAATAAAACCATGTTCTATTGCATTTTTTAATGACTATCTGAGATCCTCCATCAAACACACCTTCAATTTTTATTTTCTATACATGATTTTTTTATCACTTTTATATTTCTCATATGGATTTTGGAGATTTCAATGTTAAATAGATCAAAATTTTGGGCACATTTTGAGCTCCTAAATTTTCAAAAAATGACAAAAAAATGTAAAAAAATCACATATTTTCACTTGATTTTTAAAATACATCTATACTAGTATGAAGGGTTTTCAAACATAAGATGTAATTTGCTTGATTTTTGACACCGGAGTTCTCTTTATATGACATAGTTCTCGTTTGTTATGACTCGTTGTTTGATGTCTAAATTTCTGTACTGCGTAAACCATTCCTAATCCTTCTCTCTCAATGGTGGTGTAGTTCTTCTCAGCTGCATTCAACTGCATGCTTGCATATGCTATAGGAAGGTCTATGTTGCCCTCACTGGTAGGTTGTGCTAACACACATCCAATGGCATAACTTGATGCATCCACATGTACATGGAATGGCTTAATGCAATTTGGTGTCGTTAGAATTGGTGCTAAACACAAACACTATTTAAATTCATTAAATGATTTCTCACATTTATCTATCCATTCGAACTTAGTCAGAAGGGCATATAGAGGCTTTGCAATGATCACATACGTATAAAGAGTCGATAGTAACTACAATGCCCCATGAAATCTTGTACTTGCTTAACGTTCTTCGCCCTAGGTAGGTCTAGAATCACTCTAACTTTCTCTTCATCTGTAGAGATCCCATGCTTTGATGCGATGTGTCTTAGAATCTTGCCTTGCCTGACCACGAAAATGCACTTTTTTGGGTTCAAATAGACTTGATATTCTCGACATTTGTCAAGACTTGTTTTAATTCGGGAATGTTTGTTTGCCTATTGTTGGGATGAGCACATAAATCATCAACATAGACTTCCAAGTTCTTTCGTAAGAACTCCTTAAAGACATGACACATTAGCCATTGAAAAGTAGCAGGTGCATTTGTAAGCCCAAATGGCATCACACGAAATGCAAATATGCCCCATTCTATGGCAAAAGCCATCTTATGTTGATCTTCAGGAGCAATGGCTACCTGATTGTAGCAAGAGAATCCATGAAGGTAGTTGTATACTTCCTTGCCCATTACTCGCTCTAGTAGATGTTCCGTGATAGAAAGCAGATATCTATCTCTAATAGTGGTTGCATTGACTTTTTTCAGGTTAATGCACACACGTAACTTTTCAAACTTTTTGGGTACTACCACAATGGGTGACACCCATTCCGTATGCTCAATCTCATAGATAAATCCAGTTTCTATCAAACAATCTATTTCTTCCTTAATCTTGGTAGTGTAAGTATCATTATAAGTATATGGTTTTTGTTTTGAAGGTTTGGCTTCTTGAGTGATGGGAATTCTATGGGAGCATATGTAAGGGTCTACTCATTTCAAATACTTGTAGCTCCATGCAAACACGTCTCTATACTCTCTCAAAAGGGCTAGCAATTCTTCTTCTTCCTCTTCTATCAAGTCATGCTCGATATATGAGCATTTTTCTTCCCCCTCTTTGACTGTAACTACAATCTTCTTAGTCTTCTCTCGATTGTCGTATGCTTCTCCGATGCGTGTTTCTCTCTTAGGCATTCTTACCATTATCCTTTGATCTTATATTTTGTATTTCTTAAAGTTCTCTAGTACTTTCGATAGGGATTCTTCTTCTTTTGAACTCAAAGAATTCTTTCCTTCTTTCTTCTGCTGATTCTCCTTGTGTCTCGGGACCGACGTGAGCTACTCAATTTGATTCTCCTTCCTTACCTCAGGTGTAGTAGCTTCTACAAAATAAAGGTATTCTTATTCTGACAAACAAAAGGGTTCCATGATGATGGACTCTAGATCTTCATCACTTGCCTCATCTGACTCTAGGGTCCTTTTAGTACACTATTCTGGTCCATGTTATATCTAGAAAGAAAATCAGAGCATTACTTCTTCTATGATAGGAATATGCCTTCTTTTGTTTGCCAAACTTCCATACCCAAGAAGTAGTGAACTAGTCCAAGATCTATCATAGAGTACTCAAGATGGAGCTGTGTGATGATGAATTGGATGTGCTCATCATCTGAGCCTGTCAATATCAAGTCATCTACATAGAGGATGATGATGGCAACTAAGGACTCCTTCTGATAGATGTAGAGGTTAGCATCAGCATTGCTTTTGTGAAATCCTTTAGCTTCAAAGAACTTGTGAATCTTTTCATATTGGGCCTTGTGAGCTTGCTTGAGTCCATAAAGTGCTTTGTGAAGTTTGTATACTTGGTCTTCCTTTCCTTGGATCTTGAATCCTTGAGGTTGTTCAACATATACTTCTTCTTGAAGATCTCCATTGAGGAATGTACTTTTGACGTCCAACTGGTAAATGGACCACTTAAAGTGAGCACTTAGTGCTAAGATGATTCTTATGGTTGTGAATCTTGTAGTAGGAGCAAAGGTTTCTTCATAGTTAATGCCATGTTGTTGCTTGTATCCCTTAGCTAGCAACCTTGCTTTGTACTTATCTAATGTTCCATCTTCTTTGTATTTGGCCTTGTAGAGCCATTTGACTCCTATAACTTGATAATGTGTGGGTTTAGGAACAAGATTTCAAGTCTTGTTCTTTTCTATTGCATCCATTTCCACTTGCATAGCTTCTTCGCACTCAAGTTGCCCTTGAGTTTCTTTGTAGTTAGAAGGTTCTGGGATTTGTTGAATCTAACGCATCAAGGCATAATTGACATAATGACTTTGTTCTCGCTATCTCTTGTCAATAAGTCTTTGAGATCTTCTCGGTTGACTTCAAATACTTGCTTCTAAGTTGGGTTTGGAAAAGATTGAGTCCCCCTCTGTAGTGTAGATGGGTGGACTAAGATTAGATGTGGATTGCAACTTGTTACAATCTTCTTTTGGCACGTGGACAAATGTTTCACTGCCAAATACTCAAAAGTAATGCACATTAGGCTTTCTACCATAGTATGCTTCAAATGGTGTCTTGTTGTGCAATGCACTGGTGAAGCCTTGATTAAGTATATGAACAACAATATGCACTGCTTCTACCCAAAACTTGTAGGGTAAGTTTTTTTTATGAAGCAAAGTCCTCACCATTTCCATCATGCTTTGATTCTTTCTCTCGGCTACTCAATTTTGGGATGGACTGTGAGGTTGACTAACTTGTCTTTTGATCCCTTTTTGTTTGAGGAACTTGTCAAAGTTGTGATTTACGAATTCACCACCTCCATCTGATTGGATGGTCTTAACAAACTTGGAAGCTTCATTCTCCACTTGGGTGATCCATTCACAAAACTTAGTAAAAGTGTTTGTCTTTGATTTCAAGAAATACACCCAAATGTATCGGGAGTGGTCATCTACTAAAAGAAAGAAGTAGAGTGATCCACTGAGAGATAGGCGTTCATGGGTCCACAAAGGTCCATGTGGATAAAGGCTAAAGGGTTCCTCGCTCTTGTCAATGCTTCCTTTGGAACGAGAGCCCTATGTTGCTTGCCTTGAGTGCAAGCCTAGCCGACATCATTGAGTTGCCCAAGCTTGGGCAATCCTTTCACTATATGTGATGAAGAAATTCTTGGTAAATAGGAGGTGTGGACATATCTTTGGTGCCACAAACTAGATAGTGATTCCTTGGATAGAAAACAAGATAATTTGTATACACCCTTCTCTTCAATGCCTTGGGCGATTACGTCTTTCGTATGAGGTTCAATGACTTTGATAGAGATGTTATGAAACAATACATGTTTGTTATGATCCGTAATTGCTTTTACTGATAGCAAGTTCATGCATAAATTGGGAACAAATCACACATTTCAAAGTGATTTGCATTCCCCTTGGGTGTTGGTGATCTGTACTTTGCCTTTCCCTTCAATAGGTAGACTTTTGTTATTTCCAAGGTAGACTTCACCTGTGTGCTCTTCAAGTTCTTAAGATAAAGAGTTCTTTGCTAGAGCAATGTGACCCATGTTGCGAAGGTTTGGATGAATTCTTGGAACTAGAAGTCTTCGAGGTCTGTTTCTTCTTATAGCAGAATTTCTCTAAATGACCCGTTTTTCTACAGAATTTACAAGCATACTTCTTGGAGGAAGTAGTTGATCCTGGCTTGGGTCCATTGCTCGTATGATGACTAGTATTTTTGCCTTTGTTAAAGGGCCCTTTGGCCTTCATTTCAATCTCTTGGGAGGAGGTCGACTTAGCTCGTGAGTCATGAAGGAGCAAAAGACGACGGACTTATTTCCAAGTTAGAACTTGCCCTTGATTGTACACGGTCATTACAAAGGTCTCGTATGGCCTACGTAGTTTGTTAAGTAGCCCGATGGCCATATCTTCACTAGAAATCTGCTATCCACAAAGTGATAACTTTCATTGGTAGTCTTCAAACTGAGCCATGAATTTTGTGATTGTATCTTGTGGCCGAATAGTTATATTATGGAATTCTGCTTCTAAAGCATAGATCCTCGAGGGTGTTCTATCTTCATATAAGGCCACTAAAGTGTCTGAGGCTTCTTTGGATGTTTTACATGCTCTGATATGCCCTTTGGTCAATTCATCATAGGCAAGTAGAAGTTGGCCTAATGCCCTTTTATCTTTAACATTCTAGATATGCCAAGATTCTAGGTTGTTGGTCTTATAGGGTTTAGGTTCGAACCCGTCTACTACATCATGAAGGAGATTGGTGTACAAATATACTCTCATTACATCTTTCTAGAGATTATAGTTTTGCCCATTTAATCTTTCATCCTTGGGCATGAATATGGGTGTGAAGGAAGTTAAAAAATTGGCCATAGATGAAGTGCTAGCTTCACTCTTTGACATTACAAAGTTTGAGTGAACTTGAACTCGTAAAGAAGTGAGTGTGTGCTTTGCAAGAGTAAGTGTCAAGTGTTTAAAAACACTTTCACTTGTGTGCTAAATAATCACAAAATTTGGAAAGAAATTGAAAGGCTTGGCACAACACTGGAAATCCTTAGGGAGGCGGGGGGGCTTAGAATAGCCCTACACAGGAAAATGCGAGAGAGACGAGTCGATGTGAGAGGAGGGATTGGAGTAGCCTGTTACACACCAATTGAGCCTTAGAATAGTCTAGGAAACTGGCAAACTATGTGGGTGGGCTTAGAGTAGCCTCTAACCCACAAAGGCACATAGAAAAGATTGTCTTCTTATTTCCTTGATGTTACAAGGCGGGCACGGAGTGCCAAATGATGTGCTCAAGTAGAGTCAAAGGAAATCCCTCTTTAGAACATACAAAGTGACTCCTTGCCAAATAGAGTCCTACGCAGTAAGGGTTGAAACCCGTGGAACAATACAAAGTGTGCATTTAGTGTCACAATGGAAGGGTTCACAAATACAAGAGTGCCAATAGAGGTGCCAAAAGATATGATGTTATGATAACTAAGGATGTAGTTTGCAAGTTATAGAGGGTTTATGGAATAATGTGTAACATTTTTAAGCTTTAATAACCCAAAAGCCAACCCCTAAATGAGTGCGATGAGAGAGAGCCAAATGATAGTATTTCATGAATCATGATGTAAAGGGTTAGGATAATCATATATGCAAGAAAAGTTCCACGTGACCCAAGCAGGGCCTAAAGTTGACAGGTGTTTTGCTTGTCATTGGGGTTTTTACCTGTCAAAACAGCTTTTTTTTTTTGCCTGTCAATTGAAAGGTTTGAAGTTGATTTTTCCCTGTCATATGAAAGGATAGGTTAAAAATCGCATGCCATATGACAAGCGCTTGTTTAAAAGTTTGTTGTCATTATTATATATACATAATAGTATATATTGTATACATTGAGAATTTACATAATGTAGAGCGAGGGAGTTAGAGGTGGGTCCGCTCAGCGCTGAGTGCACAAAAAGTTCATACTTTCATCAGTGTCCATAAGATAACTTATTATACATGGGCGGACACATCTAAAACCTACATACACATTTTTTTTAAAACCTGCATACACTTTTTTTTTAAAACCTGCATACACATTTTTTCTGCTTTTATGCAGAGAATTCTCTGGTTCTATGCAGGGATTCGGGAATTCTCTGGTTTAGCCCACTGGACAGCCCCAAATAACCAGCAAATGTGTATAGTATGCAGAGAAAAAACCCGAGCATAGTATGCAGAGAAAGTCAAATTCCCCTGGCACTTTATTTCGCTGGACTGAATTGTAACCAGTTCTAACCAGTAACTCAACTGGTTCTAACTTCTGAGAGGCTCATAACCTCGTTCGCGACTACACTAACTGGCAAGAAACGCTTCAACCGGTCGAGCGACCCACCATTGATGCTGCTCAAGCGACCCGCAAGTCACGGTGCTGGCTCCATTGCCCAGACGCTCGCCCGACGCCACTACCCAGTGCCCACTATCGCCGTTAGCACGACGCTTTTCAAGTTTTGTCCTCCAGCTGCCTGTCGTCGATGATATTGGCCAATGGCCACATGATGCGTGCAACAGGATGATTTGAGCTATTGAAGTGCGATAGGGATAGTGGACACGACCCACAACTCACGAGTCATGAGGTGTGTTCTGGTTCTTGATAGTACAAAATTACTTTTTGTTGATGACTGAGCAATGAGAAAGTACAAATGTACATCGTAGATACGTGATGTGATTCTGTTGATGACTGAGCCGGTACAGATGTACATCATATTGAAATTTGATTTGACAACAGTGATAAGATATGTGATAAGTGAATCAAAAGTAATGTGATAAGTGAATCACTGTCCAATGTCAATTGATGAATGACTTTGTAATATGTGCAGGCTACAGGTTACATATACTAAAGCCATAAGTTACAAGACATCACAGAAAGCCTACATTGCTTTACATTGAAGTGCATAGACTCAACAGAATCGATGATAAAGTACGAATAGATTATGAAATCCTTATTTCATTCATCATGTACATTATGAAATTTGAATGTTATTGAACAATGAAATATATGTTTATACTTGTTAGATCTTGGAGATGATGGACATAGCATTGATGAGACTTGCAAGCTTGTGAATCTCCTACAAGTGCTTTCACTTTGCTCATTGGTTCTCTAAAAGGTGAGAAACTTTTCTCTCATTCTTTATTGTAGCAAAATTGATTTGCATTTATATCCATAATGGCTTTGATAATCTCATGGTCTTTTGTTATGTTGTTGGTCTATGAGAAAAATTTTGAAATATCTAATATAATTGTTTAGGTGTTAGGTTATTCATACAAGTGCTATATGGAAATGGAGAAGAAACAATGTTCCACCAAAAAGAGAAAGTCACAATCCAAGATGGATGCTTTCTTTTTTAAGGGTACAAGTCAAAGACGAGTTGGTGATTTCCAAAACATAGAAGTTGCCTCTTTGGAAGAAGCCCAAGAATCTAATATGCATGTAGACACAAGTGTGGTTGATCATGCAAATGCTATGGATTGCAATATAGGTGCAAGTATAGGTGTTGCAAGTGATCATGTTTCTCATGCTCAAGATGCACCTAAGAAGATGAAAAGAAGATGGTGCAACCAATGGACCCTTTTGCATCCCTGGGCCTATCTTGCTAGAGGCATGACCAATGAAGAAGTTATTAAGTGCCAATATTGTGAGGATGCGAAAAAGATCAATGGTTATAACCAAGGGGGTTCCAAAAGCTTTGTTTTGTCTGCATTGAATGATCATGCAACGACAGTTGATCATAAAGTTGCAGTACATGCTCGTATCACAAAGCAAAGAATTAGAATTGATGCCAAAGGACCTCTTGAGCATGGGGTAGAGAATATTATTCATTCTAAGAAAATGAGAATAATTACATGCATGAAGCTTGTTTACTTTTGTGCATGTGAGGACCTTCCATTAGAGAAGTATCCAAGTCAATGTAGGTTGCAAAGAGAGCTAGGGACACCTAATATTCCTGCATCTGATGAATATGGATCATATGTGAATCCAGTATCAGGCAAGGATATGTTGTTTGCCTTAAGAGACTATTTAAGAAAAACAATTTTGGCAAATATACATGCAAGTCCTTTTTATTCTTTGCTCATCGATGAAAGCACAGATCGTACTGTGGAAAAGCATATAATTATATATGCTTTGTACTTGACTGATGGAGGAAAAGGTCCTGCAAAATGTAGCTTTGTACAATTGTTACCCATTGAAAATGGAGATGCGGAGTCAATTTATAATGCAGTGAGTGTTTTCTTGGTTGAAAGTGGATTACCTACTGAGAAGCTCATTGCAATAGCTATTGATGGTGCATCAGTCATGATTGGCCATAAAACATGTGTGGCTAAATGATACTTATATGTTCTTATTTTTTGTATATGTTTATGTTGCAAACTATTTTCGGTTTTCATGGTATTTTAGCATTTGTAAATAAATGAAATGAGAAGAATGTTGGTAAAGTGTTTTACTTTTGCAGGTTTTGGAGTAAGAAAGCATCATTGATTATTTGTATGGTGTAGGTTGGTAAAGTTTGGGACTCTGTTAATGGCTTGTATGCCATAGGCTTGAAATGCCTCTTGTTTTAGTGTTATGGTTATTTTTTCTAGACTTCATTTTCCTGGGGAGATGCTTCCGAAATTTTTTTTGCTCTCATGGCATTATATTTGTATCATGAGACTTAGAGCAAAGTATAATCTAAATATGAGTAACTCTATGATTATGGTATGATAGCTTGCACATAAATTTTGATGTGTAATGTAAATACTAAAAGTTATAAGCATCTTTTTAAGCATGAAGATCATGGGCTTTAGACTTAGAGTGGACATCTATGTGCATTTAGTCATTGGGTAGTAAAAGAAGATGAATGGAAGAGAGTCAAGTAACTCATATAATTTGATTGGACATGGTTCGATGGAAAGATCAAGACCAATTCCTATGTGTGTTTATAATTTCATCCTGAGTTTTAAATTCATAGCAAAGATGAGCATATGAGAGCAAAAAGATATTTATCATAGGTATGAATTTACGGATGATTTTGGGATTTTTCGAGATTCATATTGGTATGTGTTTATCATAGATATGAATTTAAGCTCATTTGAGTTTCCTGTCATTTTCAAAAATTGCATGTCATTTGACAAGAGCAAATTTAGGAAAAAAATGTCATATGAAAGACAATCACCAAAAATGCCTGTCATAAGAAATTTTAGGTATGCCTGTCAATTTTAGGCCCTGCTTACCTGTCTGGCTATGTCATAGAGAAGCGATGGATGGAAGATGCTCCTGAATGATTGCAAGTGGAGATACTCAAGATTTGTTTGATGAGTTGCAGGGACAGAGAAAGTGCCGTCTGGTTGTACTCGACACATACATGGACGACTTTTGTGTGGGAAAGGCATGTAGATCCTGTTGAAGGCGTGCAATGGCCACTCTCGCAAGCCCCTCTTTTCTTCTTGCCAAGTCTAAGATTCTAGGGAGGCAATATCAACGGCGTCCAGCACTTCCTCTTCCTCCTCCAACATCTCCTCCAATCCAAGTATTGTCTTGCTCCTTGGTAAGAAGAATGCCACCAGAATGGAGTCCGCCTGCAATACTATGGAGGTTGTCCTTTTGGAGCTACAGAGGCTGGTACACAAATGTTGAAAAGCACTACATAAATGTGAGATGCAATATCAATTCTTCAAAGATTGAGAACTACTTCAAATTGGAGGAAAGACGTTCACAATAGTGTTTCTAAACACTCCACAAACTTGAGATGCATCAGAATCCTTGAGCAATGGCACCAATATGAATGCTAAAAGTGTTTATAAACACTATAAATATTGAAATGCACCACCGTAATGGAATAACTACCAATGTTTGTCAAATGCCACCATGAAGAGGGTGAGAGGGTGGGATAAGAGTGGTAGAAAGGGTGGGTGAGAGGGAAATTCGGGGTAAATGGTGTACAAATGGATGAAGAAAATGGGTGGGAGGGTGGGCAAACGAGCAAAATAAATCCCCAAAGAGTAAAATGATGGCAAAATGCTTCTCCAAATGAGTGGAGAGCAACACCACCGAACTGAAGCACCATTGCCACCAAATTCACCACCAAACGCACCACCAAGACCTCCATCTAGCGCTTTGATACCATGTAGAGAGTACATGCACGGAAGAAAAATGAAAAGAAGAGTGTACTCACAAAAGAAATAGTGTGTGAGACTCAAAATGAGTAGACCATGAAATGGGTAAACTCATGTTGATTAGAAATGAGCTTTCCAAGAGCATGGAGTACGCGTCTCAAGCTTCTAACCAAGTACAAATGGGGGGAGAGGCCCTCCTTATATAGATTTGGGAGGGGCTCTCCAAAGGACATCTCATGTGGGATAATTCCCCTGAAAGGAGAATGAATACAATGGTAGAAGCAAATGGCAAGGTACCCAAATACAAAGGAAATACAACATAAAATGGAAATAAACTAGAAATGGAGTGCCTCTTAGATACAAAATGGAGATGCACTCATGCGTATACAAATGTAGATGATGTAGGAGTAATCATGTCATCAATAGGTTGGAACTAGGTTAATATAGTGTTTTTTAAGGTGAGTCCAAATGCATTCATTGTATTGGGTGACCATGTTGTCATCTTGTTCAACTTGTAACACTTTCTTGAACTCGGCTATGTGGTCATAGGATCTTCTATCCCATCGAAATAGTTTTCCATGGATTTCACTAATTGGATGAGTCTCAATATTCTTGGGTGCTCTAGGTCTAGGTAGAGGAAATTAATCTCTACCACGTTGTGGTCTCGATTCTCTTGGTCTCTCCATCCTATCTGTTTCTATTGTTGATCGATCTCTTCCTATTGTGTTAGCAAAACTCACTTCAGGTCTCTCTTTGCCTTTTTCTCTTTGGGAACCATGAGCCATGGATGTTCTTGCCCCTTGGTGGCCAAAGGCAACATTAGCTCATGGTGGGGGAAAAACCAATTCACCCCTCCATGTATAGGCGTGCATCCCATGCTCTGAAACCACAAACACTCGTTCTGAAGTGTTATCCAAGTACACCACCTTTCCAGGTGCTTCTAGATCCTTGAACTCATAAATAGTGACTATTCTTGCTTCACTTAGTTGCTCGGACCTATACCTCCAGAATGCCTCATTTGTATCCCTATTTAGAAATAGCTCAATACTCTTGTTATCTTGAGGGATCCATTCTGGGTTGAGCATCAGTGTCAACACAGATTTACCTCTTGGTGTTCTAGGTTCACCATCTAACTATTCATGTTCTAAGTTACACCTTTCCGCTTCGAGAATTACTATTCCAAATTCATTAGTGATGTTGGGTTGGTTAGAAATTATGTAAATCGTTCCCTCCTTATCGATATATGCATCTCTCTCAAATTTGACCACCAGATGTTCCAATACAATGAGTTGTTCAAGGTTTATCAATTGAATGATAGGCCTCCTCAAACCATCCTCATAGATGCGAGCACCTAGTTGGTTGGTTCAAATGTACTCTAGTTGAGTTTTGTATGGTCCTTCAATTCATTCTAAGTATGCTAACCCTGAACCACCTTTTGGTCTCTCCATGCTATAAGACATCTCCAACTCACTTGTTTATGAGCTTAGTTTGTATGGATAACCACTTAGTTATTGAGCCCAAGATCATGTTGTGGTTCTAACACTAGCTTCAAATGACCTAACACTATGTCGATTGGCCTTTCCTATGTGTTTTCATGATCTGAGGTTCATGAATTTTAACTCCTTCAGGTGCTCAATGTGAATTTTCATTACACAGATTCTTTTTTCTTAGTTACTTGACTCGTTTTTACTTTCCTTACTCTCTTGTCTTGTCAACTTATGTACGTCAGGTATCGTTTCTTGTTGTGTGTTTAAGTTATCAAACCATTGAAATTAGGCTCTTTTTCCTTTAGGGTTTGTCACCACAATATCCTAATTTACACTTGAACTTGAGTAACTAGGGTTTCTTGCACTTGTATCATTCCTAATGTGACCCTAATTAATCAATGACACTAATCATGTTTAGCCTGTACTAGAAATTGACTAAGGGGGTTGAGAGTTCTTCCAACCTCAAGTTTGGTGCTTCATTGAATGCTCCTCTGCCCAAGAAGATCTGCTCCCCGAGCCTTGCTTTGCACTGTACTTCACCTTGCTCTGGATGCCCTTTATAGACCTGTAAAAATCCTAAGTTTAGATCGAACTTTAATCGACATGCAAACATGACCTCTTTGAAAATTTGCTCGAGAGCCCCAAGATGCACCGATTGCATGAAAAATTACCCAAAATCAACTCCAAAATTGCAAGAAAATCAAAACCCTAATTTTTTTCATTTACTCAAATCGTTGCAATGGTCTGGCAAGATTGCGCTGGTCATGCACCATCGCGATGGTCTTACCCGATTGTGATGATGTGTCACAATTATGATGGCATGGTGTGTCGTTACTATTGATTACAATGAGCGTGATGGTCAATGGTCATCATGATGGCTTGAGCCAATCGCAATGGTCTAGTCTTGTCCCGATGGTCTAAACCAATCGTGATGGTCAGTATTTGTCGTGATGGCTTGAGCCAATCATGATGGACAAGAAGGCATGATGGCTTGAAGGCATCATGATGGTATGAACCATCATGATGGCTTGAACCAATCATGATGGTCAAGAAGGCACGATGGTCTGAAGGCGTCATGATGGTATGAAGGCGTGGTCGAGGTGGTCGTCGTGATGGTCTGGTCTCATCTTCATGATGGCATGAGCCAAACACAATGGTCAGACATCATTGCAATTGCATGAGCCAATCACGATGGTCTAGTATCATCGTGATGGTTTGAGCCAATCACGATGGTGACGTGTCATCGTGATGGCTTGAGCCAATCATAATGGTTCAAAAAAATGCAAATTTTTAGGATGCAACTATGGATTCCCTAGTGCGCTAAGATGATCTACACTCGCCATATGATATATTCACTACTGGAGATAGACGTCTACGGAAGCACGCGAACAACACAAGGAAGAAGAAGAAGATTGGAGCACAACACACAATACTGAATGTATTACTAGAGAATGTACAAAGATAAGTAGCCCATTAGGGCAATAGGCATATATACAAGCCGGGGGGAAAAACCTGCTAAAGAGGGAAAAAAGTGCCCCGATGGTCCTAGTGTGTTCACACACATCACTACCTAAATATATCAACAAATCCCCCCTGGGAGTGATGCGGTGAACAAGGAGCTGGCATTCATGTATAAGGAAGTGCCAAGCTATGTGGAAATCACTCCACAAAAGGAAGTAAGCCCAAAGCTTTGCGAAAAGCTTCAAACTTCTCTCTAGCCAGAGCCTTTGTGAAAAGGTCTGCAATGTTCTCCTATGTGGGCACATATGCCAAGCTAATCTCCCCAGCAGAGAACCTCTCCCTGACATAGTGATAATGCACCTCAATGTGCTTAGTGCGAGCATGGAACACAGGGTTCCTCACAACTGCCAATGCGCTCTGGCTGTCAGTGAAGATGGTGGTGGCAAAAGACTGACCAACACCCAAATCAGCCATAAGGTGTCTGAGCCACACACACTCAACAGTCGCTATGAAAGCTACCCTATACTCAACCTCACAACTGGAAGTGGCCACTAAGGTTGCTTCTTGCTCAACCAAGATATACATGAGCTACCAATCATGAAGCAAAAGGCACTAGTGGACACACGAGTTTCATATTGACAAACCAAACAAATTGGAAAACTCTTGCCAGAGTCTCCTCTACAAAATGAGCATATTAATAGTGTCAAAATCTCATAAAATAGCAAGTATTGACATGTAAACCTACATAGTGAATCACTGACTCCATTGCGTATAATAAGTTAACCCAAAGAAGCCAATTAGTCTTATCGAGCACCTATGAACAACTAGCATACATATCATGTGGCGAGGTTGGGTAAGTCTTCCACCTGCATCATTCAAGAGACCCCGACATCTGGGTGTCTCCTAGTTAAGAAAACCTCACCATGATCCTCTTTATCAATGTCAAAGGCTTTATGCAAACATGTAACTGCTATATCAATGACCACATGGACGTACATAAGCGATATCCATAGAAGCATACATAGTGTGTATGTGCTCAATATATGCAATAAAATGGAACTAAAAGGTTGAATTCATAGCCCAAAATCTAGCCAACAACACCTACAAGTTTTTGTCAACTGTGTCCTTTAGGCTCAAAAAACTTGCATAAACTTGTGATGGCTTCTCCCACCACAAGTGAAACCTTTCAAGAAACTTATAGATTTACTAGTGAGGTTGAAAAAAAGCTTCAAAGTTGAATATTTGTTGTCATAGAAGTACAAAGAACACTCTTCTTGATGTTCTTGAACCTATGTAAAGAGAACTATGCGTGAAAGTACTCCAAAATGGCTCCAAGAATCATCCCAAAAATGCTTCAAAATAGGCTTTGAAAGCAAAGAATGAAGCCTTGAAGGCCCAAAACATGTTTAAGGTAATGTGAACCTTAGTCTTTCCCCTTTCTCAAGCACCACAAGAGTGTAGCTTAGTGGCAAGAGATTGTCGGTTAAGCGAGCTCTGGGGGGGGGGGGGACAAACTGGGATGGGTGACCTCTTGGGAAGTATCGAGAACCTTTGTCTTCCTTGATCATTGAGGTCCTCCCTTGTGCCTAGCCAACGATGCCAATGGTGACTTCGGTGACTTGGATGACAAGGTATGCCAAGGTCTATGCCTTGGTCGCCGCCTTAATCATAAGCCTTGGATGGGCGGAAACATAGTACACAAAAAGCATGAACACAAATTTCTTGGGTGTTACAAATGTGGTCGATCTTATAGTCTATGTCTAACCAAGCCACTATATGTTTTATTAAAGAACATATACAAAAACGTCCAACAGCCATTTGGCCTTTCACATGGACACTAATGGTAATAGATTAGAGGAGCTCCCTATAGTGTCCGAGAGGAAGACAATCGTGCAGGTAGCGATTAATGAGCACTAATTGGGAAGGATGAAGGCTTGCATCTCCATGCTCTTTGAAGTGGAGGATGTTGAGGAGGAGGGAAGACAACTAAAGCCATGAGCATCAGTATTGGAAAGAAGAAGGTAGCTGCAAAATCAGAACTCTCAAAGCATGAAGGTTGTGGTTGGTTGGGCTATGTGTTGTCTATGCATCAGATACTAGTGCATCATCAAGGAATCGCAGGAGGTCAAGGAATGACAAGGTGGTCATCGGGCAAAAAGGCTAGCGTCAGAGGTGAGCGATAGGCAATAGGCAAGTGGAGGTTCAATAGGCTTCCACTTCTACTTCCTAGGATTTAGTGACAATTTCTTCCTTCCTTTTGGCTTAGAATTATGAGACTCTCAATATTGAAGGAACTCCAAGACTAGATGAGCGATAAAAGCTATGATATCCCATCCATTCTAGACACAGACATCAGAATTACTTTACTATGGATCTTAAAACATTTGTATTACTTTGCTATGATCTTCTCTTGTAACTCATGTAAGAAGTGCTTGGCAAAACCATTCTGTTTTGTATTTCCTTCTATAGTAATATAAATAGTCTTACTTGGTTCAATTTTGGTTTACTTAATGTTGAGCTGGTTTGAATCAATTCTCTATTCTGTATGAGTTCATACTTTCTTCTTGCTACAAAGGTCTATTGAAATGGGAAGCCACGATGACTAGAGTCAAGGCAATTTGAGGCCGCGAGAGGTGCATTGCCTCCCTGATCTTCTCATATAGAATCGGTTCTATTACAAACCTGAGCTGTATAATTTCTGGCATGCCTAGTGGGAACAAGGCTTGGTAGTTCATTGTTTGTGGAGGCTCACATCGTCTATGACCCAAACTCGTTCACGGCCTATGTCACTTACTCCGACGTGAAGCATTACCATTTTAGAGAGGTTCTAGAGCAAACAATGAAGTATAGATGATCCAAAGATGGCCCATGGTGATCTTGCATCCCTTCTTTCAAGAATCAACATCAATTTTCCTATTTTTAAGGGAGCCTCAATGGAGGACCTCGATGATCATATTAGGCAATTTTTGGCAATATGTAAGAATAGAGGATTTGAAGGATGAATTGATGCCTTCATGGCTCTATTCTTGACAACCTTGGATGGGCTAGCCAATAAATGGTTCAGCCAATTCGAGGATAACCACTTCACAACTTGGCACAAGATGGAACTCAATTTTCTTCTGCATTTAGACCGGGGAACTCCACCGAACAAGTTTTGGATGAGCTAGAAAACTTGAATTTGAAGAAAGATGAGTCATTTTTAGAACTTATCACCAGGGAAAAAAGTGTTAGTTGCAAAGCTATTGACAGATCCATAAGAATTCTTAATCAAGAAATGGCTAGAAAAGGCACTTCTGATGAGCACCAGGAACAAGCTCCGAGAATTTTCTGCACCAAGTGCTTCAATAGAAGATTTTGTGGCCATGGCCAAAGGATAGAGCAAGCAAGAGTTCACTTTAATGATAGCTCATCACGCCGAGCAGTGGCCTAACATCCAAGGACATCAACAATTTGTTATCATGGAAGAGGATACATTGGCTAAGTTACGAAAAGAAATTTAGGAACTAAGGGAGTGAGAGACGAGGGAAAGCCTCTAGTGTACCATATGCCATTAACAAGGGCACCCGCAAACAGAGTGTCCGAACAAGATAGTCTACCAATTTTGTGAAAAATGAGGGCATGAAGCCCGCAATTGTTACTACTTGAAAGGGATGACAGAACCCCAAGCACCTTCGTTCTAGGGATAAGCAACCAAATAGGTGCCAATGACAGAACCAATGTGTCTCCAAGACTTATTCTGAGTAATATAGTATCTCCTACTTTTTATGCTACTCTCGCTAATATAAGTATGCAAAACAATATGAATGATTAGGCCTCAACGTTCAGGAATAGGCCTCAACAACCCATAATATGTTTTAGATGCGGAGAATATGACCACATGCAAGATCCTTGCCTTTTACTAGAAAATGCACCACCATGCTCCAACTATCCAGAATTTCAGGACCACTACACTAGAGATTGCCCAAGGCATGCAATGGCAACCCAAAACATGGGGAACAATGCTTTCCATATTTCGGTGGAACCACCACCAACAATGGATGTACTGTGACGGTTGCCTACTACTGATGTGGTGCAACTACATGAGGTTTCTCCATTAAGGTTGGATAAAAAGTAGAAATCTGAACAAAACTCGTTGATCTCCCTCTTCTATCCTCGGGTCTAGTCTAGAATCTCGCTTCACTCATCTTTTTTATCCATAATTTTATTTTTATCTACTCCGAGGTGGAGCAAACTTTGGAAGTGGGCACTATAGATATCATGGATGTTCATGGTATCGAATTATCAATGGATGGTCTTTTTCATACATATTCGGACTAATTCTAGAGTTATGTCACTCTCGACTATCTTGTGGCTATATGGTCTGAAGCGAACTATGAGATCTACTCCAGAGGATTGGGCCCCTGGGTTTTGGAAGTAAGTACCATCTGGTTCGATCGGTGTCTGCCCAAATACTGCTCTACACCCCTAAATATTTCAACCATGTATAGGTATAAACGTGTGAAGCATTAATTCTAGCCGACATATACATCACCAACATAAGGTCACCATATATAATGCCCTTCTTGGGGTGTAAATCCAAGATCTCAGTACAATTCCCTCGTGCGAGTGGATAGATTGGATGGTCACATCTATCATGATACAATAAGGCAAAACAAAATAGTTCGAGGAATGCCAAGAGTAACGAGAGAACATCTAGTATATAAAGAACCTTTTGCAAACAAATGAGAAGATACATAGATAGAAAGAGAGAGGGGGAAGAAGGAAAAGGAAGCACAAAGGGAGAATGGAGATAGATAGAAGGGAAGGTTAATGTAAAACCGATATAGGTAGACTCACCTAGACATAATGAAGAATGACACCATAAGATAGACAAGAATCAAGGAATATTGGAACATGACATTGTATAGGGCACCACTGGCACGATAGCATCAATGCAAGATATGTAGGGGTACATGTCAAGTGTGAGGCTATGAGAGGTGCATTGGAGAAGGTGAAGATGCAAGCAATAGGACAATTGATGATTCTAGTAGGATTATAGGAGCTTCATAAAGTATCTAAGAGGAAGAAAATTGTGTAGGCAATGATTAATGAGCACTAACTAGGAAGGATGAAGGCAGGCATCTCCACACTCTGTGAACTGGAGGATGCTCAAGAGGAGGGAAGACAACTGAAGCCACGAGCATCAACATTGGGAAGCAGAAGGAAGCTATAGAATTCGGACTCTCAAAGTGTGAAGGCTGATGTGGTTGGGCTTTGGGTGGTCAATGTGTCAGATACCAGTGCATTGTTAGGGAACCATAGGAAGTTGGGGACTGACGAGGTGGTCATTGGGTGAAAAGGCTAGCGGTAGAGGCAAGCGACAAACGACAAGCAAGAGGAGGTTCAATAGGCTTCCACTTTTGCATCCCAGGATTCACCGATAGTTTCTTTCTTCCTTCCGGCCTAGAACTATGAGACTCTGGATGTTGAAGGAACTCTGGGACTAGCTGAACGAAAAAAGTTGCAACATCCCATGCATTTTAGACAAAGACATCTATATTACTTTACTATTGCCTGCTAAAATATTTGTATTACTTTATTATGGTCTTCTCTTGTAAATCATGTAAGAAGTGTTTGGCAAAACCATTCTATTTTGTAATTCCTTCTCTAGTAATATAAACACTCTCGACAATTTTGGTTTACTTAATGTTGAGCCAGTTCAGATCTATTTTGTGTTCTATACGAGTCCTTTTGTACTATCTTCTTGCTACAAAGGTCTATTAAAACAAGAATCCATGATGAGTAGAGTCAGGGTAGTCTGGGCCGCGATAGGCGTGCTACCTCCCTGGTCTTCTCATACAAAATTGACCCTATTATAGACCCGATTTGTATAGTTTTTGGCATGCCCGATGGGACCATGGCTTGGTAGTTTGTTGTCTTTGGAGGCTCACATTGTCTATGACCCAAACTTTTTCATGGCCTAAATCACTTAGTCCAATGTGGAGCATTACCATTCGAGAGAGGTTACAGCAAAAACAACGAAGTACAGATGATCCGAAGATGGGCCACAATGATCTTGCATCACTTCCTTCAAGAAGCAACATCAATTTTCGTATTTTTAAGGGAGCCTGGGGGGAGGATCTTGACGACCATATTAGGATATTTTTGGCACTATGTAAGAGTAGAGGGTTAGAAAGACAAACTAATTTCTTCATGGCTCGATTCCTGGCAACCTTGGATGGGCTAATCAATAAATGGTTCAGCCCATTCGATGATAACCACTTCACAACCTGACACGGGATGAAGACTGAATTTTCTTTCTCATTCAGACCAGGAAAATCCACATAACAAGTTTTGGATGATCTTGAAAACTTGAATATGAGAAAATATGAGTCATTTCTAGAACTAATGACTAGGACAAAAGCATTAGTTGCAAAGCTAACAACATCTCCAAGAGAATTCTTAATAAAGAGATGGATAGAAAAGGTGCTTTAGATGAGCACCACACACAAGCTCTAAGATTCTTTAGCACTAAGTGCTTAAATAGAATATTTTGTGGCCATGGCCACAAGGATAGAGCAAGCCAAAGTTCACTTCAATGACACCTCATCACTCCCTAAGTTGTGGGCTCATCCAAGGACATCAATAGTTCACTACCATGGAAGAGGGTAAAATGGCTAAGTTTTGAAAAGAAATTGAGGAACTAAGGGAGTGAGAGATGATGGCAAGCCTCTGGTGTACCATATGCCATCAACAAGGGCACCCGCAAATAGAATGTATGAACAGGATAGTCTGCAAGTTTGTAGAAAATGGGGGCATGAAGCTCGCAATTGTTACTACTTGAAAGGGATGGCATAATGCCAAGCACCTGCATTCTAGGAACAACCAACCAAATAGGTGCCACCTATGGTGCCAATGATGCAACCAATGGGGGCTCCAAGACTTGTTCCGAGTAATATTCCATTAGCTCCTATTTTTTTTGCTACTCTTGCTAATATAAGTATGCAAAATGATATGAAGGATCATACCTCAACATTCAGGAATAGACATTGATGGCCCATAATATGTTTTAGATGTGGAGAATATGGCCACATGCAAGCTTTCTACCTATTACCAAAAAACGCACCACCATGCACCAACTGTCCAGGATCCAGGGACCACTACACTACAGATTGCCCAAGGTAGGGGATGGAAACCTAAAACACAGGAAACAATGCTTTCCATATTTTGATGGAATTGCTACCAACTATGGATGTACTACAATGGTCACCTACTGCTCATGTGGTGCAACTATGTGAGGTTTCTCCATTAAGAATTCGCACTAAGGACTAGATGGTAGAAGTAAGGACAAAGGTGGTGAAGGATGAGGAAATCAACTGGTAGCAAAGGAATGATACGTGCCAGATACCTCTTCCTAAGAAAACAACCTTCACTCGATCATAGAAGAATGATGAAATGAAAGAAATAGAGATGAACCACAAAATTACCAAGACGGAGGATATAGTAACCAAGGAAAGAACAATCCTAGCAGTGGAGGAAGAGGAACTGATGAGGAAGATGGAAAAGGAAGTGCAAAGACCAGACACTCCAATATTAAGCCAAACCACAGGTGAACCTAAGAGCAAGGAGAAGGAGCCAAGGAGGGAAAGAACAATAGAAGATGCATATCAACAACCTAGTAGGAGCTAAGAGGTAAGATGTAGGAACTCAAAATATGCATCCTGACAACAATTCCATCAATAAAATAGATCCTAAGAAATACATACCAACAAGTCAGTATGTACAAACTACTACAAATGGATGCAAGATTCTAAGCACAATAAGCACCCTGACAACAACTCTATTAATAAACCAGAGCCTAAGAAATACATACCAACAATTCAACCTGTACAAACTACTACAAATGGATGCAAAATTCAGAAGTGAGATGATAAGCATTATTGCTTCATTGGGAGCACAAGCCTCCATAGAGGGTAGCCTAAGTAATTGCTTTATAGCGCATGCCCCATTGACTGATTATCATAGCCCACGGACAAGAGTTAATATAGTTAGGTAAGGTATTATAGAAGCTATCATAGATGGCCAGTCTAGGATCATCCTCATGCTAGAATCAATGATGAACAATTTAGGACTCCAACCAATTAAGGAAGCACAATTCACTGTAACAATGACATACCAAATTAGGGTGAAGATGATTGAAATAGTGGAAAGAATCACACTAAAGTACAAGGATCTAAATTTATCCTCGATTTCTTCATACTTAAGCATCGCTCATAATAGGAGGTTTCTATTACTTTTGGGATGACCTTGGCTCAAATACACAAGATTCATCCACGAATGGGGCCAGAATTACATGTGGATATATGATCAGGAAAAATTTAAGCAATTACAAATGGAAGCCACTCCGGATTATGCACCCAAGGAGGTTTCCACCTCGAATGCAAAAGAACATGGTTCAAGAAAATAGATACCTAGGAAAAGGAAACCTCGTTGGGAGATCTAATATGAAAGAACTAGGTTGTTCGAGAATCTGCACTTGCTACATTATGGCATGCAACAAAGTCATTCAAAAAGAGATAAACAGGATAGGCACAATAAAATGTAGCATCATAGCACAAGCTGAAGGGAGGATGGATGCAATAGGTATGGGTAGAAAAGATCCCTTATGGGCCTAGCCAATTCCAAGGCATAAAATACTAGAAGCACGATGGAATGAACAAGTGATTAATAGGAGCAAGGAAAGTCAAGTTCAGGCACTTAATGGAGGTGGTACAAACCATGCAGGATGGAAATCCACATACAAGGGCACCTGACCCTCCGGAGCGAGGAGGGGGAAGGTGGAAGCTACACCTAGTGACAAATGGAATATGAAAGGAACTTACAAGTCTGCAGACACTTTTAGGCATGGGGGAGAATTTCTAGACTTTAATTAGATGGGGATATGAGAAGATAGTTTGCATAGTTGCACTAAAAGATGAGCCCTTACCTCTAGTAAACATATCCAGGCTCAAAGCATACCACACCTAAGGATTGGGACAACACTATTTTGCATATTTCAATTTTGGATAGAAGTAGAAATTTGGGCAAAACGTGTTAATCTCCCTCTTTCAATCCTTGGGTCTAGACTAGAATCTCTCTTCACCCATCTTTTTTTATCTGTAATTTTATTTTTTTCCGCTCCTCGGTGGAGTGATGGAAGTGCGCATTGTACATCCAGTGGATGTTCATGGTATCAAATTATCAAAGGATGGTATTTTTCAGACACATTTGGACTAATTCCGAAGTTATTTCACTCCTCACTTTCATGTGGCCAAACAATCTACATCGAATGATAACATCTACTCTGGAGGATTGGGCACCTTGATTTTTGAAGTAAGTCCTAACCAGTCTGATCAATGTCTACCCAAATACTGTTACACACAAAATCTGGACTCCCAAGGCATAAAGGCTATTGTGGTTGGGCTCTAGTCTGTCTGTGCATTACCAATGCATCGTCAAGGAACCGTAGGAGGTCGGGGACTAACGAGGTATGAAGGGATTTGATGGCGATGCACCACAATGCGTTGTCCTTCTCTTGAGCTCCACGACGATATCCTCGGAGTAGAAAACCAAGCTCCTAAAGCTGCACACAGTAGTTCACACATAGACTGCAAAATACGCAAAAACCACATTACACAGGGAGCACGAAGACAAAATTCTTAGGTCTTACAAATGCGGTCGAACTTACAGTCTGTGAGTGACCAGGCCACTATATGTTTTATTAAAGAACATATACAAAGAAGTGTCCAGTGGCCATTTGGTCTTTCACATGGACACTAACAGTAACAATCTCCCACTAAAGGCCAATATGGCCAGAGTACCTATGGGAGAAAAAATAAAGAATAATAAAGAATACCTGAGTGTAAGTATACAAACTATACCTCCCACCTGATGGGCATGTTACACAGTATACAAGTGACTGTGTAAGATCAAGAATCAAGTAACCCCCATCAAGTGACAACAGTGTCGAAAGCTATCTTGTGGTAGAGCTTTAGTCAAAGCATGTGCAGCATTATCTCGAGTGTGAACCTTCTCAAGAATAATGCACTCAGTGGCTAAACAATCTCTAATGAAGTGATACCTCACCTCAATGTGCTTGGTCTTTGCATGATAGACCAGATTCTTAGCCAAAGCAATGGCACTCTGACTATCACTCAGCAAGCGAGGTACATGCTGAGGTAAACCCATATCACAAGCAAGACGAGAAAGCCACAATGCTTCCTTACATGCCTCATTTGCTGCAACATACTCTGCTTCTGTGGTGGAAACAATTGTACATTCTTGAAGACAAGATCTCCAAGAGATAGCACCTCCAGCAAAATGAAAAGTGTACCCTGATGTAGACTTACGATTGTCTACACAACCAGCATAGTCAGAATCTGTGTAACCAATAATGGATGCTTTCCCTCTACCTAAGCATAGACACTTGTCCTTAGTGCCACTCAGATATCTCAAAATCATCTTGACCACTTCCCAATGTTTCTTGCCAGGATTCACGACTCCCACTGCAAATGCAATGTCTGGTCTCGTAGCTACCATAGCGTACATGAGACTACCAACAACAGACTGATAGGGAATTTTGGTCATGAATTCCTTTTCCTCATCTAATTTGGGGCAATCATCCTTACTCAATTTCACATATGTGTATCTGATGTGAATTTCAGCTTATATACCCATTTACATGGTAAAGCTTTCTTGCCCTTTGGAAAAGGTACTAAATCCCAAGTACCATTCTTGTGAATAGAATCCAACTCACTCTTCATGGCATGCTCCCACTTGACATGATCCTCTGTCTACATAGCCTTTTTGTAGCAAGAAGGCTCACCGGCATCTGTTAGCATAACAAAATCTAAACCTGGAACATATCTATCAGGTGGATGTGAGACACGTGCAGAACGTCTCAATGGTTGCTGATTAGGAACATGTGCAGATTGATATGAATGGACATTCTCTTGAACATCCCTATGTGCAACATTTTTATGCATGCTAACCGGAGAACTAGTATCCTCAAACACCACTCTTCTCACTTCAACCTCCTTAATGGAATGTTTATGCATCTTAGACTCATTGACAATGACATCACTACTTCTGATCACTGTCCGTGTTTGAGGATCCCATAAGCGATATGGTCGAGAAGGCCAATTTGGATATCGCTTATGGGACCCTGAAACACGATGAGTGATCAAAAGTAGTGATATCATTGTCAATGAGTATAAGATGCATAAACAACCCATTAAGGAGGTTGAAGTGAGAAGATTGGTGTTTGAGGATACTACTCCTCTGGTTAGCATGATAAGAATACTATATGTAGGGATATTTAGGAGAATGTCCAATCATATCAATCTGCAAATGTTCCTATTCAGCAACCATTGAGACGTTCTGCACGTATCTCGCATCCACCTAATAGATATGTTTGAGGTTTGGATTTTGTTATTCTAACAAACGTTGGTGAGTCTTCTTGCTAGAAAGAGGCTATGCGGACAAAGGACCATGTCAAGAAGGAGCATGCCATGAAGAGCGAATTGGATTATGCTCACAAGAATGGTATGTGGGATTTGGTACCTTTGCTAAAGGTAAAGAAAGTATTACCATATAAATGGGTATATATGCTAAAATTCACATCAGATAGTGCATGTCCAAAGTATAAAGCATGGCTAGTTGCAAAAGGTTTTAAGCAACAACATGGTGTCGATTTCAAGGAAATCTTCTCTCCAATAGTCAAGATGATGACACTGCACATGTTGCTTGGATTTGTTGCAATGGAGGACTTAGAGCTAGTCCAAATGGATGCGAAAACTACTTTCTTTCATGGAAATCTTATAGATGAGATCTATATGGAAGAACTAGAGGGTTATGTAGTTATTTGCAATGAAAGTCTAGTTTGTAAGTCAAAGAAGAGCTTACATGGACTTAAATAGTCCCCTAGACAATGAAGCCTGAAATTTGATGCTTTTATGAAGTCTCAAAGCTAGTCTCGAAGCAATGAGGATCATTGTCTCTACACAAAGAGATGTTTAGATGGAAGCTTGATATGCTTAATACTTTATGTTGATGATATAATATTCTTGGCATGCACATTACTTGTGATAGGAGTAAAAGATGCTTATACTTGTCTCAAAGTAAGTATATAGGTTCAATATACATGGTGGCATGTGAAATTGAGAAAGGATGATTGCCCCAAATTAGATGAGGGAAAGGAATTCATGACCAAAATTCCTTATCATTCTAGTGTTGGTAGTCCCATGTATTGTCTAGAGATATGAAGTGCCGTTCAAATCATCTAGAGATCCGATTTATATTATTAGGGTATTGTTATGAATATCTCACGAGAAGGAATCCATCATGCTACATCACCTTCACACTAGTTCTCCTTGAATCTTTCACTATGTGGAGAGATGCTGCCATGTGGTCAATTTATTCCATATGCAACACCTCAATGCATTTTGCATACTAAAGATAGCTCCTCAACATGTTCTCTAGAACAAACACCTTCAAGGGAAGGAAGAGGGCTCCCATGGAGCACTTATCACACATGCGTGGGCTCTCTTGGTCCTTAAGTGCGTGTCATTGATCCTTTACAAGTGATAGACTCATAACCGATACCTCAAAGAAGATGCTCATGTGCTCATTCAGATAAAGATGCATGTATACATATAACTTTCCAACCACATGTTCCCCCAGTGTAATGCTTCCCTCCCTCTTCATATACGACATTCACATGAATGACCACATGAATGCCACGTAGCACCCATGTGACACCAGTGTAAGTGGAGGTTCCCACCTCCCACATATAACAATTATCTTACTAATTCCATTACTATTTTGTTTGGGAAGAAGATGTTTCCCTGAATGTAATAAGTATAAATAAAATGAATACCTTTGTGTGAGATTCAAATTGAAGAGCTTTGAAAAACTTTTTAACAAATTATGTGTATCAAGTTCTTACGAAAATAAAACTTAAAATTATAACTTTTCTTTTATTTTGCTATAGGAATTACTCTTTTGGATCAGAATTTATCTTGTATTCCTGTGCCTCACATCTTTTTGATGGATGATTCCCCCACCCTCACCTCGAAATGCTTTATTTTACATTTTCTATATTATTCTTTGTCATTAGAAAAAGGATTTATGTATAAATTTCATCATAATAGTAGAGTCGACCTGTCTTGACCGATGGACTTGAAAGTTGAATGAGACCAAGGAATAAAGTTCGAACGAGACAGAAAAAGAAGCAACGAGCTAACATTGTAAATTTTTCCCGATGGACGAGGACAAAGGTCTGCTCCTGACATCGTCGTCTGAGGCTGCATCTGACCCCGTATCCGAACGCGAGCCTCTTATAATCTCTCCGTTGCCTGCTATCATTCCCCTGTCCCGTGACAATATCGATCTCGAAGCTGGGCAAGGCGAACAGCCTCAGTGCCGGATTTGTCTTGAGACAGACGGTCGGTATTTTCTTCGAAGAAACGACTATGATCGTGCGCCATGAAACGTTGTGTGTGTGCATTTGAGAGAGAGAGAGAGAGAGAGAAAGAGAGAGAGAGAGAGAGAGAGAGAGAGAGAGAGAGAGAGAGAGAGAGAGAGAGAGAGAGAGAGAGAGAGAGAGAGAGAGAGAGAGAGAGAGAGAGAGAGAGAGAGAGAGAGAGAGAGAGAGAGAGAGAGAGAGAGAGAGAGGGGGAACATTTTTGCTGTACTTGTCGTTTCAGTTGTGATTCGATTGATCGTTTATTTTGCACTTTGCCTTCCTTTTTCGTTTTTTTTTTTCTGTTGCGTAGTTAATTTTCAATATGCATGTATTGTCTATGCTTGGGCAGCAGTGTTGCCCATCTTTTGATTTTCCTCGATCATTTTATTGTTTTTGCTTATTCCTTCATTTATTTTTCAAAATGAAATTTATTCTACCATGCATTTTGATATGCTTGACTTCCTAATTCTTAATGCTTTGTCACATGATTCATGTATGTTTTTTTTTCAATCATACGTACATACATACATACAAATGTAACATAGATGTAAATGTGTCTCTTCATCTTTGAGATATATTGGTTGCGTTCTCCCATAACCAAACTCAAAATCAGCCTAATACAAACTTGTCCCATGGTTTAAGCAAGGAGAAAAGTGAAGGTAATATCAACCGTCATTCTCAGATATATAGATGATCTAGGAAAAAAATCCTTCAAGTTCCTTGCACTTTGGAGTCAATTGTTAATTTGACGGGACACATTATGATGATGGTTATCTTGTATTTATATATGATATCAATGATGTTATCATGATAGAGGTCCGTAAGCCCAAGGTGCAGGATGATTGGGGAATGATAGAATGCTTGTGTTTGATTCTTTCCCATATTAACTTATACTCCATAAACACTCAATCACCTAAATACGGTGACAAATTAGAAAAAGATTAAAGACATTTAGCTTTTCTTTGTGAGAGGATCTCATGCTGGACAATTACTCTGATAACTTTCATAACAAGGTTATCAACCCCATAAATTTTTAGCCGGCAAATTTATCAAGTCAAAACTCAAATTTGAGTGATTGATGCATTATCTTGGGAGCTTTTGGGTTTTTGAAAGCTAATTGATTTAACAGATAAGGGAAGCAAAGATGAAAGATCCACACTTGCAAGTTGTAAGAAGAGGCACATGTGATGGTTGACATGTTGAAACTTCATTTGTCTTGCCAAGTACAAAAGCAAACATATTCAACTCTGTATTTCAATTTATCCTTGAGAGTAAAACAATTAGATTGAAATTAAATGTTTTTCTATCTTTAACCAATAATTGAGAAAGAAATTATGCATGATAAATATTAGTTATCTTTATGAAAAACACCAAGTGTTCGGTAGAAAACTTTTTGATGGAATTGTTGAATAAATAAAGCAAAAGTGGAAAGTTGGAATGTCATATGCATCATTTTTCAAGTTTTAAGATAAGATTGAGAAAGGTTATCCATTAATTCCTTGGAGGTTTTTTCAAGGTGAGAGAGAGAGAGAGAGAGAGAGAGAGAGAGAGAGAGAGAGAGAGAGAGAGAGAGAGAGAGAGAGAGAGAGAGAGAGAGAGAGAGACTATTCAAGCTATGGAAAAGAGATTTGGGAGAATATATAATTTCTTCAGATAAGTAATGGAAGTTTTTTTTGTTTTTTATTCTTTTAAACATATTCTTGATGAGTTAAGTATAACTCTTAGTGTAGGTAATTGTGATCATGCTTAGACAAATGGTTAGATAGAAAGAGTGAATGAGATATCAGAGGACATGTTAAGGGCATGTGTGTCTTAAAGGAGAGTGATTAAGATAGCTACTTGGCTTTTGTTTGGATACAATAATAGACCTCATAAGATGAAAGGCGTCTTTCATCATGGGATGAAATATGAGATGGATAGGTGCTCATCAACAAGAAAGTGTATTAAGCATTCATCAAGTTATAGTGTAGCTTGAAAGATTATTGAAAAACTTAGCCATGCATGTAGCACATGAACTAAAACTTCCTCAAGACTGTTAAGTCCGCTTGGAAAATTGTGCCAACAAATTCAAATAATTATTTTAGGCACAATAATTTTAATAGAGGGTATTGAACAAGGACAATCTATTGCATTACCATGAACTTTGCTTGATGCACATGGCTCCCAAAGAGCTCTTTGGACCGAGCTACACACAGAGGCATCTAACCTGTACTTCCACCCAACCTACATAGTACAGCCCGAGCATGACTTTCGCATGGCAACTCATCTAAGGAAGAGTTCCCACCATATATGTAATGTGACATTTTGAAAGCATTTATGCCCTCGAGAATGTAGATGAAACGTCCGTAATGGTAGAAGGAAGTGCTCGGACTCCCCTAAACCCCATGCACGTTATGTACATGGTCATCTCTCTGTGTTGTTTCCCCATATCCTTCCCCTTGAGAAGCTTCATATGAGATCATCTCAAAGGTGGGAAACTGTATGTGTAGTGCTTACTATCTCCCATGTACACCTAACTTGCAATTTATTACTCCCATATTGACCTCAGTCCATATGATGTATCCTCTATGGAGCAATAAGATGAAATATGAGCGTAGAATGTCAAGTTGTAAAGACAATGGAGATAACAAATCATATAATCCTTTGAAATGTAGAACAAAGTCCCATAAAAAGTGACTCCAAACCCATCTAGGACTAAATGATAGACTTGCCCTCATACCACTATAGGTCTTCCTAACCTTGAGTGTACTCAAGTACTAAACTACCTTGTGATCTATGCCAATCTATCATCTAGCTCACATATAAGAGTTCCTTGGTAGTAAAATGAAATCTCTACATTCCAATAACCAAGAAGTCCTTGGTTTGTCATCCATAAACTTTTGGACTAAGTTCTATTGGAAGAGCATCGATCACACTCTTTGCTATTTTCTCTTCCCTCTAGTTTGCCATATGAATGCTAAAAGCATTCCTTCCTGGGATTCAGATAATCCATAAGTATCCATCCTCCTAATTGATGCTCAATCATCATCCTCATGCTGAAGCACCAACTAAGAGTTTGGTAACCCAATAGGTAAGATCTATCCCTATCTCCTAAAAACCATGAAAAGAGCTGTCATTAGTCTACACCTAGTCTCACTAATGTCAATAGACCATCACCAGAAGTAGGCATAACCACTCTCCAACCTAACCACCCTGATTAATTGATCTCCCTATTGTCTTTGATAGGATAGTGCCACTCCAATCTAGACAATGTAAAGAGTATATAAACTCTCTCCATCTCTTCTAAGGAAGAAGGCTCTAGTAGTGGAATTTATTCCACTTTCCTTTCCCGTAAAAGAGACATTTCTTTGGCTCAACTCTGCATAAATGAGAACATATAAGGTCTCAAACTATTTCCCTTCCTAACAAATGGCGATTCAAATTCCATGTGATGGAAAACTACCATGAGAATAGAGTCAATAATTTCCTAAGTAGAGCCATATATCTACTTTTGCAATGTAAACTAAGAGATATTCTCTAAATACCTCTTCTTAGCGTAGTAGAAATCATACTCTATGGATGATGAGCCCTTTTCTTCCTGGCCATAGAAGAAGAGCTCTCAAAGGGAGAGAGTCCCCACCGTCCCATACCAATGGTTATCATCTCGAATCCATGGAAGCATAATTACACTAAACAAATCATAAACTAGTTCGGATAAATAAAATGGAACTCTCATATATCATGTTTGGTGGATTCTCATGAATCCCATATTTTATAACTAAGCTAGCTTGGTTTAAATAATTCTAAGATCATCCTCGTACCAAGTTGAGTTAGTTCTTAAGTACCAATGTAGGTACTTTCTGGAATCCCTTACTATATGGCATCCTATCTAACTTCTTTCAGTCGAAGCCATTGCTCGTAAGTGAGCTAAGGTCAATACTAAAACCTAAGTGAGTCGTGTGAGCATATATCAATGCTCCTTGTGATACCCATATGTGATGCCAACTTTCCTAAGTGGTGTCCATCTACGCTATGCCATCTAGGATAGCTAGCCAAAGTGTGTCAATTGACTATTTTGCCTTCTAATTCTGAAAGTACGACTTTATGTGGGCATTCTTATGAACACCCCATAGTCTCTAATACTATGAGACTCTCTTTGAAGGTCTCTTACGTTCACTAAGTAACTAAAGAGTGAGATTTCCCACTCTTTGGGCTGCAACCATATATGCCCTCCATAAAGTATCCTACAAGACTTTAAATGAAGATGTCATAATCTTCATTCATTCAGAAATGAATAAAATCATCTCCCATCACCAATAATGCATTTACATGACCTTTGCTTGATGCGCATGTCTCCCAATGAGCTCCTTCAACTGGGATACACACAGAGGCATCTAATTTGTTCTTCCACCCAACCTACAATCCGAGCCGACTCGCATGCTCCTTGCGAATTCTCCACTCTTTCTCATCACTTCATGACTTTGGCAAATGCGCTTCTAGGTGCGATGTGGAAGCTCATCTAAGGAAGACTTCCCACCATATATGTAATGTGATACATCATACAATTTAATTTACATTATTCACAAAAGAATATAGTGGGTTGATAATAAAAGCAATCAAGAAATCCTTTAAGGCTATGAAGCTGCATGGAAAGTACAACCAATGATAAATGTCATGTGAGAATTAGAATCTTGAATTCGCAAACACTTCCCATGTGCATCACTAAGAAGAATAAATTGGAAGGGTGAGAGGATGTTAGACTGAGTGGGTTTGTTGGAGGGGATAAGAGGTCATGTTGGTCTAAGCTCAAAGGTCCATAGTCGGAGGATACTCAAGGCCCTCTAGATATTGTGACGAGGAGGATTTTGGTTCGATTGATTGGATTAGATGATCTTAGATATCACCTCATAATTTGTCACAGTTTGAAGCTCCTCTTTGTTATTCTCTAAATGTATTCTCTCGCTCTCTCTCTCTCTCTCTCTCTCTCTTTCTCTGGTATCGTATATGCTTTCCTTTGCATATTATTATTGTATCTCTATAGCATATAGTCTCATACAGCCATTGCTATCTAAGTTCTAGTATGGGCATGACACATTGACCTTGTAGTTTTTCCTTTCTACTAGTGATAGTTTATAAACCCTCATGAATATACACTTTGTCTTATGGTCTGATTTGGGCCCAAGTAAACATTTATAAAATCATTCTTTCTTGCTCTCCCTCTCCCCCCTCCCCTCCAGTTCCCCTTCTTCTTCCCGGTTTTGGTGATGTTTTGGTGGATTGTGAGAGTAGGCTTTATGATCTTGGATAAATAGTTGGAGACAGTGGTAGCAACATCAAATGAGAGGGAAGAAGTGGGGGGTTGAGGTGATAGGGTAGTGTCTTGGTGTTAAGGCCAGACAAAGAGGGTGGGGGCAATGCAAAGCTAGGGGGAATGGTCAAGACGGAACATAGTACAAAGAGAGTTTTAAAAACGAGTTTTAAAAACAAGTTTTAAAATGTTTAGTATGTAGGGTATTAAAAAAATGAAATAAAAAACGAGTATTATATTTCTTTGCACCATCTTTATTTTTATTCTGAAAATAACCCATGAATAATGTATATCGAGCATTCTTTTACATATCTAATGCGAAAAACAGATAAAAAACTTGAACTGCTACCTTATTGAAGATAGTATTTGCCATGATCCGCGAGCGTCGACATGTAAGTTTGCAAGCATGGATCATGGTTACAGTACTCTCAAATGATGGAGACATATGCATATTAGCTACTCGACTTAATTGAAGTTGAGCAATCAACTCTTTCATGGTTTTTTGAGGTATGCAAGGGCATTTTTCAATGCCTTTATCTCCAAACCCAAGGAGATGGGCTTTCATGCTGCATGCGGGATGCCAAACCACTATAAACACCCATGCAATAATTGCATTGCCAAGAGGTAGGGTTATTTTCATATAGTTATGATGACATCAGGAACTCTACCCATGATGAAAGCTAATGGAAGGCTGAAGCTAATGGATAGTGAAAAAAAGCTCATGGCTTTTTCTCTCTCTTTTTATGTGCCTGAAGAAGAATCTTAACTTCTATAAGGGCTGAAGTTTGAAGACTTAAAAGTGAATACTAAAAGGTCAATGCGGAACCAAAGATGCTCAAAGAAATGCTCAAGGGAAGCAAGCAAGGGTGCTAAAGGGGATGCACACAGTAAAACATTGCTCACATGATGAAAACAAGAAAAAAAAACACCCGAAAAGAGCCCTCACATGATTAAAAAACGTGACCACCTGTCAAAAAAACGTATTAGTATGTTTAGAATGTTCGAGAGTACTAAATGTTTTTTATACGTTCTTTTTAACTATGAGACGGAGTAAGCTTAAGGTAAACAAGTGAGGGGAGCATAGGGGATTAGGGGAAGTGTGAGTGTTGGGGTGAGGGTATTACTAAGGAAAACAATTGAAGAAGCACAAGGGGTAGGGGAAATGTGTGTGTGTGTGTGTTTTTATTTGGGGGTGTGGCTAAGGTAGTGATGAGGTAGGGCTTTGGGGAAGGTTGGATGAGGAGGGCCGGATTCTGTAGCAAGGGGGAAGAGAAGCTTAAGGGGGGCGATTGAGGGGGTTTGGGAGCGTAAGAGAGAGGGAGAGGGAAAGGTAGGAAGTGAGAGAGGGGGGAGGAATGAAGGGAATGGAGCATGAATATATTATGACATGGGGTTTGCTAATGGACCTCTCAAGTTGTCTGTCGCATAATATGATTTGTGAAAGGCAGGGAGGGGGGAGAAGGAGAAGTTAGGTTCTGCGGGGAAGGGGATGGGAGGAAAGGACTGCAGTTGAGATGTGATGTTTCGGTGAGGGGAATGTCTTGGAGTCAAATGAAGACAAGGAGAGGGCATGTGATGAAGGGAGCAGACGAGCGTGAGCGGTGCAACAAACTTATTTATGTCTGAAACACATGCAGGTAGGGATTTCATTGCACCATGCAAATGTAAAGGGTCTGCTAAGTATGTGCATCGAGAATGCTTGGATCACTGGAGGTCTGTGAAGGTGTGCTTTCTCTTATGCAGGATGTTTTTTGAAACTAAAGTTTGCACAAGGTTTTGTAACCTGAATTCCTGTTTCTGCAGGAGGGATTTGCATTTTCTCACTGCACCACATGTAAGGCATTGTATCACCTAAGGGTTCAAGTGCCAGCTGACAGAAAATGGAGGACATTGAAGTTCAGATTCTTTGTGACGAGAGATATTCTGTCCATCTTTCTTATCGTGCAACTGGTATGCATTTTTAAAATAGGGAGACATATCACTGTTCAGGATAGGGGTAACATGTTATTACATCTAATGATGATAGAGCTGTCTATACTGACAAAATTTGAACAAGTTTATTGGTGGTTGTATACCTGATCTTAAACAACTAGGAAGGTTTAACTCCTGGGCTTGCTTAATTTCTTTCCAGTCTTCTACCTCCATTTTATTATATGAAAAATAAAGTTGAAAGCAGTTTAAGACCGAAATAATGCACACTGGTAGCTTAATGAAATACCATTGTTGCTGCCAAGGAACTCGGTAAGAGATCTGTCTTTCAGTCCCACTGGAAGCACAAAATATTTTCAAGTCACACTTGTACTAAATCCGGAAAAGAACTGCTATTTCCAGTCAGTGCAGTTGTTTGGCCATTCACATTAAGGCGATGGTAAGTGATTTGTTTAATTAATTGATAGAGGCATGGTGGACACCAAATCTTAGCTGCTGTAATGCTGAAAATGCAGTATGCCTACAGAGATTTGAACTAGCTTGAACATTTCTACATTCTTGATGTCAGATGTATCTCAAATATTGATTGTGATATGACCACAATTCTGTTAAGGAAGCCCTTATTAGTGTACATTTCTGTGCGAGCCTGCTCGATACAAGTCCTCTACAACGAATCATGCTATATTGATTTTTATACTAGTGAGAAGAGTTGAGATGATTGTCACTGCCTAGCTGCAGGTGCATGATTACATTTTGACTTTTATTGTCTGCGTGAACTGTCTTTGTTGTCATCCATGTATTGTGATGCTTTGAAATGGCCGTATGAAGCCACAACAACTAATGGATGGATTTACTTTATGATGGGTTTGACATGAATATATTGGTGAGGGCAAGCATCATTATGTCAGAATATGCACCATCATCAGATAAACAAGATCGTGCATAGATGAACAAGGTGGATGAAAGGATATAAATGATTGATTTTGCATTATCATGGAAGGACTCAAGATGTACCAGCATCAGGTAAACAAGATAATGCATAGATCAACAAGGTGATGTCATAGTTGTTCCTGACGTTTTTCTAACTTTTGACTTCCGGCTTCTAACGTTTAGTCGACATCGGACGAATGTCGTAAAACGTTTTTGATGTGACCTAGTTTTTTAACAAAACATTACGAATAGATATAGTGCATACGATATATAATAACTATAGACAACAATATCATATTATATATACATAGATACACATATATATGTGTATAAATATATGTATATCATTATGCTTATAGAGTCCATGCTACAATGTATTGTGTACATACTTTGGAGTACACTGTATAGTGAACAGTGTACTCTGTTCATTGTATGACATATGTAAAGCCTCACGCTAGAGTCATTGGTCAAGATAAGAGAAGTCACAAAGTGAGTAAACATAATGATCCTTTGATTCAAAATCTCATAGTTCATTCATTCATGAAGTTGTATCATTGATGATATATCAGTAGCAGAAAATTGAACACTAAAGAGATGGAATTAAATACAAAGCATCATGAAAGGAAAGCTATATGTGAAAGTACCAAAACACGATTCATGAAAATCATATGACATGAAATGATGTGTCATCTCATGACTCATACAAAATCATACTTCAAAGTTCAAAATCAATATTTGCTAAATCATCATCATCATCATCATCATCATTACCACCATCACCACCATCATCATCATTATCATCATCAACAACATCAACTTCAATATCATCATCAATAGCATCCCCATTTGCATGGCTCTCTACGACAGTACAACTAGATGAAGAAGGCATCTCTCCATGATTTTCCTTTTGCAATGCAAAAAGTCTTTGATATCATCTTCTTTTTCTATCATATCAAGAGTGATCTCCATTTTTTGAAACCCTCTTTCTTTGATCTTACATATAAGCCGCAAGTTTGTGTGAATATACACTTAACTTTTCAATGTTTTTGGGTTTCAATTTGTTTCTTCTTTTTATGAATCAATGAGAATGTGCTCCAATTTCTTTCACAAGGGGAAGCACACGACCTTTGTGAAAGTATATGAAGAGCTAATTTCTGTGTATTGGGAACACTTGGGCCAAATTGTTCCCACCATTTAACAACATAATGCATTCTACTCTTTTCTCTTACAAGTGCATGTGAAAATTCTCTTGACATAGATTTGAATGCATCCAACTCATCACATAACATGCCTTACTTAACAACATCACCATGTGTGTAGGGCTCTATGACATCCATCCAACCACGATATACCTGTGTCCATATGTGGAGCCTTCTCCCTCCAAATAGGATGAAAAACAAATCCAGCAGCATGTAGGGGGGGAATGTAACATGTCCCATCTCGCAATGCATTGATTTTTCACTTCATCAAGCTTTATGGAATCAATACTTTCCAAGGCTGAAATTTTCTCAATCATCCTATACCATAGTCTCTTAGGCCAAGTATACATGCCCTTATGTGATTTGCTCCTCCATCCCAAGTATGAGCACAAAATTTACACTTCACTGTCCAATTCCCTTTCGGTAAAGCCTTTACTTTATCTACAAATTCCCATTCTCCTCCTGCCTTGCGAGGCATCTACAAAACACCCAAAAGATAATTTCAATTAGAATGTTTACATTAGTTATTAATGTTTTAATCATGTGCTGAAGCATTATAGGCTTCAACACATGATTCATAACACGTCTTCAGCACATGATTCATAACACGTCTTAAATGAACATGACTCAATGCGCAAATAGCAATGTACAATGTACACACGTATGTACTCACAGTCCTCAAGATGAGTGCTCACTGCTCGGTGAAGTTGAAGGTTGAAGCTCAAAGGTTGAGTGACGAGTCTTGGCTGCCAAAATCCTAATTGCCACAATCCACCTGTTGAAGGCCAAAGTTGTGACACGTAACAGAGGGGCCTGCGCAGTGCCCTGGAGTCTTGGCTCAACAATGAGGTTCGAGGCTAGAGAAGATTTTAGTCTTGAGGCTCTGAAGAGAGAATAGATTGCATTGGGCACAACCAATTAGCACTGTATGTGAGCAGGCCTGCTATAGAGAAGTTGAATAGGGAATGCAAACCAGAGAATGCAGCCAAAAGTGGGTTAAACCCCCCCCCCCCTCCAAACCAAAAAAAAAGGAATTTTTCCTGCAAGGAACCCGTTAGTAACACATTATTGATCCCATACCTGAGTCAGGAAAAAGTTTCCTGACTCTTCATGTTACAACATTGGGTGATGGAATAAGTTCACATGGCCAGGGTACACAATAAGATAGTGCACATATCAACAAGGTGGCAAAATGGGTTCACATGGCATGTTTGTGACATTACCCTTCTCATAGTGATAAATTCCACGAGGTGCAGCTTGGCTTGACCACTTTTTCTCTATGTAATTCTTTGACCTTGAGACACAAGTATTGGATGTGTTGTGTTTATTCTCAAGTGTGGTTGTTGTTCTTTTATCCTTTTATCACTAGAGTTGAAACGACTTTTATGGGAGGAGAACTTGGAATCCAAGATATGCATGGCCTCCACTTTCATGGTTTTGATCTGGTTGGTGGTGGAAGGTTTGAACTTTGATCTCTTTTCCTCCCTTGAGCGATAGGAATGACTGGAGTAAGGGAAACTTAGGAGATTGAGTGAAATTTCTTGTTATCTTGAGATTGGAGAGGGTAAGCAATTCATTTGATTTGGACCAACCATGAGGATAATGAAGGGCCCAAATCTATGTTAATCTGGTAGACTAGCTCGAATCAAGGATTTGGACAATAATAAGTTATGTATGAGATTTCGTAACATATTCTAATCTTGTAAGCTCGTACATAACTTTGAGCTTACATAATTCTAATAAGATATATATGAGCTTTCATCACATATACTAATGCGGGTTTGGATATGGCTTTGATTGAGCCTAAGCCTTTTGAAAGTTGTTGCTTGATTCGCTTGTGTATGTTTGTTGGATAATGGGCTTTGTCATGAACAACATGATTCTTTTCTTTATTGGAAAAATGTTTGTACATGGTTTAGTGTTGACCACATCATAAAAACAAAGGAATTTTTCTAGTAGAATCATTGGTATTCTTATTATATGAAGATCTCATAGAAGAAATGAGCTCATATTAATCAATTTGATGGTACTCAATTATACAATTAATATACTTATCCTAGATTCGATAGATTCACTATGTTTGACCGATGATTTATGGATATTCAATTGTGGAGCACTCGATACTAGGAAGGTTGAAGGGATTCTTTGAAAATTCATTATGAAGTAACTTTGTCATTGATTATCCGATCTTGGATTCCATGCACTATCAATCTAGCCATATAGACTTGTAGTGGTTCAGAGCAATAACTTTAGGAATATTGCTTGGTAGGGTCTAACCTCTAGGTGGGCCAAGATAGGGGGAGTGATGAAAGCTTTTGGTTGTTGGAAGGATTTCTCAACTTCTAAGATCCATGTAAGCTTCAAGTTTCGTTTAAGCTTCGTGAATGGGATAACTATCTTCAAATAATCTCTAATGTACAACAAGAGAAGCAACAATAAATCTCTCTAATAGCCTCAAAGTGTGACAAAATCTCTGTCATAAAATTTATCTATATGTAGGATCGTGTAACGTTGTGCTGGATGACATTGTGGTCAAATCTTTAAAACCCAGATAAAAAAAAGCCTAGAAATCAAGAAACCTAATTTGAGAAACCTCTCAGAAAAGTGAGCAATCAAGGAGCTCACATTGTAGCAGAATAATCAGAAATGGTTGTGTTTAATTTTAGTAATTACTTTATTGTGAAAGTACCATGCATGAGATCTAAGCTTAGCGGAAGGTCATGGAAGTTAATATGACCAGTAGGGAGACTCAAAAGGCATGGAGTTTTGAGTTGGAGACACCTAATCACTCTATTTTAAAGATGAAAATAACCTTCTCTTAGAATGAATCAGTCATAGTTAAACAAAACGCGTTTTTTTTAATTTATAAAAAACGTAAAAGTCCGGACGTCTTAATGCGTTTTTTGCCCGTTTAGAAGTTAGGGTCTTGAGTCCTCAAGCTTCAGCCTTCTCTATCTATTGCAAGACTGCAAGTTGCCTTCTACCTCTCTCTTGCCTTCTCCTCTTTGAAGTTTGCACACACTCTTGCTGTCTAGAGTCTAGACTCTCTTTCCCTCTTTGCTTTCAAGTTTCACCATGGGTAGAGCTCCTGATGTCATCCGTAACTATGTGAAAATTCATAGCACTACCTCTTGGGAATGCAATTATTGCAAGGGCATGTATGGTGGCTCGACATCTCGCATGAAAGGTCATCTCCTTGGGTTGAGAGGAAAAGGCATTAGAAAATGCACATCCATAGCTCAAAAAATCATAGAGGAGTTGACACACCAACTCCAATTGAGTCAAGGGGTGGGTAATTTGCCTATGCCTCCATCACCTGAGAGCACTGTGGGTGCGGGTAATGAGCCTCTTCGTGATGAAAACTTGTCTCGTCAAGTTCATGATCAGAGTGCAACTTAAATGCCATGCACAGAGAGTATGAGTTTCGTGGGTGCCAATGCCTCTCCCTCTTTTTCACATCATCCATCACATTCAAAGATCCTTGATAGTAATATATTCATGAGAGGCAATAGTAGCACCGGAGTGCAAAAGCAACATATGGAAGAGGCCACTAGAGAGTTGGCCAAACTCTTCATTCAGTGTGGCATTCCATTTAATGTTGCTAATACTCTTCCATGGAAGAGGGCAATGAAAGCCGTTAGTAGAATAGGTGTTGCTTGGGAGGGTCCTTCGGGATAAACCTTGCACACTACTCAGCTCTTAAGGCAAACAAAGGTGGTAGAGATTGAAATGTTGTCCCTAAGATCTGTATGGGAGAAATATGGATGCTCTATTCTATGTGATGGATGGTCGGACATTCGTAGAAGGAATGTTTATAACATCCTTGTGTCTTCTTGCAAGGGCATAATGTTTTTACGTGCTATACCGGCCCATGCACCAGGCGCAATAGTGACATGTGAATTCATATTGAAGAGGCATACCCCAAGATTACATGGACACCATGTGCACCCACAGTTTATATTTGCTTATGGAAGACATTGGAGCACTTCCATAGGTGAAATCGATCCTTGACAAAGCAAAATTCATTGTGAAATTTGTCACTACTAAGCCAAAAGTATTGAACATCTTTCGTACCGACTCTATCGTGGATTTCCAAAAACCCTTTATCACACGATTTTGTTACATGTATATAGTACTTGATAGAGTCCTTAGAGTAAGAAAAATGGCTTCTACGTATGGTGGTGGCTATGTACGGTGGTGGCTGAGGATTGGTACAACATTCAGGAGGTCAGTGGAGGAGACTCTCTCTTCACACAGTACTCAGCGCTCAACGCTTGTTATGGGAGATGATGAGTTTTGGACGAATGGAGATACACTGGTAGCTTTACATTGATCATATACAAGAAAGCATCCAGAAAATTGTCGGACTCTCGGACATTGAGTAAGTTTGTCAATTGATCATATCAATATGATGTACTAATAGTAATTTATCATGATTCATATGTTTATAACTTCATTCTTTATTATATAGGAAGACCACTTTATGTGATGCAATGAGAAAAAGATGGGATTGGTTTCATAAACCAATCCATGTCATTGCTCATATTCTTCATCCATTATGGAGAAGTGAGCAACAAGTTACAGACATTGAGCCAGAGGATAGCTTGATCGACTACATCATGCGATGGAATGGTGGTGATGTTGGTATTTTTTAGAGAGATTGCAATTCCGTAGCATGGAGTGCTACTTTGGACAACCCACAGTCCATTGCACGGCTACGCGAGAACCAGGTTGCTCCGGTCACATGGTGGGAGAAATATGGAGAGTACTCCATTATTGGGAAGTATTTTTACCATTTGAATCTTTCAAAATCCATTTGAATCTATTTTTTATGAATCATGATCTATTATTTTTTTCACAAATCATAGCGAAGATTAGCCTTGCGAATTCTTTCGCAAGATTGTAGCGCAGGTCCTGTAGAGAGGAACTGGAGTACATGGGCTCTATTCCATACGAAAAAAAGGAATAGATTGAGTCCTCAATAACTTGAGAGATTGGTTTATTGCCTAAAGTTGTTAGAGACTAAAGGGATCAATATAGCCCCACTACAGGTAAGTTCTAACTTTGAAGTTTTATGAAAGCTAAAAGTGATATTGGTAAAGTCAAAGATATTCTTCAAATCCGTTAGGAAGAGAGAGATATCTTTGTCATGCTTGTAGAGGAGTCTCAGAGATTTGTACGACAGAATCGGAGCCGCACTCGAAGGGGTAGGTAAATTGTAAATTTGTAATACTATTACATGCTAACTTCTAAGATTTACACGTAACACTAAGTATGCCCATGGCTAAGATTTTCTCTTATATATAATATATGCATTGTTTATGTAGGTGATCCATCATTACCGTCTACTAGCCGGTATCCACACAAGTATGTTTCAACTTTCAAGAAGGGTTGGGCCATGTCGTGGAAGGGGTGGGATCCTCTACCTCTTAGAGAGATCATCCAGTTGTTCGAGAGGATTGGGAGCAAGATTCAGCCTCATCTTCTAGTGGAGATGATGACTTGGGACGAGAGATTGTTGAGATTTTAGCTACATTTGGACATACAGAGTCAGATAGTACATCTTCATGGGCTAGGAAATGTGATGATGAGCCCCATAGAAGATGTCTCTATCCAAGACATTGAAGAGTCATCTTAGGCTTTAGTTTGTATAGCATGCTTCATATTTTCTAGACATAGTGTGATAGCGATCATTTGGATCATGGATGTATGATGTATCTTGTTGGATTTAGACTTATGACATGTTTTTACCGTTTTTGTATGAGACTTGAGCCATGACTCATGACTCATGAGTCATGACATTCACGGTTCATCATCGCTTTAGTATTGTCTCCTAAGTTCTATAAGGTTGTAGATTAAGTTTTTTATGTGTTTTTAACACTAGATATGTAAATGAATGCTAGACATGCATTATTCATGGTTTATTTGAAAAAAAAAATTAATGTTGTGACAAAATATAATACTCGTTTTTTATTTCCATTTTTTTAGTACCCTACGTACTAAACATTTTAAAACCCGTTTTTAAAACTCATTTTTAAAACTCACTTTGTACTATGGAATCAATATCCTTGCAATTGGAGAGTAAGATTTGAAAGGAGCATGAGAGAAAATGCTAGTTCATATATTGCAATCCCAAACACCTTTGAAGTGGAGTGAAGCTTTACTCAGAATAGAGCATAGAACAAGAACCCAAGGTTGGTTCCCCTCTAGAAGCTTGCCTAAAGAGTACATCTTCTAGCATTAGTATGAACTAGTAAATCTAATAGTCTTAAACCACCATGTTTTCTAGGCATGGTGACGAGATTCCATGCGACAGGAACTCAAGATGCCCTAGTTCTCTTTTGCCATAGGAACGATTTAATGATCAAAAGGAAAGAGGTCGAACTTTTCTTGGTCTAGTTTAGGAGAGGCATGTGGTACATAATGTAAGGTTGCAAAATGGAATGTGTAGTGCGAACCCGAAAGTGTCTTGGCTAATCGCGTGCTCTCCATTTGTATACTTTTGGCATGACTCGTTGGATAACTCAAACTGTGAGAGCCTTAGAGGACGTGTTAGCACCGATCGCATAATTGAGATGTCTGAATATACATCCTCTTGTAACCTTGTTCCATGGGCCACAATAGATTTCAAAACCATGTGCACCCACATCAACAATTCTGGATTTCTCATTGTTCATGTGAAGCCTCGAAGCAATACCAAATATGTGCAGAACTCTTTGAATATTTTTAACTCTGTATTCGAACCCCCAAGGAAAAGAATAGTATCGTAACTATATCATGCTTTGAAAAGAGTATGCTCATCAAATTTGATACCATGAAGCACCCCTGAAGAAATACAATGATCAAGAAAACAATAGAGGGGATGCGAAGCAATTGCAAACGAAAGTGGACTTAAAGGGCATCCTTGTCGAACCCCTTTTGAAGTGGTATAGGGAGAGTGAGAAATCCATTGACCAAAATGGATGTACATGCATCCTCTCCAAATAAATCAACAACAATAGTCAATCTCTTCTCAAAACCAAGCTTTCTCATTGTGGCCATTATAAAATCCTAGTACATTGTGTCATAAGCTTTGGCAAAAATCAGTTGAAGAAATTTTGAGTTGAGACCATGGTGAACCGCATATTCCAGAGGTAATTGAACCATGAGGATATTATAAAAAATGGAATGGTCTTGCAAGAAACCTTAGTGTAGTGTGAATCAACATGGATAATATTTGTCTTTGGTGGAGAGAATTACCTGTAACATCCGTCTCTAATCTAAAATGGTTTGAGGATCTTCAAGTTTCGGAATTCAAGTTTTGGATCCCTCATTAAAGGAAGTTGGCATGTATCCAGATATCAAGATTTCATTAATCACATCCGTGATCATGTCTTAAGATCATTTTAATATAATAAAATAAACTCTTTTGAAAGACCATCTATACGAAGTACTTTATTATTTCCACTTTTTTGGAGAGCATTCAACAATTCTTTATCATCAAAAGTGCTTTCTAAATGATGTAGAGGAAGAATTTAGGGCTTACGAAGAAAGGAAGGAAATCAATACCTTGTAATGTTCTAGAGAGTCCACCTTCCTTTCATTGAAAATATTTTGAAAATAGTCAAAGCGATGCTTCAACAAAGTATGTTTATTTGAAATCCATGAATTATCTGAAGAACAAGAAAAAGGTTGTTTCTTTACTCGCTTAAGAACTTTGTTGAAAAACTGTTTAGAAGTGCAGCTGAAGTCCGTGTGTTCAAAGCTACACAAGATCTTCTCTTTATGTTGGAGATCATGTAGTTTATGTAAATACAAAACCCAAGAAAATTGACCGTAGTCTTGATGTTCCTTTGAAGACAAAGGATGCGAATCTTCCACTTGTTCTAAAGCTCGAATATGTTTTCTGGCCTCATAATCTTTGTTTTTGTATAATTGAGCAAAGAACAATGTCTTGCATACAATCAGTGAAAATGTTTCCACTTCATTGAAATTTGACATAGAGTATGGTAATTGGTTTAATTGTGTTAGTGAGGCATTGCACCTGTTCGTGAAAAGTGACATACAAATTATAGAATTATTTATTACAAGTGGTCTTTGCATAAATCGTCCTGAGAGAACTTCCAATGAATGCTGTTTAAAACGAACAACCCAGGGAGCATCATATGACCCATGCAAATCATCGTCGATAGAAATATCCCACATAAAGGAATGGAAGGAGTCCCCAACCAAATAAATATGGTCCAATCGTGCCCAAGCACGTAAATGAGAGAAGGAATGAAAAGTATATACATGTGAACATGGGTATGTCAATAAAACTTCCCCTTGAAATACATTCCTGCCATGCAACTTGCTCTTTTGAAAACATTCTTGCAAAGCGGGTAGAGGAATCTTGCAGCCGTTCTATCATATTGAAGTCACCCATCAACCACACATAATTGTATGCAAACTGAAGCAAAGTATAAGATAGCGTCTTCCAAAGCTGGATCCAATGACCATAAATATTCATAAGAAAGTGTGTTTTCCCCAAAGAAGTGAAATAGCAAATGAGGAGAGTCGAGACGACACAAAGAATTAATATATACAAGGGAAGTGCGCAATGCTGATCGGATGATATAGAGAGTTCGTGAATAAGAAGAAGATGAAGTCCCACCATAGGCCAACCAGAAATCTTTTGTATTCTCAATTTTATTTTTCTTATCATGCAACTTATGCTCTTGCACACAACAGATATCAACATTCTCTTTAAATAACCATGGCCACAGCATTCTCCATTTCATCTTATTTCCCAGACCCCGTACGTTCCAAGCAACTAACTTCATAACGTGGGATGAGAAAGAGGAGCAGCTTCTTCTTCCATCGAAGTGGGGAAATCATCTACATCTAAACTGTCTACATCAAAATGAGGTTCTACCAAGCTCACATAATCATGAGGCGAAATTTTGGTGAAGGTGGAAGCAAATCTAACATTAGGACATCCTCTTTTCTTATTATAAAAAATTGGAGTAAAACCATTGACATCCACTTGTTTTTTTGTTATGGGACAATTGGGTGGAGGGTGTGAAGCTGAAGGAGTCGTCCCGTGAAGTGGTTGAGTATCAGCAGACTGGGAAGAGGTACCAGCAATCAAAATCTTACAATATGACAGAGAAGTCGAAGAAGGGGTTTCCAGAATACCTTTCCCTTTATCTTGAGCTTTTAAATCCACTGGTTTTGAAGGGGTGGAAGACTGTCCGCATCTTGTGCATTGTTGTCTGTGTTTTATCTCTTTATTCATTTGTTTGTACGTTGTGCTTCAAGAGTTTGTGCTTCTTCATTTATGTTTACTTGCTATTATTTTTCTGTTCATCACAGGATATTTCTTGATAGAATTCAAAGATAGAATTTCATGACTGCAATTCAGCCCTCCCCCCCCTTCATTTCTCTATCCTTGTTTTGTTTCATCATTTAGTATATGAGATTTCTTTCCACTGCAGTTTTTGTTGTGATTTATAATGTGGCCCGCTCAGATATGGATCTTGTTAAAATATATACATCACTTTTCTCTTGGTGTGCATTTTCTCTCATGCCCCTGCTCTTGCCATATTCTTTCGTTCGACACTTGCAAGGTTTCATTTTCTCATGCTTCACATTGCAGACTTATTTAACTGCATTTATTGAGGATCAATCAAAGATATGGATAGTAGCCTTCTGGACTCATAAATGATGTCATAGTTAATTCAATGCATTGATTTGCTGCTATATTTTGAGATGAGATTTCCCATGAATAATCTCAGATTAGTATAATCTCAGATTAGTTTCATACAAGCTTATGGATGGAATGTTCTTTCATGTTGCCATTTTATGTACTGAGCAGCAAAATTTTCCACAGATCATTCTTTCTTTGGCATACTCAGTTTATTGCATCGACCACCACCAGAAAGATTGGTTGCGTTTGTTATGGGGTTTCAAAAGTCCTATCCGGTTTTATTACATATGTGGTAACGCTTGTTCTCTATATGCTCATGAAGTTTCAAAGCATTTTAGCTGTGTTTATTGCCATTCTTTCTAATTGCAACTCTATTGCAGGTGCTCTTCTTTTTTTTGCTTTGCTTGGATTATCTGGTTGTGTTATAACGTGCTATGATCGGCGAGTAAGAAATGACCTAGCACAACCATGCCGCGAACTTTGTCTCTGTTGCTGTCATTCTGGGTGTGTATTCTGCTGGCTTAGCTACCCTTTATCTTGATATCTTTAGAAATTGAAGTGTCAGTGAAATACTCATCTTAGATTGAAGGTGATTAATCCTTTTGGTGAGTTCATGCTTATTTGTTTCATCTCAAAAAAATTACTACTATTGATCAAGCATTTTACGAGGAAGAACATAGGGGCATCAATGACAATATGATATGTGGACCAGCTATCAGTTAAAAGGCACCCAGAAATGTGCTTATCATTGGATTTTATTGCATTCATTCTGTTTTAGAATTCTATGAAATAATCATATGTAAGGAGAGGCTAGGAGAGATCGAAACGTTCCATGTATGATGTACAGAACCTGTACATAAGGCTTATCTTATGATCCAGCTGCCACTGCTAACCTCCCTGAACTCATTGGCATGTGTCAGGGAAGTGGTCAGAATTGAAAAATGGTTTTATTAGATGTAGGATTATATACATATAGGCCTCCTCTAAAGAAGGATATATAGCTGTCCATTTCGGGCTCATCTAGTAAAACTAGCCATGACATACCCTTGAGCATAGTCCCAAGAACATGAGCTGGATTTCATCCTACCAAGTGGAAGAAAAGTCTTTGAATCTTTGAAAGTTGTGTTCATAATGAAGATCATATTTTCATACCTTTGTTTTTTATGGGATCGAAGCTTCTTCAGAGTCTAGGTTTGCAGAAAACCATGTTTTTACTTGTCCCAATCCTCTGCTTGAAATTTTAAGGATATCATTTTACTGAATTTGTTGATTACATGCTACTGTTTTGTGCTCTCTCTCTCTCTCTCTCTCTCTCTCTCTCTCTCTCTCTCTCTCTCTCTCTCTCTCTCTCTCTCTCTCTCTCTGTGGCAGGGTCTGTGCAGATTGCCACCTTTCATTCTGCATGTGGGCTGATTGTTCAGCTTGCATTGAAGGCTGTGCGGGGACAGCAGGTGAATGCACTACATGTCTGGGAGGTGCAGGGGAGGCTGGAGCCCCTGTCATTCTCATCATGGGCCTTGTTGCTCTTGCCCTTTTCACCATTATCGGTATCTTCTATAGTGTATTGGTAGCAACCATGGTTGGGCAGCGGATCTGGCAACGCCATTATCATATACTGGCAAAACGAATGCTCACAAAAGTAAGCAGCCTCCAAACTATTTTGTTACTACCAGATCTTTGTTCCATTTACTGATTTTCTGCAGAAATGTTGAAGAAGAGTAGGTTTTTGGGGTCCCATTTCACACACGTGCATGCATGTGCAGGTAGTCATAGCATGCTTGCACATGCTCACACAATGCACAACACATAGCACACTTTTGATTTAAGGTTGATACACGTAATCTGCAAGGGCATTATGCTTATTGTTGGGCCTCTTATCTGAACACAAGAAGTTCTTGTTTCTCATATTTCATTGACCAAGGAATCTTGTTAATGTGTCCATACCAAGGAAGTGAGTAGCACTGTTAGCCTGGTTGACCAAATGACCAGGGACTCTTGCAAACAATTAGGAAGTTTGCTGCCAGAGTAAAGGCTTTTTAGGGGATTGCTTGTTGTGGCTTTGTAAATTGTGTTGGGCAGCATGTTATATGCATGAGTATGATACTGAGTGTCAGTGGGACTATTTGTTATTTTTTTTCATGTATGATAAATACATTCAGTAATAGATTTTTTTTTTACTCGTATGATTGCCAAACCAGACATATGAAGAAATATGCGTATGAAAATGTTGGATTGAGCTTTCCATACTTGGTTTTTGAATGTTGATAAATATTTTAACCAAATTAAACTCAGCTACCATATATGCTAAACTTTATTGCTCGAATCCTTGATGGATGCGTATGTTGATATATGTTCTTGAATTGCCATGAAGATTTTTTTAAAAAATTTTTTATCATTCATTTATTTTAAATTTTTATTATTTCTTTTTATTGTAAGGAAGTTCGATACACTAAGAATTTTAGAATGAACAATTTTAAGGTTATGAATTACTCTGTACAACAAATTCAATGGTTTTAATGTGACGAGTCATATGTGCCCCTGTCGTATGTACAATTTTGATATAGACACAATTAATTTCAATGATCGTACTACAACACATAATATTTACATTGTTGTATGTACACTTCATGAATTTACATAATGCATACAGCATTGCATTCTGGCATATGCACTTAGTGTGTTGCACCTATCATCTACACATGTGAAGAAATTGATTATCTACTATATGCCATGAGTTTTCCTTTTCTTTTTGGTCATTTATGGTAAAGTACGGTATTCTCAATCATACTTTTTCCATTCTTCCATACCTGTATGTTTGCTGCATGAAAATACTATGCATTTGTCCATTGTTTGTGTTCCAGTCTGATGCACATAATGTCACCTTGGTTCTCAGGAATATGTGGTCGAAGATTTGGATGGGGAGCTACTAGGTCCAGACTGGGCACCACCACCCCTTCCTGCAGAGCATATACAGCAGTTAAAGTCGCTAGGCTTGTTGTAGTCGAGGATGTCAACAACACAGTTGTCAGTCCCATAAGATCTGCCTTTCGCCATGGTATAATCATTAGTGTGCTAAGGTGGTCACCAGACTTTTACTGAAAAATAAGCTTTTGAAGAACCAAAGGTCCTCCTTTGGGCCTGTCACATTGTGAGATTACCATGGACAGTCCATTTCTCGAACATGCCTTTTAGCATGCATGCGACTTAAAAGTACTGTGTAAGAAAGATTGGTGTAAGAAAGATTGTATAAGCATAAGAGCAGTAAAAGTTGCAGGTATTTGCAACTTTACTCCTGTTGTAACACCAGCTGTCATAATACATGATTTATTTGTGGGAATCTTTTCTCAAAATGTTCTGAAGACTGAATGTATTATTGTCACCTTCTGAAAGATGCATACATCAAAAGTAAAGGACACTGGTAATTGTTTGTGGCATTAATGGCTTTCATACTTATCTGTTGCAGCAAGAAACAAGTGTTTTCTTTAGATACTGCATATTTCTTTCCTTATTGAAGTCAATGTTATTTTTTCCTTTTTGGACTATGATAAATTTTGCTTCTCCTCCCCATCTTGTGGTTCTTGAACAAGAAATAATATTTCAAGGCCTTCTTGTTCTTGAAACTTTTTACTGGATATTTATGAAGACTGGAAGTAATATGATTGAGGTCCAGTTCCAGGTTGTTAAATCGAAGGAAAATTTAGCTATCCTTGAAAGCTCAACGTCAAGTCTTAAATCTTCATTGGTACGTAAGTGTATTGGTCAGTTGGTAGCCAGGTAGGTATTCATCAATTGAAAGTGGGCAGATGGGTGGATCAGTTGATGGCTAGGTAGGTAGGACCTACTTGAGTTATGAGAATAAGAACAGTAGATTGTAACTGTTAGGATGTTTATGAAGACAAATTAATAAAACAAGGGTACAATAAGTGGAAACCTAGGTAGGTAATAAAAACTATGGTTAGCTTATAAGCGAGAGTTTGGATTTTCGGTACTTGTGTATTAGATGAGAGGATCATTTCATCAAAGGACACAAAAGAGGGTATGTGGCAAAATGTAAAGCTTACTTGCACATCAACTGAAAAAGAAATCTACATGCAAGAACCTGAACTCTCCCTCTTCATTTGGGACAACTTTGGAATCAATTTTGTAATCAAGAAGACGTGTACTCAAGATGAAGAGCTTTATTGATGATCAAGAAAGATTTTTTATACAAATGTTCAATGAATCAAAAGATTCAATTGGAAGGGTGTAAGTATTTTCGTACAATTTCCTATCAAAAGTAAAAAATGCTTTTTCGGAATAGAATATTTTCCTTGTGGTGCTTCAAGTTGACTTAAAATCAAAGCTTACTTGCACATCAATTGAAAAAGAAATCCACCATGCAAGAAGTTGAACTCTCCCTCTTCATTTGAAACAAATTTGGAATCAATTTTGTAATCAAGAAGATGTGTACTCAAGATGAAGAGCTTTATTGATGATCAAGAGAGATTTTTCATACAAATGTTCAATGAATCAAAAGATTCAATTGGAAGGGTGAAAGTATTTTCATACAATTTCCTATCAAAAGGTTGCTCCATGATCACTAAGGGCTCACTCTAAATCTTATGTTCATAGAAGTCATAGGATGTCTTATCTTTGAAATATTTTGCCTTCTATAAGTTTTTTTATCCCGTTCATCCATGCTTGATTAAAATGGACCAATCAAAAGCTCTCAAATTTTCCTTTGCAAATATCACAAGTGCTTTTCTATACAATCTTTCTAAGAGGCAAAATACATCAATTTTTATTCAATTTGAGTTCTTTTTTCAATAACATGCCCTTTCACTTTATTTTTATCAATTGAGGTCTCTTGAAGTCTCTTGATTTGCCACCATGAGTCTCCTTTAATAGTCATTTCTTTACAAATTCTCATCTTTCTCATTCTTCTTTCTTTTTAGATGACAAAAGCTATTATTTTGATAATCTCTGAGGTAGGATTCTCCATAGCAAGCTCATAGACTTTGAATCTCATGTTTTGAAGAGGGTGCTTGGTCATAAATCACTATGACATCTTTGCCCCCTCCAAACATGCACTTCCTTTGGAAGTGCAAATTGCATCAAATTCTTCAATCATGAAAGGTAAGTTTGAAGATCCTTGACAAGGTGCCAAAATATTTAGTGCATGGGTAAAGCATAATTTGTGCCTTCATGCACAACCATGTAATGAAGCCCTATAGCTTGATTACTCTTAGATTTATCATAGAAAATTATGATGCATTATGAGGCACTTCGATGATTACCAGGTGGGGAAGAGGTTTGTCATTCATAACTTTCTCATGTTACATGAAGCATTATTAGAGTGCAATTGATATTGTGCATGTGTCTTAGTTTCAAACACATGTCTTGAATGCAACACATTGTATGTTGCCCTAAGCACGTACTGGAAGTGAAAAAAAAATCCACACATGGTGCAAGAAAGTAAAGATACTTGGAAAGTCCACATGACATGTTGTAGAAGAGGTTTGTTCTTTTCTTAGCATATTGAAGAAAAATGAGCCTCTCTCAATATCTATCCTCTCAATCACTCATGTGGAGATGAACTAAAGTGCATAGGTGAGAGACACTAGTGTTTTTATGCAAACCAATATGAATGTGGCTCTATTTATTGTCACTTTTGATGCATAAAAGGATCAATGGTGCATAGATCAAGTTATCCTATACAAAAACAAGAAGGATGTAGATGGAGAGGTTTCATTCATTTGAAGGCCCTTTCGTTTTGATATGTCGAATTATTGTACATCTTTCAATAATTACAAATATCATATTTTTCAAGTATCATTGGTACAAACATATTTTCTTTACATGCACAATGATCACAATGGATGGAATCATAAATAAAGATCAATTTCAATATCATTGGAGAGAAGATTTTATTTGGAGAAGTAGACTATTGAAAATCTCAACTTTTTTATGATTTCCCTAAAAAGAAAACATTAATCATCTTTGAGCTTTCTACAAAGAAAAAAGAAAAATAAGCAAAGAATAATTTAAAAAATCCTCTTTTGATCTCTTTTTAAAATTTCTTTATTAAACAAAAATATGAAACAACTCAAATAAGATTAATGAATTTGCAAGTTTTCAATGCTTTGGTTTTAATTTTTATTAATTTCATGTATCGAAATCCACTTTTTTATTTAACATCCACATGCACATGCACAAGAACATATGGCAAACCATCTTTTAGTAAGTTTTTGATATGCATCATGCTGATTTTCTAAAGGAGTATCATAACCAAAACCCAATCATCAATTGAGATTGAATGTGGATGTAAACAAGGGGTTATATAAAAGAAATATTATATTCTTCAAACATGATTCTTTTAATTTAGGAAATGATTTTTCTACATTTGTCAATCCCTTTCCAATGGTTGAATTCTCAAAGCAAGATTTTTAAAAAATATTTTTTCTATGGCAAAAAAGTCCATGCAAGACTAAATGATTCTATGGAAAGATAGGCTTTTGATGACATCAATTTTACACATATGAATCCAGTAATTGTAGTGCATATGATTCTATTAGCCCATAAAGAAAAAGGAAGGAATCTAGGATACTCTTTAATCTTACCTTTACAAAACCTTTGCAATAGCGTTTACAATAGGAGGATGACCCCTTTCTATCTTACCATTTGCTTCAAGGTTATAGGAAGTTGTTAGAGACAAACAAATACCATATTTTGCAAAGAAATCTCTAGCTTCTTGAGCATCAAGCTCATGATGATCTACTACAACTTTTTCTATGTATTCAAACTTAAAAAATACATGTCCACGGAGGAACTTACACATATTTATAGTACTTTTAGTACACAACGATCCTTCCTTCTACATGGTTTTTTGAATTTTTCTCTTACAAGGAAGATGTAATACATTTGATTCAATCCAATAGGCATAATTATTAAATTGAAAATCTGCTTATAATGAATATTCAATGGAGAACTACATCATGATGCTCAAGAATTTGAAATTTCGTTACCAGGGTTGACATAGTTTTTTGCATTAACATATATTTTTGACCACCAACATTTTTCCCTTGTCTTTTCATAAGTGCCCAAAAACCTTTTATGAACAACCCACAAAGAATCATGCATTTCCATTAGCTTTAATTTATTTCTTACCGATCACCATTTGTGGTTTTTGTAAATTTCCTCGAGTATATATCTATGTGTCCTTGTTTTAGGAAAAAATTTTAAGCATGTTTTCTTATGTTTCTATATTTATTATTTATTACTTGAACACTTTGGATTATGTGAATATGTACATAAATATTCTTCAATGTCACACCATTCATCTTCATACTCTTCATGATTAAAGTTTTCATATTCAAATCTTCAATTTAAAATTTTAATTACATTGAATTTTTTTACTCTCATCATTTTCGTCATATTTTTCTTCTAAAAGCATATCAGGAACATGATTATGCTTAGATTCAATACCAAAAAAAATTGTTTTTGTGAATTTAATGTATGGAATCCACCTTAACGTTGCAATAGTAGTAGTTGAGGAATCTACAATCACACTTGAAAGAGATAAACAATCAGTTTCAACAATAACACATGTGCCATTGAAATACATACTATCAGTTTTTAAGGCAATGACAACACAACATAAATCTCTTTTGATTTGCAATTACTTTTTTTGTCTTCCTTGAAGGATCTTAGCTCAAAATCAAATGGCGTACCATCTTCCATCCTCATCATTTTGCTCTATCACCCAAACAATTCCAATGGGACTTTTGTCAACTATTCGGATAATATGTTTACCATTGTTGTAGTTTTCTTTTCTCAACATGAGATTTTAACAAAAGGTCCTTGAGCTTTATCATGACTTTGGAATGATGATCATTCCCAAAAAAAAAAGTCGATCTTTTTTGAATAATTCATAAGAATCATTAGCAACATGTGCATAATGAGGAATCCATCTATCATAGAACACATTTCCATATGATGAGAACAACCTTTTTGATCATCTTTGAGGTAGAAATATTCACACAAAGCTCATAGACTCTAAACTTCTTGTTTTCAAGAGAGTACTTGGTCTTAAATCACTACAATGACCATAAATGTATAGATCATGTAAATACATTGTGTACAAAATTAAAAATTAATTATATAATAGCTGTTGGGGGATGAATCAACACCCCTATGCAACCTTGAAACATAATAGGACCTCACAATTTATCTTCCATAGTGAGCGACACTCACTGCTTTGGCTCTTGCTCAGATTTCAAATGCGGAATGATAATGAAACTTTTTGAAACACTAGCAAATACTCTCAACTATCTACATTAATTTAAAACTCTAAATTTTGATACTCCTACACAAAGAACTACTCTCTGTAAGATAGAATGTCTATCTTTGCTACTCTCTGCCTATGTGTAGAGATATACCTTCACTATTTTCAACCTCCATCTCAATTCACTTAGAGAATGATCATGAGATTTATGTCAAGCTCTAGTAGACTATATGAATAATCGATTAAAAAGTGGAATCACCTCAAATTGATAATGAAAGAAGAAGATACAAGTAAAAATAAAACCCGATTGGGAACTAGCTCACGACATATAGAGGCATTGAGCAACGACTAAGTACAAAGAAGTATAATCTAACAAAATGGATAACTTAGCAAGGGGGCTAGATGTAGCAACTTCATAAAACTCTAAAATAACTTAGAAAGAGATTATTTGTCATGTACTTGCACTTAAGACTTGAATTCATACATATATTGGCTGTCATAAAGTGCCCTCTCAAATTATGAGGAATCTATCTATCACTAGTTAATGTTTTCTTGAGCTATGAATTAGGAAAGTGGTTGAAACTTCTTGGCAACTAAAATTGGTGATATCATTAGGGGAAAAAGTGAACCTTGCAGGGGCCTTGTAAGGGTTCCCAATTTTTAGGAATTAAAAAGCTTAATCTCGGAGATTAAGGGTGGATAGAAAACCACTAGTAGTATTGTTGGATAAAATAATATGTGATAGAATATTTTGTTTGAATTTCTAAAAAGAAATTTTTTGGGCCCTTGGATGCTTCTATCAAATGGCCAAGATTCAAACACACTACCATCTAAAAAAAAATTCATGGAGCCCTCAATTTAATGCGCTGACATGGATGAGAATTTGGGAAATTTCACATGAGTGGTTTGGTCACTCTCTGCAAAATTTTGGACCCTTAGATCTAAGGAGATCCAATGATGAACTGGAAATGGGGCTAATTCATTTTTGTGCAGTCCTTTCTGGCTGTTGGATGCATCCCATGATCCAATGCTCCACAACAAAAGGCGCCTATCCTATACAAAGCTTGATCTTCAACCATTCGATGAAGAGCAGATCTAACGATGTATGTTGGAAGGCACCAAATTCGAAATGAATTCAATATAGAACATCCAATGGATATCTAATCCAAGGTTAATAATAGGATGGCACATTTTCGAAGAAGAAAGAGATCTCAGCCTTCGAAAATCATACAAATCCAAGGGCTTATTTTCAAAGTAGCCTTGACTTTTGCAACTGAACCTCATCCTTTGGATTCTTAAGCCAATCCAAGGGTTGTAATTAATTTCAAAGTTCTCCAAAACCATTCATATCTAAAACCACAAATTCTAAGTGGTTTTCTCCCCTTTGACCACACCAAAACTACAGAAGCCTATGCTTAGCCTATGTGATTAAGGGACTAGACTCTGGCCACCACCCTCTTCTCATTGGTCCTTCACTAATCAACCCTTAATCTAAGGGGCCCAAGGAGGGTTCATTTTTCCCCTAATGTGAGGCCTCCAAATGATAGGTAAACATTTCATTAGTTCCCTTGATCTTTGGGCTAAGGTTTGAGGGATGAATTTTAACGCTTCCCCTTAAGCCTTAATTTGTCATACCAATGCTTCTCTTGAGTTTTAGTAGCATTCTTCCTTCCAAGACTTTTGTAAATATGTTTGAAAATTGATCTTGATACTTACATGTTTCACTTTGAACTTCTTTGCAATCATTTTCTCTTATTGAAGTTCTATTGTACTTCAATGTGCTTGGACCTAGCATGGAAAATTGGATTTGAGAATAGGTGTACACTAGTCATGTTATCACACATGATAGGAATTTGTTTCACCTGCAATTTCAAATCTTTAAAGAGCTTCCTCAGTCACATAACTTCATAAGTGATAAGGGATAAATATCTATATTTAGCTTCAATTGAAGATAGGGCTACTATTGGCTACTTATTGGAGTTCCACAAGATAGTCTTTCTTCCAACCATGAATACATAACAACTTGTACTCTTGTCATTCTTTGAGCCTGCCCAATCTGCATCACAATAAGTTTTCAATTGCAAATATTAATCATAAGAATAAAATAAAACTTCATTTATAGTTTGCTTGCAGCATCTGAGAACCCCGTTGGCTACCATTAAATGTTTTACTTTGGGAGTTTTCATAAACTATAAGAAAAATCCTACTACATGCTTAATGTAAGGCCTCGTAAGTGTTGCATAGTTCAACAATGTATCTATACAAAGTCACATCTTCAATCTTCTCCTTTATGTGCACTCAAATTTACATTGAACTCTAATACATTTCCAATTGGTTTGCAATTACACATTCCATACTTTGCTAGTACATCAAGAATGTACTTCCTTTGCATGAGGTATATGCCTTCATCCTTGTAGATTACTTATATGCCTAAGAAGTACATGTTCAATTATCCAAGATTAGACATATTGAATTCTTCTCCAAGCTTCTTCTTGATGTCTCTAATGTTTTCTTCATCATTTTGTGTAAGAATAAGCTTATCGACATAAATGCAAATGTAGACAACAAGATCACCTTTGTGCTTCATCTACAATGATGAGTCCTCATTACTTTGTTTCTAACCACATTTCACTTAAATGCAAATCTAGGCAACAAGACCAGCTTCTCACGTCATGTACAATGATGAATCTACATTACTTTGTTTCTAACCACATTTGGCTAAGTATTTCACAAGCCTTTGGTTCCAAGTTCTTGGTACCTTAGTAACTTTAAAGTTATCAAAGCACTGTTCAAAAAAGAGGTTGATCATATGTGAACTCTTTCATGAGTTCCTTTCATGTGTAGCGTTTGTAGCTTCCACATCTTCCAAGCTTTCTTCATCACCTACAAAAAAACACAAGAAATTGTGAATGTGATCAATGGTGCCTCTTACACCTAACAAGGGTTGCCATTCCTCTTGGGATGGTCTTAATTTCCCTCACATAGGCTTGCCATTCCTCTTTGAATGGTCTTACTTGCCATAGGCTTGCCACTTCTCTTGGGTGGTCTTACTGGCCTCAACCTTTCACTAGACCTTCACTTGGTCTATGGTGCTTCTTGCACCTAACATAGGCTTGCCATTTCTCTTGGATGGTCTTACTTGCCTCACATAGACTTGCCATTCCTCTTGGAATGGTCTTACTTGCCACCACATAGACTTGACATTCCTCTTGGGATGGTCTTACTTGTCTTTACATTGGCTTGCCACTCTCCCTTTGGTGGTCTTACTAGCCTCATCCTTTGACAATACATTCACATGATTTATGCTTGGAACTTACCACCACATAATATGATTTTTCAAAACCTTTACCTCAGCCCGTAGCATTGCAAAAGGTATTCTTTACCTCCCTTTTACCTCAATCAACTTCAGCCATGTTGTCACAATTCTCTTGAGTGACTCGTCCTTCTACCTTGCACTTTGAACTTTGGGGAGTGTCTTCAAGTCCTTGTTGAGTCTTCAACACTTTATGGCAGCCCTTCATTGGAGTCTTCTACTCCTCCTTGCACTTTTCAAGAGTCTTCTTATGGACATCCTTGATTTGGCCATCTTCAGCTTTGGCTCCTATCTTCAAGTCTTCAAACCTTTGAATGTTTGAAAATCTTTTAGCTTGGGCCCCTTCCTTTGCTTTGGCTCCAAGCTTTGCATCCTTCCTTCATCCAAGCTTTGTTCACCTAGCTTTGGCTTATATAAATAGGACCATACCACCATGACGGGTACCCGCTGGAGTTACGTATACGAAATTTGGAGGATTTCCCGGTGATGATTCGGATGCACATGTGAGAACTTTTGAAATCAATTATGCTGTACTCAACTATCCAGCGGATCCGGCATATAAGGCTATAGTGTTCCAATCTACGCTGGTTAATGAGGCTGCCAGGTGGTTAACTGAATATGACATTAATCATTTCGGTCAATACAATGATGTTAAGGATGCCTTCTTACAACGATTTCAGTTGAAGAAAAATGTGGCTCAGATCTTTGATTATCTTCAAAACAATAGACAAAAACCACATCAAAATGTGCAGGAGTATGCAACATTATTTCGTACTCATCTACAAAAACTACTGCCGGCGCATGCTAACCTACTAGGAGATGTGATTACCCAGTGCTTTATTAATGGATTAAACCCTCAACTCAAACAAGTAATGATCATATGATGTGTGGGTGGTATGAATCTGGATGCGGTCATAGCCATTGCATTACAGTTGGAACATAAAGTGGGCAGGTTCGCTGAAGATTTGGATTGGCTGAAGGTGACCAAGGGTATGAGTGAGGATCCATTGAAACAAGTGTATTGCACAAAATGTAAGAACCCGAGACACACTGCTTCTGTTTGTGCACTAAATCAAATGTACTATGCGATTTGTAATATGGCAAGTCACTCCACTGAAACGTGTCCATATAATGCTAAAGTACAGGTCAGGCCAACCATAAATGCTATAATACAGGAGCAGGGACAACAGGCTGCCCACTATGTACCACCGCAGTTGAGGAATACTTCCTACCAAAGTTATAAAACCTACAAGGGAACGCGAGCAAACAACTTCGGCCAGACCCGATGGAACTTTGATCAATCGGGTGAAGGCACATCTCTTCCACCACCCAGATGCCATTTCTATGGTGAGATTGGACATATCCACAGATATTGTAAAGAGGCAGCCGAGTATGATAAACGGAGAAAAGAACGACAGCATCCAATGGCCAACATGGTATATATTTCAACAGTGGATACTCAAGCGGTAGTAATTCAAACACGGTCCGGAAAGAAATTATAACCAGCTGCTGAGATTTTTGAGCCTAGCATTCGAGAGCAACAGATATTTTTTACCAAAGCCAGTGCGTGGGCCAATCAAGAACCAATAGTTTTTCCCGATCCAGTACCTGTGGTCTAGCAAACAGCACCAAATCTACCATCAAAAGAATCGCGTTCGGTGAACGGGTCACCAAAGAGCCCACCGAATTTGGTATCGGGTACGTCGAATTTTGACTCTGTGTGGAATATTCTATCGCAGGCATCTATTACAATATAGATGGGGCAATTTTTAGCATTAATGGCATCAAAAGGAAATATCCATGCAGGTATACACCCGAAAAAATGGGGTTGTAGAGAGAAAAATAGGCACATAGTTGAAGTGGCTAGATCGATGCTCAATGAGATGAATGTGCCTGATTGCTATTGGATAGATGCAACAAATACAACCATTTGCATTATGAATAGGCACATCACTTCAGGTGTACATGATTTAATTTCATATGAAGCATGATATGATAGACTTAACTGCCATCTCTATCCATTGGGACAAATACCCATCCATCGCAATTGATAGTTGTCCATCGCATGACAGATGACAGATAGACCCCAATGGCTTTGTCCATTGCAATTGATAGGCTGCAATAGACACCTCTGTCCATCGCGGTTGGCAGCCGTGTCAGTCATGATAGAAAACCTTTTTTGTCTGAAAATTAGGGTTTTTTATTATGGAAATTTTGAGCTAAGCTTTTGTAAATTTTCAGGCAATTAGAGTTCTCGGGCGAGTGTTAAAGCTATCTTGGATCTGAATTGCACTTGGGCAGCTTACTTCTAGGGCGTTGGAGCACTCTTCAAAGCAACATACTTGAGGTCGGAAGAATACTAAACCTCCTCAGTCAATTCTTTAGTTCATGTTAAGACCACTTAGTGGTATTGATTAATTAGGGTTATTTTTGGCACGATACAAGTACAAGAAACCCTAATTACTCAAGTTCAAGTGTAAGTTAGAACACTGTTGCGATAAACCCTAAAGGAAAAGGACTTAAAGTGGATCAATCCCATCTCAAAATGCAATAAAGCTGAAGTATTCCTAATGAAGATATTCAATAGACAAGATTACACTGGAGAAATCCATAAAAGAACAAGTGAATATCACAAAAGAACATTGCAACATAGTTGTACTTGGGAAAATTGGGACTAATAGACAAAGCTTATGAACCTTAGATCAGGTAGACACCTAGGCTGGGATAGTCAAAGCATCAGATCATCTGAAGCTCAATCACACATCAAGGTCATGGGCCCAACAACTCTGTGATTATACCTATGTACTGAGCTCAAAGACTAGTGACTCGGAGATGTCATACATCATTGAGAGACCCATAGGTAGTTCATACACTTCTTATTTGTAGACACTAGAAGGTCCCTATAAGATGTAGTTAGAGTATATTAAAACTAACCGAGTAGGTGCTCACATCTATTAGGATGGGTTTCAAAGATCAATTGTCCAACTTAAAATATCTGGATGAACCCTTTAGACTTGAACACTCAGTGGTCAAATTCAAAGAGGGTTCGTACATTGATAATCATGGAACCATTACTAACTTACCAAATAGGACATATGAGTTTGGAAATATAATCCCAGAAAATGAGATAGGAGATCTAGAGCAAGGAGACCTAGGACGAGAACCCAAGACTCATCAAGGCAAGCTATCTTGACTAGAGTGATAATCTTGGAGTGGATTCCCCATGAAAACAAAAGAATAGAGTTATTCTTGAATAGAGAAACAAATGAAGCCTTTTGGAGATTCAAGCTAGATCAACTTAGTGAAGTAGACGGAGTCACCATATACGAGTTCAAAGATCCATGAAGAATTACTTTGATGGTACTGGAGACCCATATGATAATGTAGCAGAGTTTAGACAAGTGTTGAGAGAAAAATAGGTTGATGACTTGTTCACTCAATACAATGGCTTTGGTCTAACTCTGAAAAACATAGCCTTGACGTGGTTTCAACCACTACATCAAGGACAATTCAGGAATATTGATCAACTACTAGAAGCATTTATCACAAAGTTCTCCAAGAGTGGCATCATATACAATACCTCATCTCTAATACATAGCTTCAAGCAAACACCCCAAGAGGTAGTTACTCTAGCAAGAAGAAGATTTAGACAATACCTAGAAAGATGCCTTATGCAAGAAGTACTCACACCAACCAAACAAGTGTTCTTCTTGGGGGGGTTTCTAAGTGCCAAATTGAGATCCTATGTGTATCTAAAATAGCCTAGAGCCATAGAGAAGTGCATTTGTATGTGCATTGATATTGAGGACAATCTAGGGGAAGAGTTAGAGCTTTCCAAAATTTATAAAGATTCGGAGAGTTATAATAGCTTCACTTGTAAACCATCCACTTCAATAGAGGAGTTAACAGAGAAAGTAGCACAAAAATTAGGAGTCTCAAGTAAGCATGCGCTTAGGATGGTCTCAATGAAACGATGTTACCACTGTGGAGGAGACCACATGGCTAATGTTTGCCCGATTATGGCTCAACCCCAAGGAAATCCTAATAGCCAATATTACACTATTGAGAGGAGATACACTAACCACATTGCACAAGATTTCCTTTACAATAAGTAGGTGGTTAGCGAAAATTATCCACATCCATATCAACAACAGGAAAGATATCTGAATCAGTACCAACCTCAGTAATACTTTAGACCACAACAACTTTATCGGCCACAATAATAAGCCCAAAAAAGACCACAACTAGTGTTGGGTCAACAACCTCCCCCTAGCCAATGTGATCCGCATTAGCAGAAGAAAACTTGAGCAGAGGGGCACAAATGCTCATAGCTTTGACTCAATGCATGTGATAGTCCACTAGCTTACTACATGGATTTGCATAACAAGATCTATCCTTATGAAAACCCCATTGAACCTAGTTGGGAGCCAGAATATTCAAATGTAATGTACATGAACCCTAACCCCAGGACCCAACCAAGAAAAATGAGACCCCAAGGACCCTGAGGACCATGCTATAGATGCCAAGGATATCAATTCATTAGAGATTGCCTAATCCTTGCACGAGGACAGCCACAAGCTATGACAATTTAAGGATTTATTCCTGATTGTGGTAAGGAGCATCTCCTATGGTATTGTCCAAAGAATCTAGCCAATATGAAAAAAATTACACCTATTAATGTTATAGGCTTAGTGTTAGACCCTGGCGAAAGTACAATTACTATAGCCCCAATGCAAGTAGTAACTAGAGCTCAAGTCTTTACATGTTAATTGAACCATCAAAATTCTTCTTTACCTTATATATCCACCTTGAACGAATGACTTTCATAGATGGAGTCTTGGGTATTGATTCCCAAGTCTGCTTTTCTGGTAAATCTTCTATTTCTTCTTCCATGGAACTTTTCCACTCTGGCTTCTCCTTGGCTTCTTCATAGGTAGAAAGTTCTTCAAACGTTGAGTCTTGTGCTATCTTCAAACAAAGATTTGTTTTCATCAAACACAACATCTCTAGTTACAATGAAGCCTTTGTTGCTTGGATTTTATAGCCTATAACCTTTCTGATTAAGGTCATACCCAATGAAGATGAATTTCTCTACCTTTTGATCTAATTTTCCTCTGATTTGTGAAGGTATTTGTGCATATGCAATGCACCCAAAGATTTTGCAATGGTCAAGGCTAGGTCTTCTTCCATTCCATACTTCATATGGTGTCATACCATCCAATGCTTTTGATGGGAGTCTATTGATCAAGTATGTGGTTGTACATACAACCTCTACCCATAACTAGTTGGGTAGCTTCTTCTCATTTAGCATTGACTTTACAACTATTTCTTCTCTTTGCCACTCCATTTTGCTATGGTGTATACCTAATAGTGATCTTTCTTTTAATTCATCCCTCTTGGAGATAAGAATCAAAGTCATGGAAGAAGAATTATCCCCCTCCATCAAACCTTAATCTCTTTAGGGTTTTACCTATATAATTTTCTACAAGAGCTAGGTATCTCTTGAAATATGAAAACTCTTCATCTTTATGCTTCATAAACTATAATATGGTCCATCTGTTCTAGTCATCAATGAATGATACATAATACATGGATCCAGAGACTGAAGGCTTCTTGCTTGGTCCCCATACATCTTTATGGAGTAGCTGCAATAGATCTCCATGTATGTAGCCTTTCTTTGTGAAGGGTGCCTACGCGAGTTTCCAAATTGACAAGCGCTACATTTATAAATCATATGTTATTTGGATATATTTGGTAGACCAAGTACACTTTGATCCCTATTGATTTTCTTGAGAGATCTTTCATTTATATGAGCTAATCTCTTGTGCCAAATTTCCAATTCTGATAGAGTTCGGCTGTCGTAATTGAACAATGCAATGTTTCTAGTATCTTGGAGTTCAAATGTGAATAATTTACCTACTTTTTCTCCTCTTGCTATCTTCTTGAATCCCTGATGTGGGTCTTCAACAAATGCTCCATTCTTTGTGAATCTAACTTGTAATTCCTTCTCAACAATTTGAACTACACTTATGAGGTTCTTGGTGATAGTTGATACATACAATACCTCACTCAATAGGTTTATATTACCATCTCAAGTTTTCACATTACCTGTCTTCTCAACTGGATGCCTTGTGTCATCTCCTGTTTAGACTTCATGTATATTCCTTGGATCCTCCAAATATGAGAGTAGAGCTACATTCCTTACTACATGATTTGAGCAACTCGAGTCTATATGGAATACATGTTCATTTGCTTTACCTTCCTTCATGGTCATCTTCATTAGAAGGAGTGAGTCCTCTTGAGTTTGGTCATCTGCATAGTTGTTGTCTCTCCTTCCTCTGTATCCTCCTTGGTTGTTGTTGTTGTTGTTGTTGTTGTTGTTGTTGTATGAGTTGTTATTGTATCCATTGAAGTTATTGAATCTATCTCTTGAGCTTCTATAACCTCCTCTATTGTAACTTTTTCCTCTTTGGTTCTTAGGACTCCTAAAACAATTCTCAATAATGTGATTCATTAGACCACATATGGTACATGGAGATGAGCCTTGATCTCTCCCCCTACCTTGTCTTCCTCCTCTGCCTCTTCCTCTTGAGCCTCTACCTCTACGTGCAAAGTTTGCTTGAGAGATGCTACCTTCATCATCAGATTTCTTACCCTTGCCTTCATTGTCTTTGTTCTTATTCTTATCTGTATAGAGACCAAAGGATTGATTACCTTTTGAGTTGTCTCCATTCTTCATAAGATTTACCTCATATGTGAGCAATTGTCCCCTAAGGGCATTGAAATTAGGAACTTTCATGTCCATGTAGAGGTCCATGGCCGTGGTAAAAGCTTCCCATTTGTCATCTACCTTTATTCCATTGATCACGTGCCTTATTGTTTGCTCTTCTTCAATGACTTCTCCAATGCTTCCAAGTTGGTCTGATATATCCTTCATTTTAGTGACAAAATCAGTCACATTTTGCTTGGGCATTTTCTTGAATGTGGTGAATTCCATCCATAGTTGGTTCTTTCTTGCCTTAGTACTTGATGAGAAGAATGCTTCAAGAGTATTCCAAGTCTCTTGTGATGTCTTGCAACTCCTAATGTGTTGAAGTAAAAAATCAGAGATAGAGTTAAGAATGTAGATTCTTTGAGATAAATCCTAGAAGTATATGTACATGATTTATGTTCATATTCTAAAAGAATAATTTTCCACGTACCAAATCTAGAAAGAATCTTTAAAAAATTCGAACATATAGAGTGTGCTTGCACACGTATGTTTTTTGGGTGGTTGGACTACACTTTTGGGGTTGCTAAATGGAGTATTAAGGGCTCATGTATGATATATCCTATGACCTTTGATCTTCCTAACTAAGGGAGCATGTATGATGATTACATGACTTCCAATGACTAGAATTAGGGTACATGGGATGCTTTTAGTAGTCTTTCTTAGTAAATTTTTATGATTAATTTAGCTAGCTATATAAGATTTATTATGAATCTACTCATTTACTTTTATGATTAAGAGATATCTTAAAAACATTCTAAACATATTCATGGATACAAATTACACATCACAACATACAACATACATCAGGCATAAAGATAAGTTGAGAATGATTAAGGGAAAAAAACATATGAAGGAATCTTGGGACACACATAGTTTCCAAGAATGGAATTCATATGAATGAAAACAAGTTGAGAGCCATTCTAGAGATACCAAGACCTAGTAATGTGAAAGAAGTGCAAGAAAAATGAGACATTTTGGATATTATAGATCATTTATACATACGCATGCCATAACTTCTAAGTCATGATACGTGCTCATCATTAATTTTGAATAGATCAATGAGTGGAGGGATGTTTTTGAGGAACTAAAATAGATTGAGCTATGCCTATCTTCAATGCACCATATTAGAACAAAATCTTTGAATCCCATGTGGATGCTTGCAATCATGCAATAGGATGCATATTGACATAGGTAAAAGATGATGAAAAGTTAGATTTAGTGATAGTGTATGCTAGTCGTTATAGCACTAAGAAGAATTATACATCAATAGGAAAAGAAGGGTTAAGCATGTTATATATTGTGAAGAACCTTCTATAATAACACTTTGCAAAGAAGTTTAAACTTTTTTCACCCATCCTCAAGCACTACTATATTTGGTACACAAGCCATCCAATGCAAGCATGCTTGTGTGGTGTTTCGTACCACTAATGGAATTTGATTCGAAGTGGTAGTAAAGAAGGGAGCACCCACATAAGGATAGATCATATATCTAGATTGACGAATGAGGAACCTCTTAGGGTCCCTCAAAAATTCCTTAATGTGCACTCATTCAATCTAGAGGTAGTATCTAAATGGGAAAAAAAAGTAGTAAATGACTGATTAGAAAAAGAAAGAAACTATCATATTGTAGTAGGAATCATATATTATAGAGATAACAATGGAGTATTTCCCCTTCTTTAGGGTTCCTTAAGTCTCACTATGAGCCCTCCTCACTTAATTGTGCTTCAGGTGCTTCATTATGGGTGTGGCTTAGGTAACACAACTTCTTGATCTTTGAGAGCTTTGCCTAAGCCGTGAAAACTTCATAAGAGCCTTCACTCTCAACTCATGTTTGACTATGATTCACCAAGTTCTAGGTCTAAGCCTATTGCTAAGCATCACAAGTAATGCTAGCTAGAAAAAAATTGGTAGAGGTTCTCCTTAATGATCTAGTGTGGAGAGATGAATCACATTGGCTGGATATAATCCACAATTTATAATGGTTTTCTCTAAGGTTTAGTACCAAAAATCACACACTAAATTGCACTCAATAATTCATACTCAACTCTCAGGTCACACTAAATTGCTATATGGTTTATCTTTTAGATCACTTGCGGTCTTTGCAATATCTACTCACTTGAGATTTTTTTACTTGACTATGGTTTTGTAGTTGTTGGATCCACAAGTTTTCATCTATGAAAATGTTTTGGAAAAGACTTTTGGGAGAAGTGAGATTGGGTGGATAGGATCCACAAGCTGCAATGACTTCCCTCATTTGGGAAACCTCAATGTAATTTGTGGTTAGTCCAAAAACCTCAAGAAAGAAATCCACTTAATTAGTAAGTCACACTTCTCAACCACTTCAAGTTAGCAAAAGAACAACAAGTCTTTCTTCAAGTAGGCTTAAGTTTCACATACACACACACACATGAGCTGCAACAAAATATTTTCAAGTTGCACCTTTTGGAGTCCACGATAAATTCAACTCCTTAATCTAAGACATGTACAAGCCACTTTTCATTTTTCATAGATCACATTGAAGGTTATAATTCATACTCCCCTTCGCAAATTGCACACATAAAAATAAGCCGGACATGAAAATTTCATTAAATAAGTTGCACCTGCCAACATTGATTCCCCAAATCACACTCTTAGCCTAGGTTACACATTCATAAATTACACTCGTGCCATAGAAAGTCACATACACAAATACTATTCTCTAACAACACTATAGTGACCACACACTAATTTTTCCTTCCTACAAATTATTGGTACCAAAATCCATAGAGCTAAAGGAACAACTGAAAAGTTTTTCAAACTAGGGATACATAAGGTGAAACATCTCCCTTGAGATTCACCTTTCATGTTTCATAAGAAGAAAGATTGGACATTAAGATCATGTACCAACTATAGAGAAATCAATGGCAATAGTAAAGAATATGTATCCTACCTTAAAGATTTGTGAGTTTGTTGATAGATTATTTGTAGTATTATCTACAGAGATAGATCTAATACCAAAGTATTAACTAGAAAAAAAGAAAACATTAACTCCATCCAATACTAGATATGGATCCTTTAATTTCATAGTGACTTCTTTTTTTACCTAACTAACTCTACAAATATTTTTGATCAATCTTAAGTAAAACCAAATTTATGCCAAAGAATCTAGTGTACATTTTACAAAAATGAACGGAATATGTACAATACATCGTTTCAAGTGAGGAATTGTTAATAGATACAAATAATTTACAAGATATTTTAGATTTTCCTACTCCAAAAAATTTAAAAGACGTAAGAGGACTCCTAGGGATTAGAGAATGGTATCAATATTTCCGTCTTTTGAGTGCTTTATGTTGCTAAAAACTTCCTCAAGCCCATTGGATATGTTAATATTGTTTTGGTTCTAGAAAGGAGCACAAATCAAACCTTAATATGTCAAATATCACTTCACACTCTCTTTGGATGGCTTGGATATTACCATGAAAGTGGATTTTGTGTTGTTTCTCTCTCTTTTTTATAGAAAATTTACTTCCATCTTCATTCAGCTCTCTATTTTTTACATTTGGGGGAGGGGACATGGAACCTGAGGATGAAGTGAAAGTAGCACACACTTCCCCACCTAAACATGAAACTTTAGAGGTAGGATCAAAAGATGAGAGAGGCCAAACAAGAAGATGTCCAATACATTGAGCTCTATGACGAGTTTATTCCACATAAATAATTTGATGAGATTAAATAGAAATCCCAAAGAATAGATCCTATCGTAGGTAGCATGACTCTCTAATAAAACAATTGAAAGCCTAGATGGTCTCTTTGGAGACACAAGTTAGCTCTTTCCTTACTAGGAAGGAAAGAGAAAATCCTACTCTTATTGTACATGAGACGGCTAGGAAGGAGACTCTCCAACCTAGAAAAAATAAGGGGGGAAAAATCTAGGAAGACCGCCCTCTTGAAAGATTTGAAGCCACCAACCTTCATAGGGGGTGATCGAGAAAGAAACAAGGATGTAGTCTACACTTTTTTGGAGAAGTGGAATGACTTGCATCAACTAAAAGGCACACCACTTGAGTATCGTGTACTTGAAGTGAGTCTCTTGCTTGGCCCACAAAGCCTATAAGTGGTGGATGAGTCTCAAGGCAGAAAATTCCATCCCTACAAACTAGAATGTTTTGATTTTTTTCTTTTGAAGGATTTTTTCAAGAAAATGAAAGAGAGGAATTAGAATGTGTGGGATAGGATCACACAAAGAGGTAGACCAAAAGCACTGTACATATCCCACTATAGAGAGATCAACTTGAAACTCAAGGGGTTTGATGATTTTTGGAACACTAGGGAGTTTGTGAGAGGATTAGTCAACGCCATCAAGAGGGAGGTAAGAAGAGATACACACTAAAATTTTGAGGAGACTATCCAGTACACATAAATATATGAGTACCATAACCATCCTCAATATACTCCTATGGAGATGGATCAACCGCTCAAAAGTATATCACAAAATTTAAGAAAAATTAGTGATGAGGAAAACCAAGTCCTTTATAAGAAACAAAGACCACAAGGGCCTAAATTACCCACATAAGAGTATGAAAGGGCCAATATGGAAAACATGTGTTTTAGGTGCTTCTCTCTTAATCATGCACAATGGAGCTGTCCACTTCATAAAGGGAAGAGAGAAAAGGAGTTCCAAGGACTAGTATAGCCTCTAACAAGGGGAAAAATATGATCCACCTTGTGCAAACACTTCTGATACGTGGTAACTCTAGCTGCAAGGAGGTGAAGGTGATGCATGAGGACATATACATGTTGCTTGATTCATTCATTGTTGTCATTGTAGTTTGGACCACATGATTTGGTTAAGCTTCATGGTAGTATATACAAGACTAGGGTGAGATTCATGATAGATGATTTCCCCACTCTAATTTCATAAACTATGCTCTGGTCAAAAGATTAAAGATTCCCAACAACCCAGTGCACATAAATACATCGTATCCATGATGCAAAATTACCAAAATAACACTCTTGATTGTTTGAAGAATGGAAGTAGATTTTGTATTGAGAGAGAGAGAGATGTACCTAGTGTACCTCTCATTTCATCTTTAGAATTAGATACTTGGTTTCATTTTTTAGCATGTACAACAGATGTTTTTATTGTATAGTTATGATCTTGAGAATTGTATAGAAACTTCATCTAATATAGGCTTAGTGTATCTCAGCATCAGGAGGTAGAGAAGCAACTTTGGATTATTTAGATAAAGGCTTCATTAGACCTAATAACACACCTTGTGCATTATCAATGCTCCTAGTGAAAAAGAAAGATAGCTCTATAAGACTATGTATAAATTATAGAGCATTAGCCAAGGTAACGATCAAAAAAAGGTTTCTAATGCCTAGGTTGGAAGACTTCTTTGATGAGTTACATCAAGCTAGGTATTTTAGATAGCTTGATCTTAGGTCAAGCTACCATCAAATTAGGTTAGACCATAGTATGTCCCTAAAATTTCTTTTAGGACTAGATATGGGCAGTATGAGTTCTTGGTGATACTTTTGGTCTCATCAATGCTCCCACCACTTTCATGAAGCTCATGAATAGTGTTTTATGGTCATATGTAAGGCGATTTGTAGTAGACTTTTGTATGATATTCTTATCTATAGTAGATCAAAAGAGAAACTTGAGGAAAGTATTCCAAGCATTATGAGAAAATTCACTCTTTGCTAAGGAATCAGAGTATGAATTTTTCAAAAGAGAGGTTAGATATCTTGCGCATATAGTCTCCCAAGATGGAATCTAGATGGATCCTTACAATTTAAAAGATATTATGGAATGCCCACATCCCAAGAACCTAGAAGAGCTTTAGATCTTTCTAGGTTTGTCAGATTTCTATCGTATGTTCAAGAACTATGCCAAAATTGTTGTCTAGATAATGGCACGGCTTAAAAGGAAAGGGAAAACCTCTCATTGGGGAGAAATTGTTTTCTAGGTAATGGCACGACTTAAAAGAAAAGGGAAAACCTTTCATGGCTTAAAAGGAAATGGAAAGCCTCTCATTGGAAAAGTTGAAGGTAGCATTGCTATAGCTCCACTTCTGCATGTAATGGATCCCAATAAACCCTTTGTGGTTGAGATTGATGTGATTGATTTTGTATAGGAGTGGTTCTGGTTCAAGATGGTTGACAAGTGGCTTTTGAGAGCAAAAAGCTAGAACCAACTCAAGGCTAAATAGCATCTTCCACAAAAACAACATCACGACTAACCAAAATGCGTTTAGTATATGGATGATATAGACGATAGCCTTTGCTTTCAGAATCGTATCTAACAAAAACACATTTCACTACTTTATCATCCAATTTTTTATGATGTTGTTCGGGCACTAATGCATATGCCGGACAACCAAAAACACGTAGGTGAGCAACAGATGACTTGCGACCATGCCAAGACTCATATGGAGTGATAGAATACAATGCCTTAGTGGGACACCTGTTAAGTACATCTGCTGCACACATAACAGCCTCAAGCCAGAAACTATGTGGTAAATCCTGACTCTTGACCATACACCTTGCCATCTCCATGAGTGACTTGTTCTTCCGTTCAGAAACTCCATTTTGTTGAGGTGTATATGGCACTATACACTGATGTTTTATCCCATGTTAAGCTAGAAATGCATTAAAATCAAAAGACATATATTCCCCCCTCGATCAGAACGGAGGGTGCCCATTTTACATGCTGATAGATTTTCAGCCAAAACTAGAAACTGTTTGAAGCACATAAATACTTCAAACTTTGCTTTCAGTGGATATATCCATGCATGCCTGGAAAAATCATCAATGAAAGTCACGAAGTAAAGATATTTTCCAAAAGAGTGTGTCTGCATAGGACCACAGACATTACTGTGAACAAGCTACAATTTCTGAGTAGCTTGAACTGAACCATCTTTTGGGAATGATGAATGCTGCATTTTGCCCAAAATACAACCTTCAAAAACATGTTTACCAGGTGCCTCAAGTTTGGGGAAACAGGACACCATTTCAGATTTCTGCAAGCATATCAAACTAGCAAAATTTAGATGACCAAAGTGTGCTTGCCAAAGCTTTGCATCTGACATAGCCTAAGAATCATGTGTAGCACATGCTGAATCATTCACGGATCTTTCATAGTCTATGAGCTTATATAGCTCACGACATAAAATGGCAGAAGCAATAATGATGTTGCCATTTGATAGATCATGAATTGCACATCTGTCATCAACAAATTTCACAACCAAGTCGATCTTGGCTAAAGCTAAAACTGATAATAGATTCTTCTTGATCCCTGCATGAATAAAGCATCTGAGAATGTAAAAGAACTACCATCAGCAGTAGTGAAAATGATCTTACCAACTCCCATGACAGGATAAGAGGACTTATTGGCACATGTGATAGTATTCCTTGTAGGGGCAAGCTCGAGTGAAGTGAAGAAATTGCACTACGAGGTAATATATTTGGTTGCCCCACTATCAAAGTACCAAACATGTGAGTCTACTGTAGACATACACTGTTCATGAGAAGATGGCGCATAAGTGCAAATAGTAGTAAATGCCCATTCTTCATTCTGCACAAGGTTGGTAGACTCTATTTTAGAGGCCTCTGGGACAACCATTCCAACCTCTTTCTTCTTTGCCTCTTTTGCAACCAGTTTTGGACAACTCTTTATGACATGATCATTTGCTTTACAGTATTTGCAAAACAATTTCTGCTTTTCTGTTTTCTTCTCATCTCTGTCATCCTTCTTTGAGTGTGTAGAATTAATAGATTTCTGCTTACTCGTGGAAGAGCTTCATTTACCTTTGCCCTTCTGACTAGCCAGGAAAGCTTGATCTACAACATGCATAATGGACCTATTCTGTTTAGACTGGTCTTCCTGCAACAGAAGAGAGACTAACTCCTCAAATTTCAAGGCATTTGGATTGCCTTTCATCATCAAACGAAGAGTAAAAGCAAAAATCTGATATGAACTCGGAAGAACATTCAGAACAGTCTACGCAAGTGAACTGTGAGGCAAGAGTTCATCTGTAAAAATCAATTGTTCCTTCAAATATATGATTTTTGTCAAAAAATTGTCCATGGAATATCCTTCATTCATGTGCTCACTCTCCAATTGTTTTTTGAGGTAAGCAACACGAGCCTCATTCCTTGCCTGGTATAAAGTGGTAAGTGTATCCCAAGCATCCTTAGTTGTTCTGCAAGAGCGAATGTGAGGAATAATGGCACATTTGATAGACAAGGCTATAAATGCATGTGCCTGAGCATCTCTGCCATCCCAACAAATTTTCTCTATAGTAGGTGCAGTAGGAACTGTAGCACAAATAGGAACATGAAGAATATCATCATCTTCAATGCCATCTGCATCACCTTCAACAATTGTGTTTGCAAGTGAAATAGGATGTTTTTCAACACCCTATACAATATTCCACAATCCTTTTGCAACCAATACATGATGCATCATATAAGCCCACAATGGGTAATTGGTACCATCCAACTTATCCTCAACAGCCAACATACAGAATACATCACTACTTTCAGCAATGGCCATTGACTAAAATACCCTGATGCAAAAAATTAACTGTATCTCAAAAAGTTGAAGATAACTACCCTGTCAAGTTCTATTAAACCCGTAGCAAACTTTGAGATGCTTATGTTGGTGAACCAAAACCTATATATATCTTTGGCACAAAAAGACAAAATTGCCTGCATAAGCACTGTGATAGTGCATTCAAAGGCCAAAACGAGCTCACCAATTTTTGTACAATTCTAAGATTGTGAACGGAGAGGTGGCCACGATGCCCTGGATGAAGTGGCAACTTGCTCTAATACCAATTGTTGGAGTTTGAGGTTTCTTGAAGCATGTGAACAACACAAGGAAGAAGAAGAAGAATCTTGGAGCACAACACACAATACTGAATGTATTACCACTAGAATGTAAAAAGATAAGTAACCCGTTAAGGCTATAGGTGTATATACAAGCTGGGAGAAAAAACCTCTTAAAGGGGGAAAAAAAGTGCCCTAGTGGTCCTAGTGTGTCCACACACATCACTAGCTAAATATATCAACAAAGGTCGTAAGGCCCCGTTGGTAGAGACGCTTCAAGAGTTTGACTATGAGCTTAGGTATAAGAAGTAAAAATGTAGTGTGGTGGTTGACTCGCTTAAGCGCATGTCTATGCTCGATGAATTGAGTTTTACTCAAATCACTAGTGATCTACTTGATTCCATCATAGGGAAATGTATGCTTGATCCTACATATTCTAAGATTTGGGAAGCCATAGAGAAAGCGGATCTTGATACATGGATTTCCAATGAGGATGGAGTATTGATGGGTACTCAAGAAGGATTCAAGTGGAAGAACTATAGTATCCATGATGGATATCTGTTTTATAAAGTTAAGGTGTGTGTCCATGGAGATTTTGTGATGATACGGCATATATTGTAGGTCTCATGACACACATAGTGTGGGATACCCAAGAGTTAACTAGACTTTATGATCTTGTAAAGAGATAATTTTACTGGTTTGGGCTCCATAAAGTATGTGTTTAAACGCACAGAATGCTAGGGCAATAATGTTGAGGGATTAAGGATAGGAGGTCTTCTCCATCCGTTAGGGTATTCCCAATGGGAAGTGGGAGAGTATCTCAATGGATTTTACAGCAGGATTACCTAAGACATAGAGAGGGTAAGAATTGTTCTAGGTAATCATGGATAGGTTAACAAACATGTCTAGGTTTATTATGACACTTGAGTTGGATAGGTTGTTTATTGAGAACCTATATCAGTTATGTGGTCTTCCATCACACATTGTTTCATATCGAGATAGGAAATTTATTGGTTGCTTTTGGAGAGCAGACTTCAAAAGGTTGGATACTAAATTTAGCATGAGCATGGTCGATCATCCACACATAGATGGGCAAACAAAGAGGGTTAACCAAATCCTAGAAGATATGCTTTGAGCATTGTAAATTGTTGGAGTTACACATTTGCAGAAGCACGTGAACAGCACACGAAAGAAGAAGAAGCTTGGAGCACAATACACAATATTGAATGTATTACCAGTAGAATGTACAAAGATAAGTAACACGTTAGGGCTACAGGCGTATATACAAGCCGGGAGAAAAACCTCCTAAAGAGGGAAAAAAGTGTCCCTACGGTCCTAGTGTATTCACACGCATCATTACCTAAATATATCAACAAATCCCCCTTGGGAGTGATGCGGTGAACAAGGAGCTGGCACTCATGTATAAGGAAGTGCCAAGCTATGTGGAATCAATCAGCAAAAGGAAATAAGCCCAAAGCTTTGCGGAAAGCTTCAAACTTCTCCCTAGGTAGAGCCTTCATGAAAAGGTCTGCAATGTTCTCTTGCATGGGCACATATGCCAAGCTGATCTCTCTAGCAGAGAACCTCTCCTTGACATAATGATAATGATCCTCAATGTGCTTAGTGTGAGCATGGAACACAAGCTTCCTCGCAACTACCAGTGCACTCTAACTATCAGTGAAGATGGTGGTGGCAGAAGACTGACCAACACCCAAATCAGCCATAAGGCATCTGAGCCACACACACTCAACAGTCGATGTGAAAGTTGCCCTATACTCAGCCTCACAACTGGAAGTGGCCATAGTAGGCTTCTTCTTGCCCAACCAAGATATACATGACCTACCAAGCATGAAGCAAAAACCACCAGTGGACACACGAGTGTCATAGCAAGCCCAGTCACTATCAAAAAAAGCATGCAAATCTGGTGGTAGTGATCCCCCCTTGGGATAAAACAATCCAAGTATCCGGGTACCACTCAAGTAGCGAACGATGTGCTTAACTCTGAGCTTATTCTAATTAAACGGAACGTTCATCTCATAAGGCCATTGCTACCTTGACGTGCCAATTAAGAAAGGCTGAACAAAAATAGCCTCCTACGGTTTAGTCTCTAGATTTGTGGCCTTGAAATGACTCAGACAGTGAGAAACTTGACATGGGATTCTAAAGCTTGAGTATCTACTTGTTCAACAAGTGTGTTACTTAGGAAAATATTAGGAGCAAAGTTGTCCTTTTACTGAGAAATGATTATGCTTTCTCCCTCCTTTCCACGATCAATGCGACACCGTGCATGCCAAAGCTTTGCATCTGACATAGCCTGAGAATCATGTACTGCACATGATGAATCATTCACAGATTTTTCATAATCTATGAGCTTATACAGCCCACGAGATAAAATGCCAGAAGCAATAATCATGTTGCCATTTGACATATCATCAACTTTACATCTATCATCAACAAATTTCACAACCAAACCAATCTTGGCGAAGGCCAAAACTGATAATAGATTCTTCTTGATCACTGTCATAAATAAAGCATTTGACAATGTAAAAGAACTACCATCAGTAGTAGTCAGAATGATCTTACTAACTCCCATAACAGGATAAGAGGAGTTATTGGCGCATGTAACAGTATTCCATGTAGGGGCAGGCTCGAGTGAAGAGAAGAAACTGTGCTGCAAGGTAATATGTCTGGTCTCTCCACTATCAAAATACCAAACATTTGAGTCTACTATAGACATGCACTACTCATGAGAAAATGGGTCAAAACTGCAAACAGTAGTAAATGCCCATTCTTCATCCTGCACAAGATTAGCAGACTCTATTTTTGGTGTAGAGACCTCTGCAACAATTATTCCGGCCTCTTTCTTCTTTGCCTCTTTAGCAGCCAGTTTTGGACAGCTCTTAATGACATGATCATTTGCTTTATAGTATTTGCAAGACAATTTTTGTTTTTATGATTTCTTCTCATCTATCTTCCTTCTTTGATTGTGTAGAATTAGCAAATTTCTGCATACTAGTAGAAGAGCTCCATTTTTCGTTTCCCTTCTAACTATCCAGGAAAGGTTGATCTACAACATGCATAATAGACCTATTCTGCTTGGACTGATCTTCCTGCAACAAAATAGAAATTAAATCTTCAAATGTTAAGGCATTTGGATTGCCTGTCATCATCAAACAAAGAGTAGAAGAAAAATTGTGATATGAGTTGGGAAGACCATTCAGAACACTCTGCACAAGTGAACTGTTAGGAAGGACTTCATCAGCAGAAATCAATTGTTCCTTCAAATCCTTGATCTTTGTCAAAAAATTATCCATAGAATCACCTTCATTCATGTGCTCACTCTCCAACTATTTTCAAAGGTAAGCAACACGAGCCTCATTCCTAGCCTAGTACAATGTGGTAAGTGTATCCCAAGCATCCTTAGTTGTCCTGCAAGAGTGAATGTGAGGAATAATGGTACGTTTGATAGACAAGGCTATCAATGCATGTGCCTGAGAATCTCTACCATCCCAACAAATTTGCTCTACAGTAGGTGCAACAAAAACCGTAGCACGAACAAGAATTGGTAGAATATCACCATCTTCGACACCATCAGCATCTGCTTCAATACCTGTATTTGCAGGTGTAATAGGACGTTTTTCAACACCCTCCACAATATTCCACAGTCCTTTTGCGACCAACACATGATGCATCATATAAGCCCATAGCGAGTAGTTGGTACCATCCAACTTGTCCTCAACAACCAACATATGGAATACATCACTGCTTTCAGCCATGGCCGATGACTAAAATACCTTGATCCAAAAAATTGATTGTATCTCAAAAAGCTGAACAAGACTGGCCTAATGAATTCTGCTAAACCTGTAGCAGACTTTGAGACACTTATACTGGCGAACCAAAATTGGTATATATGTTTGGCACAAAAAGATGAAATAGCCTACATAAGCACTGTGATAATGCATTTGGAGGCCGAAACGAGCTCAGATCGTGATTTTGGCATGACAGAGTGAAGCAATTTTGATCTCCTAATCACCCTAAGTATGCACACCAAATTTCGTGTGATTTTGAGATTGTGACGGGAGAGGTGTCGACGATGCCCTAGATGAAACAACGACCTTCTCTGATACCAATTGTTGGAGTTAGATGTCTGCAGAAGCACGCCAACAGCACATGAAAGAAGAAGAAGCTTGGAGCACAACACATAATATTGAATGTATTACCAATAGAATGTACAAAGATAAGTAACCCATTAGGGCTACAGGCGTATGTACAAGCGGGGGGGAAAAAACCTCCTAATGGGGGAAAAAGTGCACGTGCAGTCCTAGTATGTTCACACACAGCACTACCTAAATATGCCAACATAAATGAAAGGAAAACCGATTGGGAAGAGTACTTACCTATAGTAGAGTTTGCATGTAATAGTGCCAAGCACCCTTCCACTAGGCATAGTCCATTTATGCTTATGTACGAGTTTCAGCCAAGAGCTCCTTATGGAGTAGGATTGCAGCATGAGAAATCCCAAGCTACAAAGGACTTGTTGGAAGAAATGAATGATATGCTTAGGCTTGCTAAGGAAAGCACTAGGAGAGCTCATAATAGGGCTAAGGCCTATGGTGACCCTCAAAGGAGACAAATCAACTTTGAGGTAGGAGAGCAAGTCTATCTTAGAGTTCCCTCTAGGTCCGAAACCATGAAAAAGGGATCTTGTCCCAAATTGTCCCCTAAGTATTGTGGACAATTCCCAATGCTTAAGAAAATAAGAAAGATGACTTACCAGCTCCAACTCCTTCAGTATCTCATGTGCACCGACTTAAGAGAAGGCTGGTGTCACTCTAACAAAATGGAAGTACCACCATGGGGAAGATCCACCTCATAAATGTTAATCTATGGAGAGGTGAGGATGGTATGATGACCATGAGTGATGCGAGTATACAAGTGAGTGAGTGACAAGCGCAAGCAAATGCACACACACACACACACACACACACACATAAGGCAAGATAAGGAGTGGAACAATGGAATCCTCTATATGTTCGGTAACTCAATTGAATTGTGTAAATCTTCAAACTTCTTAGAAAACAAGTGAAATCTGCCCCATGTATTGTTAAATTCACACTTGGATTCCATATAGAAAGTGCATCTCCCAAAGTTTTGGCCAACTCATTGAACTAGTGAGAGTGGGCGTGCACCCTCTCTGTGCATTTTGATGGCCTGGACAAGAATGGCAGCCCTATAATTATGGAAGGTGGGAGGAATTTTGGAAGGGTGTTCCTCGATGGTTATGGAGTTGATGTTCATTGGTTGGGAGCTAGTTCCTGATTTCACCATTGCTTTCTGATTAGTGCACGTGCTCTTTGTGGATGTGTTATAATAAGAAAAATGCATTACTATTGTTAACTTAGCCAAACCTTGTTCCCTTTCTGATACCGACATATTTTTCTTACATCCCTATGCAATGTGAAAGTGGATGTTGAGTGTCGAATATATGTGATGTGCTAGTGTGATTTGTCATGCTATATGCCTACTCTGAAAAGTGCATGATCTCAACATGATTCTAATGATATCAGGATATATTACAAGGTTTGCTTGGGAGGTTTGTTGATTTTAGATGCTTCCCTTATGGGATTACAAGAGTTCGTTAAGGTTTTATGCACTTTATCCTAAGATGATGATTTGTCTTGGTCGTGGGATTGTTTAGGTACCCATTTCCAAGTTGTTCTAGGAACAAAATTACATGATGCATTAGATACAACAACTTTTCATTTATATGTCCATGGGGTTGGGATTGACTACAATTGCCTAGAAGCTAAGAGTTTGTGGGAGGATTTGGGCATCAAGTAGGTCTTAGGTAGCCAAATTTGCAAGTTATGTGGTTCGACCTTCATAGACCGCTTTGGTATCCAAATTTTGAGTGCTCTCGATGGTTGATATCTCCCTGGCTTCATTGATAATCTTCTTGGCTTCTCATTCTACTTTTGGGATGGTAGCTTTGAATCTGGTGGAGCAAGCAGTTTCTCACCCTTCCACATCCATATCTGTTTCATCCCTAGGACAGGTGGGTATTTCCATTGCCTTGTTGTCTTCCTGGTTCATGATCCTAATTTTGTTGCTTTGCACACCTCCTAGGTTGATTTGATGATACAACACTCTTCTTTGGAAAAGAATGGAGTTCCATAGGTTGCCTAATCCGTCCATCAGAGTGCGAGACATTTTGCACAATAGTTCTAGGGGTACATGTAGCATCCTTTTCTTCAAGTTTAAATGTAGAAGAACTAAGAGACTATGTCAAATCATCATCATAGGTCGTACTACTTTCTAGTCCTATTGTGATGTGTTGCTCTTTTATTGAACAAGATGACTTCTAAGGTTTACGTTGGCTGCATGATCATAGATTCAATCTTGGCCCAAGATTAAAGATTGTGTGAGATCTTCATCATGGCACACTAGTAACTTCACAACCAAAGAAACATCTTGTATTGAGATGGGAGCTTTTGCCTCACCCATGCAAGGGGTTTCCACACCTAATCTTGTGAGGTAAGCCTCAATCAAGTTCATGTGTAAGTGCATATCGTGATATCAAGAATACTTAATGGAACTAGTAGTAGCTCTTGAATCAATCAAAGACCTAATCGTCATGAGTGTTATGTTGTCTCCACATCATCATTTGTAACTTGGCATAAGCCCCGTCAACTTAACTTCATTCTTTCTATGCATTCTAGAGCTCCATCCTGAGCTTCTTCTCATACTCCCTTCTCTTCTTGTTTATGCTTCTTAGCCATGTTAAGTCGTTTAAGCATTTCCTCCATTAAGGGCTCTTGATAGAGCTTGGCTTGGCAACCACTTATGTAATTGGGAAAAACATCTCCTTCTAGAGTGGCTAATTGAACTACACTGATGATTGATACTCTATTAATGATCATAGGCCCATAGCCACGTTTCTCGAGTTTATGAGCATTTTGTTTTAAAGTATACACCAATACTAGGTCACCTTCTCTCAAGTCTTTATCCTTCACATGAGCATCAAAATAAGCCTTCTATCTCTTCTTTGCCGCATATATTCCTATTATTGCCATCAATCTAGTCTCTTCTAAGCGTTCTAAGTCTATGATCCTAGATAATAGCTCACGATCTATCTTTTGATGCTCTTGTGCTACCTTTAGGGTGGGTATCAAGAAATCTAAAGGAAGCACAATGTTTTGGTCACTTGATATGCCCAAACAACATGATGTAGTTGTTTGTCCCAATCTGAATGTTTATTATATACCAGCTTAGTCAATACATTGCACAGGACCTTATTCGTACGTTTTGCATGTCCGATCGCTCGTGGATGATATGATGCTGACTTCTTGTGAATCACCATGAAATATTGTAACAGATATTCAATTACCTCATTCAAGAAGTGAGTTCCATGATCACCTATCAACTCTACAGGCAGTCCATAACTTGTGCGCGGACAAGAATTTTATGCATCATTCTTCCTAGTGGCTTTCTCTTCTACACATTTGGTAAGATAATATGTGCATAATTATGTATTCGGCATGGGAGCTCATTGGCATGTCTTGCACCTCTTCACATAGGTATATGCATCCATATGAAGGGTAGGCCACTAAGACTTGAAAATAGTATAGCTTTGATCACTCGACTAGGTCCAAAGTGTCCTCTTGCAACACCCTAGTGTGCAATTTCTAATATCTTCAAGTACTCACTTTTGTGTACGCATAGTCATAAATATTCATCTCTTCCACTCTTGTATAGATTATCTCCAATGAGTGTATAGTCTTGAGCTTCATGCTCTAGACTTCTTCATCATCCTAAAGTCATTTCTTGGGGAAACGTTCTCGTCCTTAGAAAGTCAACTTAGCGACTGCTCCAATCTGGTATTAGAGACACTTGATACAGAGTTGCATGTTCAAGTGGGGGTCTACTCATACATGATAGACAATCCTTTAACATCATATAGACATCTGCTTCCATGTTTGGCCAGTATACACCTAATTGTTTCAATGTTTGTAGGGTTTTATGCTTTGAATGTTGTTTCCCTATTGCATCTACATGTGCTAATTGCAATCATTTCTCATGCTCTTCCTCTTCCACACTACAAGCAAAGATTCCTTGGTCAATTTGCTTGTAAATACTTCCTATTTGGATGTGATATTTCTATGACTTGAATATCTCTTAATATTTAGTTCTTACATTGGATTTTTGGGTTCAAATGTAAGAATAGGCATCAATTGTTTTGCCTAGTTTGGAATTACTTCAAGGTTGAACAAATATGCATCAAGAGGTATATTTGACACAACTTGTGGTGAGTCTCCTAAAGTTAATCTCGAAAGGTGGTCCACCAGAAGGTGTTCCTTCCTTTCCTAACAACTACTTTGAAACCATTTTCAATTAGTGAGAGAAACCATCTTACTAATATGCCTGTATTGCAAGGTTTGTTCAACAAGTGTAATAAATCTTGATGATCTCTAAAGAATCTGAGCTTATTTGCTAGAAAATAATGTCTAAACTTCTTGATCGCATAGACCATGCCTAATCCTTCTCCTTCCTTGGTTGTGTAATTCCTTTCTAAAGCATTAAATTTCCTACTTGCATAAGCTATGGGAAGGTATATGTTTCCTTCACATGTTGGTTGTGTTAGCATGCATCCAAATGAACATGGAATGGATTATTCTAGTACACCATTGTCAAGATAGGGCTCGAGCACAAACATCCTTTCAATTTGATAAAGGATTTCTCATAGTCTTCACTCCACTCAAATTTCATTAAAAGATTGTTTAGAGGCTTTGCAATGATTGTGTACATGGTGATAAAACATTGATAATAACCATAATGACCCATGAAAGCTTGTACTTCCTTGACCATCTTAGGTCTCGATAACTCTGTTATCGCTCTCACCTTCTCTTCATCCATTGATATCCTATTCTTTGACACAATATTTTCATAAGATCTTGCATTGTCTGGCCATGAAAACACATTTCTCTAGGTTCAAGCATACTTGATATTCTTGGCATTTGTCAAAGATTTGCCTAAGTTCTAGGATTGAGTTTGTGTTATGTGGGAATGAGCACATAGATCCACATAAACTTCTAAATTCATTCTCAAGAAGTCCTTGAACACATGACACATGAGTCTTTGGAATGTTGTAGGTGCATTTGTGAGCCCAAATGTCATCCCACAAAATGCAAAGATTCCCCATTCATTGGCAAAATCCATCTTGTGTTGATCCTCTAGGGCAATGGCTACTTGATTGTAACCTAAAAATCCATCAAGGAAGTTGTAAAATTCCTTGCTCACTACACGTTCCAATAGATGTTCAGTGATAAGAAGTTGATAGTTATCTATTATCAAGGCATCATTAACTTTTTTCAAGTTAATACATATGCATAATTTCCCATTCTTGGGTACAACAAAAATGGGGGATACCCATTCTATATGCTCAATCTCATAGATAAATCTAACTTCTATTGATCTATCTATCTCTTCTTTTATCTTTGCTGCATAAGTATCATTATACATGTAAGGCTTTTGCTTTGTTGGCTTGGCTTCTAAAGTCATGGGGATCCTATGGGAACATATGTATGGATCCACTCCTATCAATTCCTTTGAATTCCAAGCAAACACATCTCTTTACTCTTTTAACACACTTATTAGTTCTTGCTCTTCATCCCTTGTTAAGTCACGTCCTATATATAGCATCTTTTCTCTCTGTCTTCGATTGGTACTATCACTTTCTTGGTTGTTCTTTACTATCGTACACTTCTCCCATGAGAGCTTTTGTCTTTTGCATTCTTACCATGATCTTTATGTCTTCTATCTCGTATTTCCTGAAATTCTCTAGGACTTCAAATAAGGATTATCGTCTTCTTCTTGTGTGGGGGAATTATTCTTTCATTTCTTTTTCTTATTTTTAGCGTTTACCTGCATAGTTAGCATCACTTTGTTCTTACACTCTTCCTATTGTTGAGGTCGTAGTTTCTACCAAGTAGAGTTTACTCTTCTTGTGAGGCACAAAAGGGATACATGATGATGGACTCTATATACTCGTCGCTTGCTTCTTCTGATACCTCTATACTCGGCTTATATTCCTCCATGATGTTTTTGCACAAGAATACTAAAATATCATATCCGTCTTAATCACAATGGAAGGTCCATTGTTCTTCATTTATTGATATGCCCATCATCACTAAGATTTATGCCCAACCATGGAGTTCAAACTCGTTCTCTGAAAAGATCATAGGTGCATATGCTGGTTCTTGAGGAATAATCTGTCTATGCGTGAAAGGCTTTGATCTGAGTGTGGCAAGAATGCAGATGGTACATGCAACGAACGATATTAAAACTAAGGAGGCAACAATCCACATCATTCCAATCACCTGTCAACAAACTAAATGAGATACTGCTTGAGTGCATCATATACTGAATAAAATAGAAAAGTCTACATAGATCCAAACAATATACTTCAAACAGGTCTGGGGCAGACCAAGAAGCCACCTTAATAGAACCATACAGATTGAACGAGGACAAGTAATCATGCTTGCTTGTGTCATACCGATCCTTTACTGGAAATAGAATGTATATACGTAGCAATGTCCACACCATTTGTATATGTAGCTAAATTGGCTACCTGGAGAAGTTAGCATAGAAATACTTTTTTGTTTGTCAAACTGAGTTTTCAGAATACCAGCCACAAGAACTGCATTAACAGCATGTAAGAAATGGTTCGTTCTGGATAGATTTTAAAGAGATTTCGTTAAAGGACCTCTTTTGAATGTGAACCCTACAATCCTGCACATTATTTGAAAGGTGTATAAACATCAAAATGTTTGAGTACAATTCTACAGGAACCATAAAGCAGCAGAGGTATGAAGATGGGACACAATGATTGTCACATTCAGATAATCTCAAAAGAGGTCAGAAATTGTCAAAAGACAAAAGAAATGGGCAATTTATGTCAAAGCTCATATCATAGATTCAAATCCCAAAACTGGAAAAAAAAACTTGCATCTGGGCTCAAACCATACATTCCAATCTTAAAACTGGAGAAAAATGGGGTTGACAATGGACAATAATATTCATAATATCAGTCAAAATATAGCATACACTGGTATGACCGAGGTGCTCAGACGCATCAAGCCTTCTGTCTAGCTGGAGTTCCCATTTATCACATTTGTAGAGTATTTGACACATACAATATGATGTAAAACCTCAACTGGTACTTGCTTGCATCCTTCTTAAAGCCCTATTTTCATTGGAACTAACTGAAGATCTCTCAATCAGTTTATCATTGCATGATTAAATAACAGCCTGAATATCAGCCTGAGTATCTGATAAAAAAGAAACCATTCTCTTCAGGATATACTTGCAGAAGCAATAGAGCATTTCATGATATGCCAGGACCTTTCAGACTACAAGACTTACCTTACAAGGTTTGCTACTGCAGATCCCAAAAGATCTGAAGCCAGATTATACATAAAAAAACTAAAAGCTCTCAAACGCTTGCTTTTGTCCTCCTAGTTCCTCTTCCAACCAATCTGACATTAATATCAGTTACATTATTGGATACCCTATGGCATGAATAAATCCAGTATTCTGACTGTTCATAAATACACAGAATAATCAATTATGGTATTGAATGTGTTTCACGTCAATTATCTCCTCTTGTCTCAAAACCTTACACAATCAAGGTAATGTCAGTTACATTATTGGATACCCTATGGGATGAATAAATCCAGTATTCTGAGTGTTCATAAATACACAGAATAATCAAGTATGGTATTGAATGTGTTTCACTTCAATTATCTCCTCTTGTCTCAAAACCTTACACAATCAAGGTATCAAATGCATAGAAGTCAATTCATTTAGTTGTATGGACACTTTTTCGCACAAGAATTCAAAAGACCATAATGGTAATAAATAATAGCAAAGATTACAAATATGAACCCTTTTCTTTACTCATCTTACAAACTAAATAAATTTTCCATATTGTCCTCTCAGTATATGTGCTATAAACTATTATGTTTCACAGCATGTGCAAGAGCTTGCTCTACAGGGCCCTGTAGCTCCATTCTCTTCCCGCTTCTGTAGATTTTGAATGTAGGTACAAATGTGACACTCAATTTGAGCAAGATAGGGATAATCCTCTCCATCTACCTGTAACCACATGATAAGAATGGATTAACTGTCCTAATTGTGGGAATTAAACTTAGTATTGTGATTTTGGGGAAAATTTGCACATGGGAAATAGAACTGTACCTTCACAAAAAGAATGCAAGTAAATTGCTTGCAGAACTGATCTAAAGTAGGTTAAATTTGGCAACAGTCATTCTACTTGGTGATAAATTCCACCACTTGTATCCCTGAATTCGAATAGGAAATACTTAGTACTTAGCAAGAGCAATCAAACTTATTTATAACAAAATTGTACAGAGGTGAGGCATCTACCTTACTAGGTTGCTCTTTGCTGGCACCTAGACAGATATATGTTGTCTTCCTGTAAAACCTCAGGTTATTATTGTAACTGAGAAACACTAATCACAATGCATTCAAGCTATAGACTACTTTTGACACATAGGAAGCAATAAGCTCATGCAAAGCATCACAATGAATCAGCAGACATGCAAGTACTTGATGGGCTTCACTATGTTACAAAACCTAAGCACTGTCACCTAATTGACATGCTTGGTTGTGTTTCACTTGACCCTATTATATGTGTTAATTTTCTTCTAAGGCACCCTAAATCATACCTTCTAATCACCCAAAAATGCATATAACATGCAGTGCACATGCACAATCCCGTCCAAGGATTCTGACTTTGAATTTCACCTACAAAAATGACTACTTCCAGGAATTGGACATTACAAGAGACCTCTATCTCCCTACAGTACTCACCTTAAGAACTTGGTCTCTGGATTTCTTCAGAGCAGTTTGAACATCGAAATGTGCTTGTGCCACCTCTTTATCATTTGGCATCCGAGCCCTCAGCACCTCATAGTCTTGTAGGGCATCCTCCCATCGTTCAAGCTGTAGAGTCAAATAATAATCTTAGTGTAATATGACGTGTATGATCATGTATACTTATCATTTGAAAGTAGAATCCCAAAACCATCAATGCTATTGGAGCTTGTCTTGACAAGCACGAAGTTCAGAAAACAAAATGTGACATCTTAAAAATGCATCAAACATAAATATACTCACTTTTACACTGCAATGTGCCCTTCTCATTAGAGCCTTAATATAGTTGGGTTGAGCACCTAAGGAAGCATTGCAATCTTCTATGGCTTTCTCCCACTGTCCAAGTTTTGACCTGCATGCTGCCCGATTGCAAAGCAAGACAGCATTGGTAGGATCACTCTCAAGGCCCTCCCCGTAAATTGCACATGCCTCAAAGAATCTCCCAGACTTGAAAAGCTCATTTCCAGATATCCGACATTGATCCACAACCCGTGCTTTTTTCAGCAGTCCAACAGCATCCAAGTTACGTGGATCTATCTTGACAGCAGCATGTGCAGCCTCAATTGCAGCATCAAATCTACAAATTCAACAGATATGTTTTAGGATCTTCCATCGCTGCACAGCATTAGCCATATTATAGAGAAGGAAGTACCATGTACACCAAAAATTATCAGGCAACAAGTACATATGATTCAGACAAATCAAAGAAAGAATATACACCACAGTCTCACTTATCTCCATTGCATAGAAATGAGGCATTTAAACATTCATTAACAGCCATGAGTCTCAAATTCTTGAAATGTATCCGTACACAGTCATCCAGGTCTACAGTTTAGTCTTAACTAGCATATGCTTGGCTGCTTATCCAACAACAGACACTTCATTGACCATGATTCACTTACATCTAAAACCTGATGCAGTATGAAATTGCAGCTCTCTGTGGAAAGAACCTAAAAGTCAAAAATCTGACTTACCTAGATAGTAGAACTCCCATCAAAGCTGAAAATGAGCCAGATGGCCAATATTTTATTGTAACTATATTCATTGACCATGATTCACTTACATCTAAAACCTGATGCAGTATGAAATTGAGGCTCTCTGTGGAAAGAACCTAAAAGTCAATAATCTGTCTTACCTAGATAGTACAACTCCCATCAAGGCTGAAAATGAGCCAGATGGCCAATATTTTATTGTAACTATGTCATTTTATAGTTGCAAAGCTAATATATGGAGCTAGAACCAAAATTAACCCACTACAAGAATAATGGATCCCACATGAGGTATCAACTGCTTACTGCATTTATACAAGTATGTTTCACTGCCTTTACAATATACAAGCTACAATCAGTCATGAAGGTTCAATATATTCATCCACTCAGCAAGACCATTACAAATACTAATATATCAAATAAGATGAAAATGGCAAGACTTCCCATAGAGTGAAGTGTTAAGTAAGAGCTTACTTGCCACGTTGCAGTTCAATGCTGGCCTGTAACATATGAAGGAAAGAATCTGCTGGTGCTATTCCAAGCTTCTGCAAGGAATCCTCTAGTCTTTGGGCTTCTTCACACATTGTAGACGCCTCATCCAACTTATGAAGCTTCAATAAGGCTTCTGCTTTGTAACCAAGAATCTACATTCATGTAGAATATGTCAGCATTGGAAAGAATGTTGCTGGCTAAAGTTATTCTGTTACATGCTTTATTGAGAATAAAGAATCACAACTACTAAAATATGCAAACTGCATTTATTCATGCACACCAGATCTTTGTTAATAGTCACCATTTATCCTTTCACGTGTTCAAAAATAGCTTACCTTACAACTAATGGCTTGAACAAACACAAGAAAAGTGATAACTCAACAAATAAAAGATGATGGGAAGAACAAGAAATCATAGAATTACACACAAAAACATGAAAACCATGCAATAGTACAGAGATAAAGAAAAGAACAACATACAAATATGTCATAATGAATAGAGGTACATATTAAATAACTATGTAGATCTTTATAACAGTATCTATAAATACAGCATGCATGTTCGTACATATGTTAAATGCATGAATGTATGTATAAAGCATGCATGCATGCATGCATGCGCGCATGTACGCGTGCATGCGCGCATGTACGCGTGCATGCGCGCATGTACGCATGCATGTACATATGTATGTATCTATGCATGCATGAATATATGTATGCATCTATGCATGCATGAATATATGTATGTATGCATGCATGCATGAATATATGTATGCATGCATGCATGTATGTATGTACATATATATGCACATTTGGACACATACATATGATACATACAATGTACTTACATACATCACTAGAGATAAAGGAACTTTTCCCCAAAATATGCCCTGTAATTCAAGATATGTACCAAGATCAGAGGGAGTCCTAAGCTTGTATAACACAATCACATAGGCAAACCAGGAGGTAAGGACAAACTATCAAAGTTGTTCACAAACATACAAGTTATAGCCAGCAAAATCCTGAATACATCACAAACTGAGATAGTCCTTCCAAACATAATTGTTCAGGTGCAAAAATCACAAAAGGTGCAGGTCAATGTGTATGCAGCACTGATACATATTTAAAGCATATACTCAATGTCTACATGTTTTTCATAGAGAATATAATTTGTTTAGAAAATTGTCATATGAATTGCCTCCAGGATATGTATGATTTCATTATTCAATAAATGCAATGGAGGTTAGAAAAGACTATGTCATCTACAGATGGGCAAAACACTTTGAAGAGGAAATATGATGACAATTCTAGAGATAGCACATGGACATAAGTCGGCATAGGACCAGATAAACCATGTGCATGTTACACACGAGATGAGATGAATACATTCATGCAACGATTGAAATGTTATGGTAAAACAATTCATAAAATTGATCCTCGGTGAATTTTTTTTGAAATCTGCTCATAGTAATCATACAAACATACTAATCTAGCACTGATCATAGGACCTGCTTAGTACTTAAAACATTTAATTGCAATTTGCTGCAGACCATATATAAGAGAAAACTTTTTTACTTCATGAAGCATAGATACAGTCGTCAGTGCCTTCATTTGTCATAATACTTGATCAACATCTTCCACCATAATTGACTGGAATGAACTAAATGTAGGAAATGTCATCCTACAGACAGCAACTAGGCATTGTTTCAGCTTTAAGGCAGATCTATCTGACTTAAGAAGAGACAGAAAGCAACATACCTGAGCTGCAGAATCAGCCCCAGCAATAATCGCCTTAGAACTTTCTTGTAATCCCTTCTGCCAGTCTCCTGATTTTCGAGCTTCAATACACCTTGAGATGTGTCTCTCGACCACAAGAAGAGCTTCTGTGACGCCACCATCATCTTTTCCAGCCAAAGCTTGAATATGTCTCTTTGCACTCTCAACCAATCCTAGTCTATACAGAAGAGACTTATAGATGAGTAAAATCAACATTCATCCACGGCAAGAACCCTGCTATAGGGCACACTCAAGACTTGTTTCGTTAAGACATGTGGGTGGATTACCGCAAATATAGATGCACTGCCCTTTGATGTGCTCGTACATAGCAGGAATCCAGCTTTATAGCTTCCTCACATTCCAGCACAGCTTCTCCTAACCTTCCAAGCCCAGCAAGAGCAGCTGCTCTATTGCTTCTGTAAGGAGCATGGTAAGGGGAAAGTAGAATGGACTTGTCATATAACGCTAGAGCCTCAGCAAAGTTACCCATCTTATATTTAATATTGCCAGAATTTTTAATGTCTTCTGGATCAACTGACTCTGACACGTGTCTTGAGTCCTCGAGCTTGGAATTGTTTCTAGGTGCCATAACACCATTGAGGATATTACCACCAGATACACAATTGTTCCGGTTACCAGTACAAAGGTTATTATTCTTAATACGATTTGGCATGCCATCAATAGATCCATGTACTCCAAGTAACCCTTTGACATTGGAATTATTAGTCATGGTTGCTGGATCATCAGCTTTCCTTGAAGATCCATCCCCAGACTTCATGTCATTGGCAATTACCTTGCTGTTTGGACACTTCACTTTTCCAGATCCATGACTGTTGGCGCCAATCAGAATGTTCCCCATTCCTCTAGCAATAGCAGCATCTCTGTTGTTGATTGAGTTGCCTGTAGTAGAAAATCGTTTATCAGCATCTCTATGGTCGTTAGCCAGGACATCTTTTGAACATAGGATGGCTCCATCACAACTTCCATTTGATGTGAAAACCTTTTTCCCTGATTCCTTGCCCATAGGGCTTCCACCGATTGCGTTAAAGGAATCTGGAGATCCGCTACTATCAGCAGAAGACCACCTTCTGGACTCCTTCGATCCATTAGGATTTTCCCCACAAAATGATTCGCTAGAACTACTACTTGCAGACTTCTGGCACCCGACTACTAGGCCTCCAGTTAAGCACTCTCTTGAATTTCCCGCATTTAGTTTGGATTTTGACACGAGCTGTTCTCCGGACTTGAAAAGCCTATTGGGAGGATCTACATTACCTCCTCTTGGATTTCCCTTGCTCGTTGAGGTAAGACTCAGCTCCGCCGACTTATGAATTCGTGGAAAAGGAGCAGCTTTCCCGCAACTATTTGATTTGCTTGGAATAGAAGGCTTTGGACAAACCTGCCCTGCATTATTCTTGCTCGGTTGAGTTCCGTTGGGTGACGTATTATTAGCATTATTGTTGCATAATGTCATGGAAACTGAATTAACTGAATCCGCTTCCCTATCTTTTGACTTCAACTGATCAGGTCCATTCCCGTTCGGAGGGTCGCCCACTCCTTTACTGCGACATGTATTGCTACTCTTGCTAGGTGTTGCAGTTCCATTGCCGCGGACTATGGAGCTCTTCGTATCGGCAATACCATTGTCGAGCTGATGAAAGCTTTGAGTTGTTGAGTCAGTTGTCTTAGCGGGTTCAGTATCATTACGGACCGCCTTAACATAAGATTCGACAGAGCCTAAATCAGAGAGAGATTTAACGTCCGAACTCGGACCTACCATAAGAGTACTCCCCCGGAGGCTTCCACTAGAAGATGATATTTTACCAACGACTGGCGGCTCTTTAAGACAGCTTTGAGAAGGATGACCACGGCTGGTGCTGAGGGGAGTGCAAGACGTTTGATGAGTCGTCCAGAGATGATACTTATCAGCATCCCTGTTAGGACTGTAGAGCTTACTATGAAAAGCACCTACGTAATAATCCATGGCACTGGGATGTTTACGCCTCTCTGCATGACACTGGGCCATGTCGTCGCAAAGCAAGGAAAGCCCTCCCAGACCAAAGAGTAAAGTCCTGCAGCCTCAGGTCCCTCAAAATATCCTTAATCTGAGAAGGTTTTCCCTCCAAGCGACTCACAGATGTGATTCGGCTCTATGTTTGGACAGACCTAGCTAATATTGGACATAGCTAGGCGGACCATTTTATCATATTGCGGCCGCCCACATTGTGACGCACGAAGCCTTGTTCGCTGATGAGTATCACGGCTCTCACTTGAGACATTTCAGAGAACAGAGGAAGGCAACTGTCAGCCACCTCGATGAGGAAAGGTGATGCACAAGCCGATGTTTGTAGCCGCTGCATTGCATGGAGTAGCAGAGGAAGAGGCTTAAAAGGAAAGAGGATGTGTGGCATGGACGGGGATCAATTGAAGAGCAAGGCACAAGTGGCTTGCTGGAGACTCGATTTAAAATGGCTCACCTCTGTGTGATGGAGTGGTGATGTTGTGTTGCTTGGCATTAAAGCTGTGCAGATGAGGAGAAAGACGAGGGACGTATGAAGAGGGTAGGAACGATGATGTCAGAGAGAGAGAGAAGGAGGAAGTTGGCTCAATAATGAAGCCAGGTGGAATGCGAGGGAAAGCAAAGGACTCGCAAAAATTGAAAGGAATTGCGATTCCCAACAATACATCGAAGGCTAGAAAGAACAGATGGGAGACATGGCCATGCCAGATCATCAGATAGGAGTGAAATGTGATCATGGGAGTGAACAGATAAGGGATCATGCTATTGCATCTAGCCATCCACAATGGACTCTTTTTCTGTGGCATGTGATGGCATGACCATCCCCAATGGGCTCTCTTGATAGGCCATGGCATGTCATGGCTTGGCCATCTGCCAAGGAGTCTCTTTTTCGTGGTATAAGGTTGAACGTGCGCTGCACACGATTGGAGCCTGGAGGGATCGATGAAGGCCCCGGGGGTTATGCACAGTTGTAGATGGCAGTTAAAAGAAGATCAAATAAGATAAGGTATGAAAAGCGGGAAGCGGACTGCATCAGGACTGGGAAAATGCATCTAAAGAAAGCGTTTTCTAGGATGATCTGCAGTGTTGGCAGCAAACTCGTTAACCCGGGGGAGGGGAAGTTTTCAAAAGAGAGAGTTGGAAGATCTGCGAAAGACAGGTTACAGCTACACAGAAAAAGGGGGCCAAGATGTCATTACGCAGAACATGAGCGAGATTTGAGGGGGAGGAATGCAGGAGTCTGGAGAGCTATGACCGTCCCATCTCCGTGATGAGTCTGCGAGGGGGTGGCATATACACATGGGATGTATGGAGCAGGTCGCTGTTTGTGGAAGCATGTGACAGCCAGCTGTTGCTCTGCAAGACGCTTGCTTTCCTCCATCTCATGTGGCAAGGTCGCTTCCCCTTTTCTCCTTCTCTCATCTTCATGTGAGCTGCCAGCCATCCGCCGGTCATTCCCACCGCTTGAATGGAGAGACTCGCTGGCCATGTTACCTTTTGATCTGCTTAATCGATCCCTCCAAGGAGTGCCCATTTCGACTTTTTTTTATTTCCTTGTTCCCTGTGACAATGGCGCACAGCAAGAAGGTGTCAGGATGGCGAGAAAAAGGAAAGAGAGCTGTTTCGACCCTCGTGTACTAGCTGCCTCCATCTTCGTGTCATGTTCCTCCCCGCCTCCCTCTTGGCGACCCCACCATGATCCGCCGCCTTCCAACCTCCGTCTCCTCCTTTTGCCTTGGAAAGGCTACGAATAAGGATTTAGGATTCAGGATTCAAGACTCGCTCGGCTCTGGCCCCCGGGATCTGTAGGCTGATCTCACTTCTCAGACTTCTTTTGTTTTTTGTTTTTTTATAATAACAATTTAAATTGTTTTTTGTTTTCTCTCAATAACATTTAAATTGTAAATAAATTTTCCATATAATTATAACAATGATTTTTTATTTCAATAACAATTTAAATTGAAAAATCATTGCAATGATTAAAAGCAAGTGAGCCTCATGAGGGGACAAAAGGTTATTATTTTTTTTTAATGTTTTTTTAGTAAGTTTTAAGCAATCTCTCTTTTGTTGAATTCTTAGGGTCTCATGGGTGTTATGCCCACTCATTTGTAGAGTTGCTTTTTTTATTAATTAAAGTTTGGAAGAAGAGGTTATTATCATTTTTTTTTGAAAAAAAAACAATTTAAATTGAAAAGTTAAAGCTATGGGGAGTAGGCTTCGATTGAACTTTCATTTTGAAAAAAAAAATTGAAAATAAAATTTCTATATATCATGCTTAGTGTTCTTACACCCTTATTCCCCAATTCATTGTCCCTTCAGCTTCAAATCATTTTGTTCTTCTACATAGGATTTGCAGGGGCTCGTGTTTTGCCATATACGTGAATGGCTATCTCGAGGATTGCTCAATATTTTCATTGTTTCGCCTAGAAATATATGTTTTTGGCTCTCCATTCTCGAGCCCCTATTCGAAAGGATTATGTTATGAGCATATCTACAAGGAATTTTTGCAAAGAAACATGATCATACAGATCTATGTCACATGTGTGAACATTATTACACTCTGTGAACACGAAAAAAAGTGGAAGAGAGGGATATTTCACGTAAGAGAGGGTAAGAGAACCTAACATTCACATAAAATCGAGGAGTGCATTGTTGTGTGCACTTTGTTTCATGTGTTGGCATAACCAAGCTCAATGTTCATTAGCCATGTGTGGATGTAGAAGCATAAATGACCAAAGGAGATAGGCTGATTGACATTCCAATAGGGCATCGTCTCATGTGAATTCACTCTTAAGTTTTCTTGAAAATTTCTTCACATTACCTAGATTTTTATAGTAAGAACTAAATTTGAAAAATAAAAACATTATAGTAATGTCTTTTTAATGGCGAGAAAATAGGAATGGACCAATTTTTTAGACATGAGCAATAAGTATGAAGACCAACTTGGACCCCTATGCATACAAAGCCCATGATCTACTTTTATTGCCAACTTGTGTACATGCATACAAAGCACATGAACTCCTTCCATAAACTTGTGTACTTTTTATTGCCAACTTGTGTACATGCATACAAAGCACATGAACTCCTTCCATAAACTTGTGTACATGCATACAAAGCCCATGAACTCCTTCCATAAGTTAGAGGTCTTTTCACATTAGTATTTTATCTTGCTAGCTCACTCATTGCTTTATACTAGGGTTTCTTTTATGTAACCTCCTTTACATATATATGATATGTTATAATGTTATTGGAACATTCTTTTATTTTATCATTTAAAAGAAGAAGAAATAGAAGTTTGTTCTTACTTCCATGTTCCTCTCTTCTTTTCTTCTTGCGCTTGTGCTTGTATGCTTTGAAGATCGCTTTCTCTCTTCTTTTATCCTCTTCTTCTTTACATGGTATAAAACAACGGTTATGGCTTGAGTTAGTGAAGAAAGCAAGAGAAGTGGTGGAGAATAAAAAGTGTATCATGTGGCTTGAGATAGTGGAGCAAGCAAGAGAAGTGGTGGAGAAGAAAAATTGTATCATGTTCTTCACTTGTGTGAAAATATTACACTCCTTCAATGGACTCTACACCCTCACAAATGAGATCTAGTTGAGGTGATTTCGATGCCAAAGAAGGAAATTTTTTACTTTGGATTGGTAATTTGTAGTAATTTTTTATAGCCTAAATGATGATCCATTCATATTTTGGGTGTTGTTTCTTACTTGGAGTACGTTCACATGCAAGTTTGTAAACGATCATGTTTTTATCAAATTTTGTATCATGGAAGGCTACATTGGCAATATCTAGTTGTACTTGCTATATCCAAGTGTAGTATGGCAACTTGTATCATTCAAACATTTTTATCATAAAAAATGATAAATTCAAAGTGAAATTTTTCGTTTTAAGGTTTTCACTAAAAGTCTAATCTTTTATACAAATGGAAAATGCTGAAATGGACCAATCAATTGATGATAAGCTAGAAAAAAAGTCAGATCCATCTTGAAGATTTAGAATGATCGTTTTTTTAATGGGAAAAGGCCATTGAAAATGCCTTGAAAGAGACCATGGAGATCCCCCAACAATCGCTAAAATGAAACCTGCAAAACTGTAGATCAACTAAAGGCATGTGGATTGGAATCAAAGAGCACAAAACCTGCAAATTATCTATTAGTATTCAATACACTAAAGGCATGCAAGATGGAAAAACACCAAAGGAGGCTTCAAACAGTTTGGTCATACTATGTGAGACTAATGAAAAAGCAAGGAAGTTGCAACTTAAGAATGAGCTTGCTAGGAAGTGTGAATCCCTTGGGAAACCTTGGATGGAACTTGATTGAGGGTTCAAGATATTGAGAATGGGTGTAGAGAATGAGGTTCAAGAAATTAAGGTTGAGGACAGTGTTCAAGACACCAAAGTTGCGAACACGGTTCAAAAAACTATGCGAGAGTGAAAAGATCAATTCAAGGATACCTAGGGATTTTAGGGGCTCGTCACCAATGTTAGAGGGATACATTGTTGACAGTGATCAACCAAAGGGGGAAGAATGTCATAAATTGAAAGGTAGGAGATGGTTGAACCACACCCTAAGCAGGAAGATTAGGAATTAATCCTCAACCATGGATTATGGGGCAAGTGGTTAGCCCATCATACTCTTAGATAATAGTTCACGAGTTCAATTCACATTGGATACAATAGAGGATCGCAAAGTTGATAGACAAAGTAATCAAGGCATGTCCATATGCATCTCTAGCATGGCATCAAAGTTGTTTTGGATTGTTTGGTGGTGTACTTAACATAGTCAAAATATGCGCTCCAAGAGGATTGGAAATAGTAATTGCACCATAACAAGGGCCTATAACATCCTCAACACCACATGCATCAACTACATTATGATTATTACTAGTTGCAACAACATGTATTTCAAAAATTTGCACAATATTCGACAATCCCTTTAAACAAATACATGGCATATCATGTATGTCCCACAATGGGTAGTTGGAATCATCCAGCACATCGTCAATGGCCGACATACATAATACATCAATGCTCTCAACCATGGTCAATGATTGTACCTTGATGCAAAAAAATGATCATTTCTTGAAAATTTTGAGCAAAAGTAGCCTATGGAGCTCAGCTAAATGTATATTAGACTTTAGGATGCATGCACTCGTAAAAGAAGATCCAAAAAATTTTGGAACAAAGGAAAAAAAATTCTTACGTGCAGTGATATTGCATTCAAAAGTTGGTGCGATCTCAAATCAAAATTTTTCTTACATTAAGATCTTGAAGATTATTTGTAGTATATATCACCCTAACAATGATACATTTTCTAGTGATTTGAGAAAGTGAGCAGGAAATATTTGAGATGCACCTCAAGAAGCAATTGCTTACGATAATACCTATTGTTGGAGTTTGAGAAGTAGGAATGCACACCAAAAACAAGATGAAGAAGATGAAGCTTGGAGTACAAAACACAATGTATTATTGAGTGTAGAATGTATGAAGGTAAGTAGCCCATTAGGGTTATTGGTGTGTATACAAGTGGGTTTGGAGGAAAATCGTGTAATAAGGGAAAGCCCCAATGATCATAAATATGTTTACACACATCACTACCAAGATATACTAACACATTCTAATAAAGTATGAAATAAAATAAAATAAAATAAGGAATTATGTACAAACATTAAGATGAGGTGGAGAAAGATAAAATTTCTCAAATGAATTCAATAATTTCTTAAGGGATCATGGAGTAAGATGAAAATTTTCATGCAAATTAAACCACTAAATTTTCTATCCAATACCTAGGTCCCTTCATACACCTTTTCTGCTACCCTACAACAAAACTCTGATTCACCTGCATTATGCTGATCCAAATCACCTAAGCTTTTAACCACACTTAGCATGGTACAAGATAGACCATGCAGAGATGTAGGATATGCAAAAATTAGGGTTATAAAGAAACACTAATTTCTCTGCACATAAAATTGATTTCAAGAAGCCCTCTTAGGGAAAGTAAGAAACATATATGAGCTACAGAATGCACCTTAAATCTCTTGAATTGTATATGTACTAGTTACAACTATTATAAGCAGACTATGTATGTACCTATAAGGACTAGAGGGGATGTGGGCTTGATAGCTCCTCCTTTGTGCATATAACTCCCTCCTCTACATTTTTCCTAGCTTGGATTGCTTTGTTTCAGCTCCTTGAGTCTTGGATGGCTCTCTCCTTGAGCCTCCTTGAGTACATGTCTCTTAGTCTTCAATGACCTACAAGACTTCAATGCATTTGATGACTCTTCACCTTCTTCTATAGCTTTTGGATGCCTCCCCCGACTTTTTCGTTGCCTTAGGACTGCCTTGCCCAACCTTGAGACCGCCCTAAGTGATTTGAGTCATGAGTTTTGTCCACATGTCTTTTCATCCCTTTGTCCACCTAAAGCTTGCATCGTTCACATTTTCAACACTCTCCCTTAAGCTAAAGGTGGTAGTGTCCATATCAAGCAAGCTCATAACTTTTTAAAACTTTGTTAACTTGGTCACGCCCAAGCTTTTGGTGAAGATATCTACAACTTGGTCCTTTGTACCTACAAAATGAACATTAATGCCCCCACTTGCAACCTTTTCCCTCACATAATGGTAATGCACCTCAATGTGCTTGCTCCTTGCATGATACATGGGATTGTTAGCAAGATGTAGGCGTGACATGTTATCTCCATAAAATGATATTGGTCCAAGTTGTATACCAAGATCTTTGAAGAGCTCCTTGAGCCACATTGCTTCACATGTATTGAGAGCCAAAGCTCTATATTCAGCTTCTGTTGAACTCAATGAGATTGTGGGCTACGTTTTGCTCATCCACGAAATTGCTTTTCCACCTAGCGTGAAAACATAGCCAGAAGTTGACCTTCTATCATCAACACTAGTCCCTGCCTAATATGCATCACTCCATTTGCCCCCTTGCTTCAGCATGCACCCTTTTGCATCAAATATAACCTACATACCTCTCTCTACCATCTATCCTACAGAGTTAAGGTTCTTGAAAATGGATGGAACATGGTGCACATATTTAAGATTTTTGATAGATTTACCTTCACCTAGCTTCGCATCTCCCACATGTGTAATGGGATGCTCAATGTTATCTCATGTCTCCACACAACCTTTTGAGCTTGAGTCATATGAATAAAAGATTCCTCCATACATGACATGTGATTAGAGCATCCAGAGACCACTTTGTGTCCTTGGAATAACTAGTGTAGTGATGTCTCATGGATAGGACTTCTCATCATCCTTCTTGGAGTTGTTAGCATAGTTTGTTTGCTCCTTCTTCTTCCTTGAACTAGCAATTTGAAGAAATATAATTCTGTTTACCACATATAAAACAAGTTTTACCTTGATGAGGGTTGTTCTTCCCTTTGCTATTCTTGCCCTTCCTTGAAGATGATGCCTTGCTATCTCCTTCTGAATTCGAATCTTCTTCGTTGGACTGCTTCCACTCACTTTTTCCTTCTTTCCCCTTCTTGCCACTCTTGCCTTTGCCTTTGCTAGCATATAGGACCCGTGAGTGACCATCGTTCTTGGATGTGTCTCCTATGGCAACCTCTATCTACCATTAGGTGTGGGATCAACTCCTCAAGAGTTGGTAAAGGATCTCTATACAGGATGGTAGTAATGAGGGGTTTCCACTTGTCTTCCCTTCACAACCCATTGAGAGTAATCTGCACAAGTTCTTCCTCATCTACTTTGCAGCCAATGGATGCCAATTGCTCCCTCAACTGCTTCACCTTCAAGGTGTAGTCAATAATAGATTGACCATTGCCCTTCTTCAAAGAATGGAGTTCATTATTAAGTTGTATCTTTTTGCTTCTTGTGGAAGTGGCATATATCTTCTATAAGGCCTCCCAAACATCTCTAGCATGATCAAAGTTCGAGATATGACCAATCATAGTGTAAGAGATTACCTGTGATATGTAGAAGATAGCTCTCCTATTCCTTTCCTCCCAATCCTTCAACATCTTCAATTCTTAATTGTTGATCTTTGGATCTTTGGATCTTTGGGATCCACATTGGGATTATCTTCATCTCCACACATAATAGGCCATACACCTTTGCTCATGAGGTAGTTCATGACTCTAAACCTCCATGGCTAGCAGTTGTCTTTGTCAGGCAACTCCACTTTTTGACCTAGATCTACCATAATGAATAGGAAATTAGGGTTATAATGAAATGTACCTCTTAGCCTTGATGTCCAAGCTTTTTCTCCTTCTCCTCGAGTCTTCAAAGGATGTTTCCTGCTTTGATACCAACTGATGGAATTTAATCCCTTAGATTTTCACACTAGAAGTGAAATGAACCCAATACCTAGGTCCCTTCATACACCTTTTCTACTACCCTATAGCAAAACTCTAATTCACCTGCCTTACAATGATCCAAATCACCTAAGCTTTTATCCACACTTAGTATGGTTCATAAAACTCATAAAACCTTTCTAACAAGCTATAGAAAACCTTAAATGGATCTATTTAGGTCAGTCAACAACTCTGTACAAGATAGACTATGCAGAGATGTAGGATATGCAAAAATTAGGGTTACAAAGAAACACTGATTTCTTTGCACACAAAATTGATTTCAAGAAGCCCTCTTAGAGAAAGTAAGAGACATATATAAGCTACATAATTCACCTTAAATCTCTTGAATTGGATATGTATACAAAGAGTTACAACTATTATAAGCAGACTATGTCTATACCTACAAGAGACTAGAGGGGGTGTGGACTTGATAGCTCCTCCTTGCTTGCTCCTGCTCTGTGCATATAATGCCCTCCTATGCATTTTTCCTAGCTTGGACTACTAAATTTTAGCTCCTTGAAACTTGGATGACTCTCTCCTTGAGTCTTCTTGAGTATGTGTCTCTTAGATTTCAATGATGTACAAGACTTCCATGCATTTGATGACTCTTCACCTTCTTTAATAGATTTTGGATGCCTCTCCCAACTTTTCCAACACCTTGGGACTGCCTTGTTTGAGTTTGCATGACCTTGAGACTACCCTAAGTGATTTGAGTCGTGACTTTTGTCCACATTAAGGTCTTTTGACCCCTTTATCCACCTAAAGCTTGCATAGTTCACATTTTCAACAGGGACAAGGCCTAATTGGATAGCAAAAAGTGCAAATTAGTTGGATAATTTAGTTAAAAGAAGGTATGTAGATGTTTAAACCTCATCACATGCCAAATGCAAGTAAGTGGAGATGTGATAGTGATGAATGTAAGACAATAGTTACGCAATATAACACAGGAGCAATAGCAGAGAAGATAACAGATATAGGAGAATCTCAACAATTTTCTACTAGCAGCAAGTACAAAGATGATGGCGTTGTCCACCCGTGCGCTCTCAAGGTAGAGCTTAAATGGTGATCTAGACAACTCTAGATAGGGAGATACAAGGTAGAGGTATGCTGGGTCAACTCGGTGTCTTAGGTAGTGCAGAAGTCATGTATATATAGGATCATGGGTGGCCTGCCATGGACGGCAATACATGGGCAGCAGAGCGTGGGCGGCCACCGCCCGCGTAATTGCCATACACGGCTTAGACTGGTTGAACCGACCTAACAAATATAAATGTTTTCTAACTCCGACAGGGAATATTCCATGGAATATTCCCTTTACCGTCGCGCCGGGGGCGCTGCCCCCGGACCCCCACCAGGGGGCCCGCTGGCCCCCTAGGATCCCCCAGCCAGGGGGCCCGCTGGCCCCCTTGGACCCCCCAGCCGGGGCTGCTCACCGCTGCCCCGGACCCCACAATTGGGGACCCTGGTAACTCCCTTTCCTTATAATATCTTACATGGTCCAATATGACCTTCATCCAACATTCAAGTTGGGATTCCCATCAATTGGGTAATGCACGCTTGGCTTCTCCTCATAAAGGGGGCCTTACAAAATGTGCATACAATCATGAGGGGTAGACATTGATCATATACTAACAATGAAGTGGCAAGTTAATATGTTAATTTAACATGTAAATGATGGCATTGTCATTGACTGAAATTGAATCATGGTTGAACGTAGAAATAGTGTAGAATCAAAGGTTTTGAGTGGACTAGATACATTACTAAGTAAAACTTCTAGCACAAACCCATCATTGATCAAGAAATCCCTAAAGTTTTCAAGTGGTGGAATCCAACTAAAAGACATTGAAATATCAATTGGTGAAAGAAACATTTAATTTTTTATGTATTAGAACTCCCTCTCTAGAGCTAAGCTCTTATTTTTTCATCAATATTTTGTGTTTCCAATTCAAAATTGATACACCATACCCAACAAGAAGGTGTTCCATGCCATATCACATCCTAGGAGAATCAATAGCATGTAGAAATGTTCAATTGGATTATGGAATGGATCAAAATATATATTCTAAATACCCAAGAAATAAATTACTACATTGAGTACATGCCCTCGTGGGATCATATATGAAGGCATACAAAGATATTTCCCTATGAAACTAGGCACCTTAGACCATGAAATCATGACTTTAATAGTTCTTCTATGAATAGATGCACCAAAAATGATGAGTAATGGAAGAGAATGCATGGGCATGCAAACCCACACATTTTATCCCCTCAAATATTTAAAAACCTAAGACTCAAGTGTCCCTGTGAGAAATTTCATCATGAAGTTTGCCACCAGTAAGAGGAACATCATCCCCAAATGTTATTATATCTTGATAGTGATGTGTATGAACACACTTAGGACTATTGAGGTACTTTTTTCCCCTCTTTAGGAGTTTTTTTCCCCTCAGCTTGTATGCGTGCCTATAACCATAATGAGCTACTTATCTTTTGTACATTCACTTAGTAATACACTCAATGTTGTGCTGCAAGCTTCTCCTTCTTCCTTGTGTTCTTTATGTGCTTCCCTTTACCTTGAATTTATAATGAACTACTTATTTTTTGTACATTCACTTAGTAATACACTCAATGTTGTGCTACAAGCTTCTCCTTCTTCCTCATGTTCTTTATGTGCTTCCCTTTTCCTTGAATTCTAGCAATTGGTATCGAAGCAAGTTACTGTTTTCTATAGGAAAATGTAGAAACCCTTTCAATCACTATCTCGTAATCACACAAAATTTGGTGAGCATAATGGCAATTAGTAGCAATTAAAAACAAATTCATTCTATGCCATCAAAAAATTGATTTGAGTTTTTTTTAATCTCTGAATGCACTATTAGAATGATTGTACACTATCACAATGACTTTGCCAAACACAAAGTTTTTTATTCACTTATACATGTGCCTCAAAGTTTGCTACATGTGTAATGGAGCTCAATTGGGTATCTCCTCTCATTTTTTTGGGGAAATAAAGAATTTTTTGCATCAAGGTATAGTCAAGGAATTTTTTGCATCAAGGTATAGTCATCCATAAATAACAAAAGTTAATAGAAAAACATACATGCTTAGAAAAGGGAATTAATCATCCAAAGCACATGCATCCATGCACCAAAAAGAAAGATTGTGCATTTTTTGTCCAAAAAAGATGATTTCAATGCAAAACTAAGTTCCAAAGTTTTATTTTTTCACATATTTAGCTTTCTTTTCATTAAAAGATAGTTTTCGATGCACACAAGCATGCATTAGCATAAGGGTGTTGGAAAGGAAGCACATTTGTGCACAAAAAGAACACAAGAGCATGGAATACATAACCATATTAGAAGCAAAACATTGCTTGAATTATTGAAGGCATGTAAATACATGCATTTACATGAATACCTTTAATTTTTTATTTTTTTATGTGATGTAAGCTATGATTCTAGTCTTCAATAGATCATTCATTTTATGGTAGTGAGATATTTAGGAAGAAGAAGACCTAAGGTACTTGAGAAATCATACTAGTTAGATTTTGCAACCTAAATATCTAGAGATTCCCTCCAAAAATGACACTTACACTTAATGTAAAGTTTACATAGAGTGATGATTATTTCTTGCTCAATAGAAAGGGAAGAAATAAGGGGATAAATTTCCTTACCACATTAATGGTAAGGAAGAAAGAAATACTTCAAGTGGAAAGCACCCATATATCTAAGTCCTTTAATGACTTATTGAACTTTTTGGGGAAAAGCTTTCTCATATTGACATGGGCCCACTGTCATGTATACACTACTCTAGAGAACCTAGCACATTCAATTCCAACCCTAATTATAATTGAGATACTTATAGATAGTTCCAAAGGAATTCTTGATGAGAACTCCTTAGTAGGATGGAACCCCAACATGGAACTAAAAGTTTTATGAATAACTTGATACAAAATTCTCATGATTCCATCCCAGATAATGACGGAACTAAAATACAAGCATTTGAACTTAAAAAGTTAAATGAAGGTGTTTTAAATTTACTTTCACCAATAGGAATGGTGTAAAGTATTCAAAGATATCATAAAACTTTGAAAAATCACTCCTCCTAGAAGATCTTCCAAATTCATTTTAGAGATTTGCATCTCTAGATGAGGCTCAAGATAACTTGTCTTTAGAAGAAGCAATAATTATTAATGGTTGGAACTTAAAAGTTCTTAAAGATACAAATATAAAATATAGAGGTGTTGTTATCTCATGATAATAGTGCTACTCAAAATTTTTCAAAATTCCTATCATGCAGCAATAAAACTTTAAATGTAAATCCACATCTCCTAACACAAATAAACATGAACTTGTGTTTTTGGGAACAAGGGGATTCATGAATTTTCCCAAAAATGAAGAAAAAGTTCATAAATATGCTAGGATAGGTGGTCGTCGAGATACTTATAGAATATGTAATTTGGTTGAATACCAAACCTAGAATTCCTTCCTAGTAATCTTCTTGATACTTTCAAAGTTCACACAAGTTTAAGAGTGGTTGAACAGTCAAATGATGGATGAGTCATAGCAGTTACTCTATAGTTTTGAATGACTCCGTAGGCTTTATAGCTTTTGAGTATGAAAAGTTTTCAAAGGAGGAAATAAACTAACAAAATGTATCAAATTGGTACAATTGATTCCATGAAGTATGGAATTGTGGATGACGATGAAAGGGTAGAAGAACATCTTCTAGGGTATAAGAAGTTAAGCAAAGAAGGAGTTGTTTAGAAAGCAACTTCACGACATGATGAAGTTGGTGAAAAGTGGGATCCTATCAAAGTTAGAAAAGATTTTGATGGCTACAACCACAAGGTTGAATAAAGCATGCCAAAGATTATACTGCTTGAAAGCAAAGTAAGAATGAAAGGTAGAAGTTTGAATTCCAAGTTTGTAGTTTGCAGCCATGACAAATGGTAATTAAGTAAATGGAAGCTGAAACTTGTATTCACCTATCCTTAAAGGTATTTTGAGAGAAATCCAAAAGCATTAGAAGATGCTTAGACTTAAGCATTAAAGAGATCCCTTGAAAGCCCTAGGATAGCTATTTGAAAGCTTTAGATAAAGAAGGAATCTAATGACAATAATAATTTCTTATCACTACAAGTTATTTGAGTAATGATAACTAGCTTGAATATAGTTCAAGGCACTTTGAATTACACAAAAGAAAATTAGAAAAGAAGGATTGATGTTTATTCCATCAAAAGGTTTAGAGCTTCCAAAGAAAAACATGGGATATTTAGAGAATATAAGATCATAGAATCATCTTGAGATGGAAGCCAGGGAAACCTAACAATGATAGAGAACATAGAGGTAATTCCATGACTTCAAATTCCTAGGACTTGAGTAAAAGGTACTCTACCATTAGATAAATATCATCCACATATCAGTGTTGGGTTTATAGTATGGTGATATGAGACATTATACTTTATATTCATATTAATGTAGGAATGATGGTATGGGACATCAAACCTTGAGATGGTAGGTATCTTTTGGCCTTGGGCTCATGACTTGAGGTGAGACTCAATACCAATGGGAATTGAAACTTCATGGATAAAGATGAAGTATATGATGGTCAAGAGTATGTCATTGATTGGAAAACACTTCAAGGATCAATTAACTAGAAAGTTTGAATATAAAGGTTATATCCTTTCAAACCAATTATATCATAAAGGATTCTCAATAGATTGAAAATGTTTAACTTAATAATCAAAACAATTGAAGTATTATTATTTTTGAGTGAAGTGAAATATCATCAACAAATGAAAAGATTGATGGCTCGAGACATTGATGTTTAGTACCACACTAAAGTTTCGTGATCGGAGGATGGTTTAAATTAACTCAAAGAAAATTCATGAGAACTTAATGTAGTTCTCATGAAGATGGATATAGTACTTAGAAATCTTGATTTTGTTGGAGTTTGAGGTACGTGGAAGCACACAAACAACACAAGGAAGAAGAAGAAGCTTGGATCACAACACACAATACTAAATGTATTACCAAGTGAATGTACAAAGGTAAGTTACCCGTTATGGTTATAGGCATGTATACAAATCAGGGGAAAAAAACCTCCTCAAGAGGGAAAAAGTGCCCTAGCAGTCCTAAGGGTGTTCACACATATCACTATTGAAATATATCAACAAATGCTCCCTATGAGTGATGCATTGAACAAGGAGTTGGCACTCATGTATAAGGAAGTGCCAATGTGCTTTGTGCGAGCATGGAAGACAGGGTTCCTCGCAATTGCCAATGTGCTATGACTGTAACTGAAGATGGTGGTGGAAGAAGACTTACCAATACCCAAATCAACCATAATACATATGAGCCACACACACTCAATAGTCACTGTGAAAGCTACCCTATACTCAACCTCACAACTAGAACTGGCCACAGTAGGCTGCTTCTTGCTCAACCAAGATATGCATGAGCTACCAAGCATGAAGCAAAGAACAATACTGGACACATGAGTGTCATAGCAACCAACCTAGTCAAAGTCAGAAAAAGCATGTGAATATGGTGGTAGTAATCCCCCCTTGGGATAAAACAATCGAAGTATCCGAGTACCACTCAAGTAGCAAAAGGTGTGGTTAACCACCTGCTAATGCTTGACACTTGGGCAATGCATAAACCTGATCATATGAGAGATATCAATTGAATATAAGCTTGACTTACGCATAAGAAAATCAAGCATCCAATTGCCTGCTAATAGAGAACAACATCAAATGCATCTCTAGTATTGTCAAGAATCAACCATAAACCTATTTCCATATGAGTGGAAATAGGTTTTCAATCTTCAAGGCCAAAACACTACAACAATGTGTCAATATATTTTGTTTGACACAAAGCTATTCCACCATCAACTTGCATAAATTAAATGCCCAAATAATGATGCAAATGCCCCAAATTTGACATCTCAAAAGAGGCATGCAAATTAGCCTTGAAATCAGCAATATTCTTCTCATTACGACAAACAATTTAGGCATAGTTTTTGACTCCTCTATATCAAACCTCTCATCAACAAGTGCATCATGTAAATTTGCATTAGAAATGGAATGATCTACATCATCATGTGAAACTTGTAAAGGTTGTGTTGGGGCTGTAGATGTTGGAGTTCTTATTCATCCATCTTTCCTATTTGGATGAATTTAGTTGATTGAGCTAAAAGCTACATTGAACTCATATTTTTTTATCATACTTTGTATAGGGGTTTTTTAGACTCATTTCATTGAACGACCGCTAATGGATGTAGATTCCTTCACTTAAGTTAATACATCTTCTATAGAAGTTCCACTTATTCAAACACGTCAACCTCATAACATTCATGTAGAGCAAGACACTATTTACATTTTTCTTTCCACTTATTTGCTACCTATAAAACAAAATATGCATCCATCCCATAACATTCGTGTAGACGCAAGGGAGCCAATGAGAAGGACCAAGCAGACAAAGTAGTCAAAGAAGATCTGACAAATAGGCCATCATTTTTTCTTGAATTAATATTTTCCGAATAGTGATTTTAGTCACTCCACACCATTGTAAATACCATTCCACCTTTTTGTAACTCCATTTTGTGAAAGCCAAGGATTCCTTGAGCTTGAGGAGCATTAGAAGTACCTACCTATGAATTTTCATAATCTTTTGAGCTCGTTTGAGCCTCCAAATGGGCCCTAGAACCTAATTTTTAACTAGGTCGGACACTAGGTCTGGACAGGGCCAAAAACTAGTCAAAAACTATAAAAAGAGCTAGAGAGCTCATTTTTGAGGTTAGCTTGATGTAGAATTGAACTTGTAAGAGACTTTTGAGTAATCTAAAGAACTCCATTGTCTCTCTCTTTGTTCTTGCCTTGTGTGCACGTGTGTGTATGTGTGTGCATGCTAGTGTGCTTCTCACTCACACACATGTGCCATCACTTGTTTGAGGTCTTCATACCATCCTCATGTCTTCTCAGATTGACATTAAAGGAGGTGCTACTCATCACTGAGCTACAATTGTCGATGTGCTTTTTTCCCTCTTTAGGAGGTTTTTCCCCCCAACTTGTATATGCGCCTATAACCCTAATGGGTTACTTATCTTTTTACATTCTAGTGGTAATTCATTCAATATTGTGTGTTGTGCTCCAAACTTCTTCTTCTTCCTTGTGCTCTTCACATGCTTCCACATACGTCTAACTCCAACAAAGTATGCAAGACAGATATTGAAGGCATTCAACATGGAGGATTGCAAGGAAATTTCTACACCTATGGAGGTCAAAAAAAATTTATCTATTGATGATACTTCACCTCCAGTGGATATTGGAAGATACAGGAAATTAATTGGAAGTCTCATCTACTTGTGCAATAGAAGACTAGATATCTCTTACGCTGTTGGAGTAGTAAGAAGGTTCTCTAATAAGCCTTGCCAAACTCATTGGAAGGCAAGCATGCAGATACTCAGGTATGTGAAAGGAACCATTGATTATGGTATTCTTTATGAAGAAGGATCATCTCTGATCGGATACGATGACTCAGATTGGGTAGGAGATATTGATACCAGAAAATCAATTTGTGGGTATTGCTCTTCTTTAGGATCAGGGATCTTCTCTTGGATCAGTAAGAAGCAATCGACAATAGCATTATCTTCTAATGAAGTTGAGTACAAAGCTGCATGTGTTGCATCATGTGAAACAATATGGTTGAGGAGGATCCTGTGGCACATAGGAATTCAAGGGCAGGAGGCTACAAAGTTGAAGTGTGATAACCAAAGATGCATGAGGATTGCCAAGAATCTTGTGTTCCATGCATGTACCAAGCACATAGAAATTTAGTATCACTATGTGCATGAGTTGATTGAGGATGGGGTTGTGGAGATAATCTATTGTCCAACTGAAGAAAATGGAGTAGACATCTTCACCAAGGCTCTTGGGAGAGAGCAACTTCTTCGACACTTTCCAAAGCTTCGGATTGGACCAAGGAGGTAGTTCACCACAAGGTGGATATTGACGGGGGTGTTAGATGTTGGAACATCAAGTTTACACTATGCTTGAGATGGATTTGATCTACATCAAAGGCTATCATGTTGAAAGAATATCCGTTGGAGAGTTCTTTTTCTTATGCTCACTTATTGTATTTTTTTAAAAGATTTTTCATAATTCTTTTACCATTGTAAAAGCCTTGAGGTTTACACATGTGAAAGTAGAAAGATAGAGCCTAAATCCCACAAATTTGTGGTGGTTGAGTTGCATTCAACCTAAAAGTAGATCAAACTAGATCTTCACTTTTCCTAGATTGTAGGAAAGTGAATTGATTCCCTCCAACAACCATTCCCACCTTCATTTGGATTCAAAACCCACTTGTCGAAGTTAGAACACTCCTAGAGTCTATATAAAGACTTCAAATCACTTGTACAATACATGAAAGCAATATACATATACTTATGACCATCATTGTCTTGCTCCTTTAATTTTTTGCATCATCTTCTTTGCCAATAGTAATCTTGCAAAGGCTACTACTCTCTATCCAGAGCTCCAAATTTCATGAAAGATGACTCATTGGAAAATTGTTAGTGTCTAGTTTATGCCTCTAGATTTTCATAGAATTTGGTTTAGTAAATTGGGTTAAATCTTAGTTTTTCAATCTCGGGGTCAATCTCTATGTATTCTTGAAAAATAGGAGGTACCATCGTTAAGTGTCTCATTCATTCCTATAGCATATTTTGCTTATTCCTTATAACTTTTTGCATTATATACAATCAACCCTATGTATATCACTCCCATAAAAGGATTTTTTCTAATTGTAGTCACGCTGGTTGCTATGGGCATTTAAGTTCATTGTCTCTTCCATAGATAGTAAGTTTTTTGAGCTAGTCTATGCGCGAACCTATCTGTTTTGTATCGACTCCTTCTCCTTGATGCTCCAAAATACATAATGCATTTCTTTGTAGTTATTGCATGTCTATAAGGTCTATTTGAGTCTCCATAAGCTCAATGTCTGGTCTTGTGCCAGTTGATTGGACCAAACTTTGTCGCTTCAAAATGCACTTTTCTACCTCCTATTGGTGCAAATACCAAGCCTACACACTTGGCTAGATATAAAGAATTTATGTGCAAATACTTGAAGACCCATGAGAACCATTTCTATGGATTCTTTACTTTTTACCACTTGTAAAAGTCTATTTGACTTAGAGGAATATTTGTAGCTACCACTAAACTCGTGGAGTTTGTTAGATGGAAAAGCTACGACTTTATTTGGAAATAATATCTCCTAGATTAGAGGATCACTTTTCTAGAGAAAGCCAATCAATAATTCAAATTCAAAATTCAAATGAATCATCTATATAAGATGAATGTAAAACTCGCGGGATAGATGAGTCCATATTCGAATCCTTGTTGATCTCATTGAGGGAGAGTGTAGCTTACTTCATAGCCTACATCTCTGAGTATCATTGAGCATTGCTCATCATGCCAATGATCATGTACATCATTGTTTCATAATACAATAGATCATTCATTATACCTACCGGTTTCTCTATCATTGTCACTTATAATAGTCATTTTGCATTGCTCATATCTCAGTCATTTCTTCACCATTTTCAATGCTCTATAGCTTGTTGGAATTAACTCTAAGTCCTCTACATGCTATCAAATTTTGAAGACTTTATATTTAGTGGATTCAGAGAAAAGTGCATTGAGGTGATCACTGGTCAAACTCTGCAGAGGTCCTAAAAAATCAGGGGTAATGATTTGATTGCTAAATTGATTGCTTTGTGTATAGTACATCATTTAAAGTGATTCCACTTGGAATCATTATCTCATTAAGCTAATTTAATATCTCTCAAAGGAATTTTTTTAATTCCTATTGTACTAGAAGCATTGATCTTAACAAGCAGCAGGTGTGTGAACAAAAATAGAAGGTTTTCATTGATTCTTGAACTTGGAAGTAGTCTGTCTTGAATCAATCATTTCTCACATCATTTCCAAAGTACATAGGCACTTGTTTAGTGTCATTGGAAAGCTAAGAGGGCCTACAACTCAACTCTGAAGCAAAAGAGGGCCTACAACTCAAGTCAACTCATCTTTTCCAACAATGGTATCAGAGCAAAGCTAAGGTAAAATGGGAGATGGTTTTCCTTCTTTCATTGATAAATTGGATAGGAACAACTACCAAGCATAGTCCTTGAGGATGAAGACATACTTGCAAGGAAGGAGTCTCTATGGATACATCTCAGGAGATGAGGAGATGCCCATTTTTAGAAGCAGAGGACAACCTACAAGAGAGGAGCATGAATGACTCAATTCATGGTGTGCCAAGGATGCATTAGCAAGGTTATACTTACTAATTCAATCTCTGATTTTCTTCTTCCACGCATTAGGAACTGTAAGACATCCCAAGAGACTTGGGAAACATTGTCTTCCTATTTCTCTTCCAACACAAGGGCTAGGAAGAACCAATTGTGGATTGAGTTTACCACTCAAAGAAAGCAACCCAAGCAAGGCATCTCAGAGTATGTGACCAAAGTCAAGGATGTAGCTGACCAATTGGCAAGCATAGGAGAAGAGATTGAAGAGGAGCATATTGTAAGACAGGTAATCAATGGTATTAAGGTAGATGACAAATGGGAGAGCTTCACAACTGCCATGGATTTGTACATGGACATGCAGATTCAAGATCTTACCACACTCATGGGGCAACTCTTCACCCATGAAGCCAAGCTCAACAAGAATGGAGATTCATCAAGAGGTAATAGCTCTTTTGCCCTATGCATAGGTAAAAGTAAGTCTAAAGAGAAAGGAAAAAGCAAGAAGATTGAGGATGAAGGAGCTACCTCCCAAGCCAACTATGCAGGGAGAGGTAGAAACTCAAGAGGAAGGGGTAGAGGAGGTAAGCAAGGTAGGGGGAGACCTTATAACTGATCATCATGTAATATTTGTGGATTGTCAAATCATACTACAAATGAGTGTTACAGGAACTTCAAGAACCAGAGAGGTAGAGGATTTCAAAGAGGAGGATATACACAATCAAGAGGAAGATTCAATCACCATCAAGGCTACAATAACAACTACAACAACAACAACTACAATAACAACTACCAAGGAGGCACAAATCAAGGAAAGATTACAACAACTATATAGAGGAGCAAGAGGATTCTCTTTTGATTATGAATATGACTTCAAAACCAGGTATAAATGATGACCGTCTCTTCTAAATTGACTCAGGATGTTCAAACCATGTGGCAGTCAATGTAGCTCTTCTCTCTGACCTTGAGGAACCAAATGGTAAGCATCAAGTACAAACAGGTGATGACACCAAGCACTCAATGATCAAGGTAGGAAATGTTAATATCTCTGATGGAAATAGAAATCTATTGACCAGGGTTCTATATGTACCTACAATTACCAAGAACTTGATGAGTGATGGACAGATTGTGGAAAAGGGCTTGCAGGTCAGGTTCAACAAATATGGAGCATTTTTGGAGGATCCCCAACATGGATTCAAGAGAATTGCCAAAGGAGAAAAGATAGGTAGATTATTCACTTTTGAACTTGAAGATACAAGGAATATTGCACTTTATAGTTACAAAGACCAAACACTATCAGAGCATGAAATTTGGCATAAGAGATTAGGGCATATTGGTGAGAGAACTTTAAAGCAAATATGTAGAGATCAATGTGTGCTTGGGGTACCTAATGTATCCAAGCAACACATGATCTATAAATGTGGTGCTTATCAGTTTGGAAAATCTCACAGGTTACCCTTCTAAAAGAAAGGCTACATGCATGATGACTACCTAGAGCTTGTCCTTACAGATGTATGGGGACCAAGTAAGGATCCCTCAATTTCTGGATCAAGGTATTATGTATCTTTCATTGATGATTTCAGTAGGTGGACTATCTTATATTTTATGAAGCACAAAGATGAAGTATTCAGTTGCTTTAAAAAATATCTTGCACTTGTTGAACACCAAACAGGAAGAGGTCTAAAGAGACTAAGGTAAGATGGAGGAGGTGAGTAATTCTCAAATGATTTTGATGCATTCTTTAGGATAGAGGAATCAAGAGAGAAATTACAATAAGGTATACCCCTGAGCAAAATGGGGTGGCAGAGAGGAGAAATAGACTAATTGTTGAAACAGCTAGGTCAATGTTAAATGAGAAAAAATTACCTAATTACTTGTGGGCAGAGAGTGTATCTACTGCCACTTATCTTGTAAACAGGTTGCCATCCAAATCTCTTGATGGGATGACCCCATATGAAGCATGGCATGGTAGAAGACCTTCACTTGATGATTGCAGGATCTTTGGATGTGTTGCTTATGTGCACATACCATCTCAAATCAGAGGTAAGCTAGACCCTAAGGCAGAGAAGTGCATCTTCATAGGGTATGACTTGAATCAGAAAGGGTACAGGTTCTATAATCCTTCCAACAAAGGATTTATGGTCAGTAGAGATGTTGTCTTTGATGAGAATGACTCCTGATTTGAAAGAGAATGCAAGAAAGTAAAGCTTCCTTATGACTTGGAAGAGGAATTTCCAAGCCTCACCAAGGAGGAACCAAATCAGATTGAAGACATCAACTCAGATGATGAGGAAATCATCAACTTATAAGAATTCAAGGCATGGAAGTCCAAAGGCAAAGTCAAGATGAAGACATTGGAAGATATACCTGAATCATCCAACCAAGCAATTAGAAGGTCACAAAGGGAGAGCAAGAAGCCAATCAGATATGGGTATGACACTTCCTTAGTTACTAAGCATTCTGTTTATCTTGCAAAAGACTTGTCATTTGAAGAGCCATCATCATATGAAGAGGTAAAGATCAAGGCAGAATGGAAGGAAGCTATGGATGAGGAAATTGAAGCACTCAAGGAGAATGATACATGGGAGCTAGTGCCAAAGAAGGAGTCTTTGAAGGTAATTGGTTCTAGATGGATGTATAAGATCAAGAGGAATTCTGATGGATCAATAAGCAGGTACAATGATAGACTTGTGGCCAAGGGTTTTGCACAAACCCAAGGAGTTGATTATGAAGAAACCTTCTCACCTGTGGCCAAAATGCCAACCATCAGGGTATTGGTAAGTGTGTCTGCATCAAAGAATTGGAACATGTACCAATTGGATGTAAAAATGCATTTCTTAATGGCTGGATTCCAGAGGAGTTGTATATGTCTCAACCTCCTGGCCATGAGGGTCCAAGCAAGGTAACATATGTGTGTAAATTGAACAAAGCTCTTTATGGATTGAAGCAGGCACCTAGGGCATGGAACCATAGGTTGAGTACATATCTTCAGGATCAAGGATTCATCATGAGTAAAGCAGATACTTCTCTGTTTGTTAAGAGGAGTAATTCAGAGGTAATATACCTATGTGTATATGTTGATGATATCATACTCATAGGTAATGATGCTAATGGCATCAAGCAGATTAAGAATCAAATGATACAGGAGTTCAAAATCAGTGATCTAGGATCACTAAAGTATTTTCTTGGACTTGAGTTAGTCTATACCAACTCTGGAATTTATATTACTCAGAGAAAGTATATACAGGACATGTTAAAGAAGTTTCATTTGCAAGATGCCAAGGTAGCAAGCACACCAATAGAGGTAAACCAAAAATTAAGTGCTCATGAAGGTGTGTGCTTGATAATATTGCAGGTTACCAAAGCATAGTGGGAAGCTTGAACTATGCTACATTGACAAGGATTGATATTGCTTTTGGAGTAAGTGTCTTAAGTCAATTTATGCACAAACCTAGGGCACCTCGCTTGGAGGCTGCAAAGAGGATTTTGAAGTACCTTGAGGTCACTCAAAATCAAGGATTATACTTTCCTTATACCTCAGATTTGGACATTAAGATATATTCGGATGCAGATTGGGCAGGTTGCAAAGATGATAGAAGGAGTACGTCAGGTTACCTATCTTTTGCAGGTGACAAACCTATATCATGGTCTTCAAAGAAGCAACCTATTGTTGCTTTATCTTCTACAGAGCCAGAGTATAGAGGATTGGCCAATGCTACTCAAGAGGCCATATGGATCAGATTGTTATATACAGATTTAGGTTTGCATACTACATCTCCAATGATTTTTGGAGATAATACAAGCTCACTACATCTTGCAGCAAATCCTATTTATCATGCTAGGACCAAGCATATAGAGGTCCACTATCACTATGCGAGAGAGAAGCTATTGTGCAAGGAAATTCAGTTGGCATATGTATCAACTAATATGCAATGTGCAAACTTATTGACTAAAGCATTAGATGGTACAAAAATTTGTAGGTTTAAGTCTATGATTGGATTGCAAGACATTCAAGAGGAGTGAATAAGAAGACCAAGCCAAGATGTTTGGCTTGAAGGTGAGCTATTGATGCAAATACCAATGGCTAGATATAAAGAATTTATGTGCAAATACTGGAAGACCCATGATAACCATTGCTATGGATCCTTTACTTTTTACCACTTGTAAAAGTCTATTTGACTTAGAGGAATATTTGTAGCTACCACTAAACTCGTGGAGTTTGTTAGATGGAAAAGCTACGACTTTATTTGGAAACAACATCTCCTAGATTAGAGGATCACTTCTCTAGAGAAAGCCAATCAAGAATTCAAATTCAAAATTCAAATGAATCATCTATATAAGACGAATGTAAAACTCGCGGGATAGATGAGTCCATATTCGAATCCTTGTTGATCTCATGGAAGGAGAGTGTAGCTTACTTCATAGCCTACATCTCTGAGTATCATTGAGCATTGCTCATCATGCCAATGATCATGTACATCAGTGTTTCATAATACAATAGATCATTCACTATATCTACTAGTTTCTCTGTCATTTTCACTTATAACAATCATATTGTGTTGCTCATATCTCAGTCATTTCTTCACCAATTTCAATGTTCTATAGCTTTTTTGAATTAGCTCTAAGTCCTCTACAGACTATCAAATTTTGAAGGCTTTCTACTCAGTAGATTCAGAGAAAAGTGCATCGAGGTTATCATTGGTCAAACTCTACAGAGGTCCTAAAAAATTGGGGGATTGCTAAATTGATTGCTCTGTGTATAGTACATCATTTCAAGTGATGATTCCACTTGGAATCATTAGCTCATTAAGCTAATTTAATATCTCCAAAATGAATTTTTCTTATTCCTACTGTACTAGAAGCACTGAGCTTAACAAGCAGCAGGTGTGTGAACAAAAATAGAAGGTTTTCATTGATTCTTGAACTTGGAAGTAGTCTGTCTTGAATCAGTCATTTCTCACATCATTTCCAAAGTACATAGGCACTTGTTTAGTGTAATTGGAAAGCTAAGAGGGCCTACAAATCAAATCTGAAGCAAAAGAGGGATAGTGTAAAGCACGGATTAGCATCACCTACTCATTTCTTGGAGTGTCCATCCATCTTTTGCAACACCTTCTACAAGCTTCTCCAAGTTCTTTCAGTGGTATCAGTGCTAGATCAAGATGAGTGACGACTTTCCCTCAGTTATTGAGAAGCTTGATTGACACAACTACACGGCTTGGCAAATCAGAATGGAAGCCTATTTGCAAGGTAGGAATCTTTATGGAATTGTAGTAGGTGATGAAGTTATGCCTATTCCAAGATCGAAAGGAGGACCTACACAAGAGGAGACAGATAAGCTCACACTTTGGTGCGCAAGGGATGCTCAAGCAAGATCATACATATTAAGCTCTATCTCTGACTTTCGATTACCACATATTAGAGGATGCAAGACATCTCATGAGACTTGGGATGCCCTCAAGACTTTCTTTTCTGCCAGTACCAAAGCAAGAAAGAATCATCTTTGGAACGAGTTAAACCAAATGAAGAAGACACCTAAAGAAACCATCACAGAGTTTTTTACCAAGGTCAAGGAGGTTGCGGATCAGTTAGCATCTATTGGAGAGCTGATTGAAGAAGAGGCTATCATGAGGCGAATTCTCAAGGGCATTCAAAGTGATAAGCAATGGAAATCCTTCACGATGGCTTATGATCTCCTCATGGATGTGCAAACTCCAGACTTCAACATCTTTCTTGGACAACTCTTCAATCAAGAAGCCAACAATAGCATAAAGGAAGGTAACCCCTATTATGGTAATTCAACCAGTGCTCTATATGCAGATAAGAAGGACAAGAAGCTGAAAGGCAAGAAGAAGGAAGAAAATGAAGAAGAGACTTCCCAAGCCAACTTCGCAAGCAAAAGCAAGTGGAAAGGGAAGAAGAAAGGACCAAAGCAAGACAAAGCCAAAGGTCATAATGTTCAACCTTGTGCATTTGCGATAAGACCAACCACACCACTCAAAATCGTTGGTTCAATGGGAGGACCCAAAAAGGAAGTAGAAGAGGTGGATATGGAAGCAATAGAGGCAGAGGTGGACACAACTTCAACAATAACAATAGATTCTATAATAGAAGGGACTTAAAAAATTATTTAGAAGATCAACCACATGAAGTCTCATTGCTGCTCATGAATCTAAGCCAGAAAGAAGGTAAAGAAGATGATCATTTGTTCTCCATAGATTTAGGATGTTCGAATCATGTTGCAGACACCATTGCTCTTCTATATGATTTGGAAAGTCCAAAGCATAGACATGAAGTGCAAACAGGGGATGACACAAAGCACAATGTGGAGAAGATTGGTAATGTCAAAGCTTCCAATGGTAGGACAAACATTCTAAGTAAGGTTCAATATGTACCCACTATCCCTAAAATCCTAATAAGTGTAGGCCAAATAGTTGAAAAAGGCTTGCAAGTGAGGTTCATCCAACATGGAGCTTTTGTGGAAGATCCATGTCAAGGCTTCAAGAAGATAGCCATAGGTGAGAAGCATGGTAGGCTCTTTACTTTTGAAGTAGAAGAAACTAGAAACATAGCTCTATTCAACTTTGGGTCTCAAACCCTAAGTGAGCTTGAAGTGTGGCATAAGAGACTTGCTCATGTGAATGAAAGAACCTTGAAGGATATATGCAGGGATCAAAGTGTTCTAAGACTGCCGAACATATCAAAGCAACACATGATCAACACGTGTGATGCATGTCAGATTGGGAAGGCACAAAGACAACCATTCAACCACAAAGCCTACATCCACAACAACTTATTGGACTTAGTACATACAGATGTATGGGGACCTAGTCAAGAACCTTCATTGGCAGGATCAAGGTATTGTGTCTCATATTAACGATCATAGTAGATGAGCTATTTTATACTTTATCAAGAGTAAGAATGAAGTGTTTGATTGCTTCAAAAAGTATCTCGTACATGTGGAGAATCATACAGGTAGATCAGACAAGAAGCTCAAATATGATGGAGGGAGAGAATACTTCTCCAAAGAGTTTGATGAGTTCTTGCAGGACAAAGGTATCAAAAGGGAAGTGACTACCAGGTACTCTCCTCAATTAAATGGAATTGCAGAGAGGAGAAACAAGAAATTGGTTGGATCAACCCGAACTATGCTTGAAGAGAAGAAGTTGCCACATTATCTATGGGAAGAGGCTATTTCAACTGCTGTGTACCTTGTCAATAGACTACCATCCAAATCACTTCAAGCTATGACTCCTTATGAAGCATGGCATGGAAGAAAACCTAGTCTTGGACATTGCAAGGTTTTTGGTTGTTTAGCTTATGTTCATGTACCATCACAAATAGGAGGTAAGCTAGATGAAAGGGTAACAAAGGCAGTGCTTATTGGATATGATTCAACTCAGATGGGTTACAGGTTCTATAATCCTTCAACCAAGTAATTCACTACAAGTAGAGATGTTGTGTTTGAAGAACACAGGCCTTGGTATGATGAAGACAAACAAAAGGTAACTCTACCATCTGATCTTGATTCTGATTCTCATCAATTAGGAAGCAAGCATGACACACAGGTCCAAGATCCAAGATCCAAGAAGTGATACAGACGATGACCAAGATGAAAGGGAAAAGGATTACAAGCTATGGAAGTCAAGAGGCAAAGCAAAGATGCAAGAGGTTGGAGAATGCTCCAAACAAGCACCTAGAAGATCTGTTGGTGCAGATCAATCACCAATTGAAGTTTGGAAGACAAAAAGATGGAGATAAGATCAAGTCTTGAAGCAAAGAAGGTGGTTACATTCATAGGATGAATGATATGTACACATATGTACATTAGTGAAGACATAGATCACTTATACTTTTGTCTAGTTACAAGTTTGTACATATTTGCCTATAAATACTTTGGAAAAATGTTGGGGCAGGAGAGGAGACAATAGGAGAGTATGAGAATAGTGCATTTGTAAGTTGTAAGACTCATTAGAGTTCATAGGAATGAGAAAAAGTCTCTCTCACAACTCAATTCTGATTTTTTCTGAGGAATAGAAGAAAAATTGCGCCCGAAGTTTTTGTGTCCTCTCCTTCTGTGGTAAAGCTTTTGTGGAATGCTTTTGTACAAGTCTAAGTCTAGAGTTAATCAGCCTCTGTACAAAGTTTTAGCTTCCAATTGTAATCAGGTTAAGAGAATTGTGTGTAGGAACATTCATATGTAAAGAATGTTCACAGTCTCCTGAAACAGGCGCAGATTTCGAGTTCAATGAAATGAGTAGTGCTCAGTGCACAGTGTAAAGTTTTACACATATGATAGCTCAAAATCTAAGTTGAGAGATAAGCTATCTACAGCTAAAAGGATTTGATAAAACGGGTTCGACGTTGTGAGAACTAAAGCTAAGAAGTTAGGGGTGTCCAAATCGACTTCTCAGAAATGCAGATTTAGACATAGGTAACTTGTGAAGTAGATTTCTCAAGTTCTACTGAATCTTTTGGAGTGATTTGACTTGGAGGAGGTGCGCAATCTTTAGCTGACACCTTGTGCAAAGTTTCATAAAAAACTTTACACATTTACTCAGTCAATGAGAAAGATATACGCAGCAGACTTTCTGAGTAATTTCCTTCTTCACAGTTTGTTCAAGAATTTGATATTTGGTCATTGATCTTTTATATTGGTGAAGGTTTTGACTTACTCTTGATATATAGGTGTTCTAAATTCAAGAGTAGGTTGTTCTTTTGGAGATTAACACTCTCCATCAAGATCAACAAGAGAGAAGAAACAACCAAAAAGGTATGGATATGATTTCACATTTGTTACGAAGAATTCAATCTACTTGGCAAAAGACTCTATTTCAGAGGAACCCCGACTAGCTCAAAAACTCACTATCTATGGAAGAGACAATGAACTTCAAATGCCCATAGCGACCAGCGTGATTACAATTAGAAAAAAATCCTTTTATGGGAGTGATACAAATAAGGTTAAGTGTATATAATGCATGAAATTATAAGGACTAAGCAAAATATTCTATAGGAATGAATCAGACACTCAACGGTGGTACCTCCTATTTTTAGGAATACAAAGAGATTGACCCTGAGACAGAAAAACTGAGATTTCTCCCAATCTACTAAACCAAATGCTATGAAAATTTATAGCATCAACTAGAAACTAATACCTTTCCAATGAGCCATCTCTCATAAAATTTGGACCTCTTGAGAGAGAGCAACAGCCTCTGCAAGATTACCGTTGGCAAAGAAGATGATGTAGAAAATTGAAGGAGCAAGACAATGATGGTCACAAGTGTATGTAGATTGCTTCCATGTATTGTACAAGTGATTTGAAGTGTTTATATAGACTCTAGGAGTGTTCCATGACTTCTAAAAGTAGATTTTGAATTCAAATGAAGGTGGGAATGGTTGTTGGGGGGAATCAATTCACTTTCCTACAATCTAGGAAAAGTGAAGATCTAAATTGATCTACTTTTAGGTGATTGATTGCTTGATTGAATGCAACTCAACCACCACAAATTCGGGGGATTTGGGCTCTATATTTCTACTTTTACATGTTTAAAGATCAAGGCTTTTACAATGGTAAAAGATCCACGAAAAATCTTTTTTAAAAAATACAATAAGTGAACATAATAAAAAGAACTCTCCAATGGATATTCTTTCGATGCGATAGCCTTTGATGTAGATCAAATCCACCTCAAGCATAGTGTAAGCTTGATGTTCCAATAGCTCCCCCTCAAGCTAAAGTATGCTTGAGTCTTCATTCTCTGATAGGTTGAATACCTACCATAGCTTTGAATCTACAAAGCTTTATTCCATCAAGTACCTTCATCATCATATCTGCTACTTGCTTTTCAGTTGGAACAAAAGAAATTTCAATCTCCTTTGCCATGATCTTCTCCCTAATGAAGTGTTAATGCACCTCTATGTGTTTGGTTCTTGCATGGAAAATAGGGTTTGCTGCTAGATGCATGGAACTTTCATTATCTCCAAATATGTGAGGTTTGGAACTCACAAGTCCCAAATCTGTATACAATGCCTTTAACCATATTGCCTCTTGAGTTGCTATGGTCAAGCCTCTGTACTCTGCTTCAATTGAGGATAAAGCAACTATAGGTTGCTTCTTGAAACTCCATGACATTAGCTTCAAACCTGCAAATGCTAAGTAACCAAAAGTACTTCTTCTATCATCCTTTGCTCCTACCCAACCTGCATCTCAATAGATTTTGATATCCAAATCTGAAGAGTAAAGATAGAATATACCTTCATTGATTGTACCTTTGAGATACTTAAGTGCTCTCTTAGCTGCATCCATGTGTGGTCTTCTCGGTGAGTGCATGAATTGACTAAGCACTCCCACACTATATGAGATGTCTGCCCTTGTATGATTTACATATATCAAGCTAACTACCGGCTCAAGGGCTGGTCTTGTGTCGGTTCGAAATGCACTTTTCTACCTCCTACAAGCTTCTCCAAGTTCTTTCATTAGATATGCTCAATACTCCACCCTCAAGTGACCACAAAAGATCCATGGTTCTCTACATTGTAAGGCCCCCATTATGAAGAGAAGCCATTATGAGAGCCTGGACATTTGTGGAACCCTAACTTCTAAGTTAGATGAGGTCTATGTGTGACCGTTGATGGTTATAGATGATCTATATGAGCCTAGCCATTAGGTTAGGTAGGGCATAAACTTTTGGGCCATTAGGTTGCCATTAAAGATGAAAATAAAAGACCTATGGTGTCGCACAATTTCCCCATAGAACCTTTGATGGGGGGAGTGCAGAGTGTTGGTGCAGGGCAATCAACAATTGATGTTTTGATGAAGAATTGAAGCCAAGGTCTAAGAGAAAAGATCAAGTTATGAAGCATGAAGGAAGTGCATATCTAGAAGATGAAGATGTGTACACATATGTACATTAATTCAGAGATAGTTCACTTATACTTTTGTATAGTCAGTAGCTTGTAAATATTTGCCTATATATACAAGGAAAAATGTCGGGGCAAATATGAGAGAGTGTAGAATACTAGAATTCAGAAGAATTAGAAGAGATTAGACTCTTGAGAAGATATGTAGGGTGAATCACAAATTAAGCAGATATGGAGGAGAAGAGTTCAAGGATATGAAGCTATATCAAAGTTTGGTTGGTAGTTTGATTTATGCTACTTTAACTAGGCCTGACTTGTCATATGTAGTTGGAGTATTGTCTCAATTCATGCATTGTCCTAGGAAAGAACATTGGATTGCAGGACAAAGAGTGTTGAGGTACATTAAGGGTACACTCAAAGAGGGTTTGTATTATGGTTTTACATCAGATACAAACATCAATATATATAGTGATGCAGATTGGACAGGAAATCCTGATGATAGGAGATGAACTTATGGATACTTGTGTTATGTGGGAGATAAGTTAATGTCATGGTGTTCAAAGAAGCAAAACACACTTTGTCATCTATAGAAGCAGAGTATAAAGGTATGGTGGAAGCTGCAAAGGAAGTGATATGGCTTAAGACTCTGATGAAGAGTTTTGATATCATTCAGAGTACACCCACTATTCATGGAGATAACATGAGTTCACTGTATTTAGCTGCTAACCCTGTTTTTCATGCTAGGACTAAACACATTGAGATTCAGTATCACTTTCTAAGAGAGAAGGTGATGGATAAAGAGATTGAAGTCATACATACTTCAACAAAAGATCAGATAGCTGATATGCTAACCAAAAGCTTGGATGGACCAAAGCTATAGAGGTTCAAAGACATGGCAGGTATAAAGAAGTTAGAAAAAACCTTAATTGATGATTGAGGGGGAGTTGTTGGTGCAGAGCAATCAACAATTGATGTTTTGATGAAGAATTGAAGCCAAGGACTGAAGAAAAGATCAAGTTATGAAGCATGAAGGAAGTGCATATCTAGAAGATAAAGATGTGTACACATATGTACATTAATTAAGAGATAGTTCACTTATACTTTTGTATAGTCAGGAGCTTGTAAATATTTGTCTATATATACAAGGAAAAATGTCGGGGAAAATATGAGAGAGTGTAGAATACAAGAATTCAGAAGAATTAGAAGAGATTAGACTCTTGAGAAGTGTGAAAATTAGCTCTCTCATCCAGATGTAAAAGTTCTCTAGTAATGAAGAAAAATTGCACCCGATGTTTTTGTGTATTCTCCTTCTGTGCTTGATCATTTCAAGAATCCTTTTATAGACATCTAATTCCATAGTTAATGAGTCTATGGTTAAAGTTTGAGAGCCTAGTTGTAAACAGGCTATGAGAATTATGAGTAGGAACATTCATATGTGAAGAAGTGTTCACTGTTTTCAAAAACAGGCGCAAAATTTGATATTAATGTTTTGGTCAGTTCTCCTTCTACAATGTAAAGTTTTGAGCAAGCAAGCACTCATTCTTTAAGTTGGAAGGTAGGCTACCTATGGCTAAAAGCATTTGCATAAATGGATTCTAGATTGAGAGAACCAAGTGTTAGAAGTTACAGGTGTCTGAATCGACTTCTTAGAAGAACAATTTTAGACATAGGTGACTTGTTAAGATCATTTCTCAAGATCTACAGAATCTTTTGAAATGATTTAACTTGGAGAAGGTGTGCGGACTATAGGCGACACCTTGTGCAAAGTTTTATAAAACACTTTACACATTTGATAAGTCAATGAGAAAGATATGTGCAGCAGACTTTCTGTAGAATCATCTTCTTCACAGTTTATCCAAAATCTTTATAATTGATCATTAATCCTCCAAATTGGTGAATGTTTGGAGTTACTCTTGATATAGAGGTGCTCTAACTTCAAGAGTAGCTTGTTCTTTTGGAGATTAACACTCTCCATCACAGAGGGGGGCTTGCCCCCTTCTACAGGGTCTGGGGGGCCTATCCCCTCGACCCATAGGGCCGAGATAGTAGGACTTTTGTCATGGAGATATTGTTAAACTATATATTTTATCGACTATTTTCTATCTCCCGACTATGTTTATCTATACCGAACTGCCTTGCAAAAGCTATATAAGCATGAGCCAGGTTGAGCTTTACATAGTATTGTGCACTAGTAAGCCCTTCATCTAGAGTCTATCTAGATCGCCATCTAAGCTCCACATTGGGAGCACACGGGTGGAAAACGCCATCATTGTAATTGCATTACACTCGACAATATGAGAATTTGAGTTCTCTATCTCTCAACCTACATCTATCTTTGTCTGCATTTTTCTCTCAACTCTGTTTACTGGTCTATTCCACTGTGCTATTATTTTCTTACATAGGGAATACTATCACATGTGCTAACTATAGAGAGTACATGCATGGAAGCAAAATGAAAAGAAGAGTGTAATAATAAAATGAAATGTGTGAGAGACTCAAAGTGAGTAGGCTAAGAAATGGGTAAACTGACATGGATTAGAAATGAGCTTGCCAAGATCATGAAGTAGGCTCTACAAGCTTCTAGCCAAGTACAAAGTGAGGGAGAGGCCCTCATTATTTAGAGTTAAAGGAGGCTCTCCAAATTACATCATATGTGGCATAGTTCCCCTTGAAGAAGAATGAAAATACCAGTAGAAGCAAATGGCAATGTACCCAAATACAATGACATACAACTAAGATAATATGAAATGGAGTGTCTCTTGGATACAAAAAGGAGATGCACTCATGCAGATACATATGGAAATGAGGTAGAAGAACTCATGTCATCAATACCCCCTCTGCAACTCCATTTTTGAGCGATTGAATGCTGTAGAGGTCCACCATGTCACGAGGAAGGAGATAAAGAAGAGAGCTCATATACAGTCTCACAATCAAAGAGAAGCACACACACAGATTGAGGCAAGGAAGAATGATCTTCTTCTTCTTCTATTACATAAAAGGAATGTACAAGAATTTCCTAAAAAAACAACAATACAACAAGTTCCATATATAAAGAAAAGTACATGGGGAAAATCCTAATGTCCGTGAATGAGTGAGCTGGCAAGAAACAAATGTGCCATCACTCTCGGTAGATAAATCTAGTAAACTCAATGAAGTATCCTTGACATATACCGACATGACACTATACACGTCACATAAACAAAAAATTGATACGTGTCATCTTGGATCATCACATGTTGAGCTTGATATCTCAACACTCCCCCTCAAGCTCAACGTCATATCCTCTAATCCAAGCATCTTCCAAAATTTCTTCAGCTTCTCTGCTCCAAGTGCTTTAGTGAAAATTGTTGGTACAAGACAAGCCTACACACATTGGCTTGGGACCTTGGACTCATTGAAGATTAGCATGGACAAAGGATTATCTAGGCTTCACTTAAAGGAAGGCTCATGTGAACATATGCTTATATGTTCTTACCTCTTTACCCCTTGTAAAAGTCTAAGTGACTTATCATTTGTTTGTAATCACTTTAAGTTATCCACCTACCTCATTAGTCGTGAAAATTTGAATGTTGAGATGGAGAGAATATCTCCCTACTTTTAGAGGAGAGATTCAAGGGAGCCTAAGTTTGAATTTCAAATTCAAATGATCTCAAAACTCCTATAAAAGATGAAGTAAAAAGTCGCGGGACATACTCTCACTCTAGCTCACTCCCCGAGGCAAAATTTCATTGTAACTCATTGTGTGTGAAGGTTACTCTATAGCCAACACCACAATACCTCATTTAGCTGTGCTTGGCAAGCTAATGAGACTGTACAAACACATTTATCAATAGAAGTATACATTCATCATCTCTGTTTTGTCTGAGTGTCCTACTCCAAGTCTGTCAACTTCAAAGGAGCATTTCTCTGGATCTACTGAACCAAATCAAGTGTTCTATAGCTCATTGCAACCAGCTCCAAGTCTACTACAAGCATACAAAATTTCAAAGGATTTCATTCAGCCAATTGGGAGAAAATCGATTTGAAGTGCACACTGGTCTCAGTCTGCAGAGTTCCTGAAAAGTCGGGGGTGATTATAACTTTGCTAAACTTATTTCTCAGTGCATAGTTTATCAATTGAAGTGATTCCACTTGTGATTGGTAGCTTACTAAGGTACATTAATACTCCCAAAAGGAATTGTTCCAATTTTAAGTGTGCTGGACACACTGAGTAAAAGTCTGAGCAGGTATCACTACAGGAATAGAAAGTTTTGCTTGATTTTTGAAGTACAAAGTTATCTGTTTTGGTTTGATCATTACCCAAACCATTTCCAAAGTACATATATGGTTTCTTTGTGTCATTTGGAAGCTAAGCAAGTGTACTAAGCATATCTGAAGAGAAAAGAGGGCAGGTGTGAAGCAGGTTTTGAAGCACCAACTGATTTCCTGAGTGCATCCATCCATCACTCTCAACAGTGGTATCAGAGCATAGAAGGTAAACATGGGTGATGGTTTCCCTTCCTTCATTGACAAATTGGACAGAAACAATTATCAAGCTTGGTCCTTAAGAATGAAGACCTATCTACAAGGGAGAAGTCTATTTGGATACATATCAGGAGATGAGGAGTTGCCCTCATTCAAGACTAGAGGACTACCTACAAAGGATGAACATGAAAGACTCAATCAATGGTGTGCAAAGGATGCTTTGGCAAGGTCTTATCTCTTAAACTCTATATCTGACTTTCTTTTACCTCATGTAAGGAACTGTAAGACTTCCCAAGAGACTTGGGAAACATTGTCAAATTATTTTTCTTCCAACACAAGGGCTAGGAAGAACCAATTATGGATTGAGTTCACAACCCTTAGGAAGCAGCCAAAGCAATCAGTCTCAGAGTATGTGACAAAGATCAAAGATGTGGCAGACCAACTAGCAAGCATTGGAGAGGAAATTGAAGAGGAGCAAATAGTCAGGCAAGTGACAAATGGACTCAAGGCAGATGATAAGTGGGAAAGTTTCACCACTGCAATGGACCTCTACATGGACATGCATACCCCTGATCTCACAACACTTATGGGCCAACTATTTACACATGAAGCAAAGTTCACCAAGGCTGGAGATCAATCAAAAGGTAATAACCCCTCTGCTCTCTATACTGATAAGAAAGTTAAAGATAAAGGCAAGAAGAAACAGGATGAAGAAGGCTCTACCTCTCAAGCTAATTATGCAGGGAGAGGTAGGTCATCTAGAGGAAGAGGCAGAGGAGGTAAGTCAGGTAGGGGGAGACCCTACAACTCATCACCATGCAACATCTGTGGATTGTCCAATCATACCACAGATGAATGCTACAAGAACTACAAAAATCAGAGAGGAAGAGGCTACTCAAGAGGTGGATACTCTCAAGGGAGAGGCAGATTCAACCAACATCAAAGCTACAATGGGTACAACAACCAATACAACAACAACTACAACAACAACCACAATGGAAACTACCAAGGTGGATTCAGAAATAGAAGAGATTACAACAACTACACAGAGGAGCAGGATGACTCCTTATTGATCATGAACATGACCTCCAAGATAGGTACAAATGATGATCATTTATTTTACATTGACTCAGGATGTTCTAACCATGTAGCTGGCAATTTCTGATTTGGAAGAGCCCAAGGGCAAACATCAGGTACAAACAGGTGATGACACTAAGCACTCTGTTGTCAAAATTGGAAATGTGAAGACATGTGATGGTAATCAAAACCTATTAAGCAGGGTACTCTATGTACCAACAATAACTAAGAATTTAATGAGTGTTGGTCAGATTGTGGAGAAAGGTCTGCAGGTCAGATTCACACAACATGGAGCATATGTGGAGGATCCAAAACAAGGTTTCAGAAGGATAGCCAAAGGGGAGAAATCAGGTAGATTATTTACATTTGAGCTAGAAGATACAAAAAACATTGCTTTGTATAATTACAAGGATCAGACACTTTCAGAGTTAGAAATATGGCATAAGAGATTAGGGCACATAGGTGAAAGGACTCTAAAGCAAATGTGCAGGGATCATTGTGTGCTTGGGATACCTAATGTATCCAAGCAACACATGATTTATAAATGTGGATCATGTCAATTTGGTAAGTCTCACAGATTACCCTACTCAAGGAAAGGTTTCATGCATGAAGACTACCTAGACTTGGTACACACAGATGTTTGGGGACCTAGCAAGGACCCTTCCATTTCTGGTTCAAGATATTATGTGTCTTTTATTGATGACTATAGCAGGTGGACCATTTTATATTTTATGAAGCATAAAGATGAAGTGTTTAATTGTTTCAAGAGGTATCTTGCACTTGTTGAGAATCAAACAGGTAGAAGCTTGAAGAGGCTAAGGTCAGATGGTGGAGGAGAATACTTCTCCAATGAGTTTGAAGATTTCTTGCAGGAAAGATGCATCAAGAGGGAGATCACTACAAGATACTCACCTGAACAAAATGGGGTAGCAGAAAGAAGGAATAGACTTATAGTGGAAACAGCTAGGTCTATGCTCAATGAAAAAAGGTTACCAAATTACCTATGGGCAGAGAGTGTATCCACTGCCACTTATCTCATCAATAGGTTGCCATCCAAATCACTTGATGGCATGACACCATATGAAGCATGGCATGGTAAGAGACCCTCTCTGGATCATTGCAAAATCTTTGGTTGTGTAGCATATGTGCATATTCCCTCACAGGTAAGAGGAAAGCTAGACCCCAAGGCTGAGAAATGTATCTTCATTGGTTATGATTTGAACCAAAAAGGATACAGATTCTACAACCCCACAAACAAAGGGTTCAAGGTAAGCAGAGATGTCATATTTGATGAGAATGACTCATGGTATGAGAATGAATGCAGGAAGGTGAGTCTACCCTATGACATGGAGGAAGATTTTCCAAAGCTTACCAAGGAAGAGCCAACTCAGCAAGAAGATTCAAGCTCAGATGATGATACAATAAACCTTGAAGAATTCAAAGCTTGGAAATCCAAAGGAAAGATGAAGATGAGGCAATTAGAGGATAAGCCAGAAACTTCTACTCAAGCAATGAGGAGATCTCAGAGAGAGAAGAAGAAGCCTATCAGATTTGGGTATGACACATCACTTGTAACTAAACATTCTGTATATCTTGCAAAAGACTTGTTGAATGAAGAACCAGGTACCTATGAAGAAGCAATTACAAAGCCAGAATGGAGAGAAGCCATGGATGAGGAGATAGAAGCCCTCAAAGAGAGTGATACTTGGGACTTGGTACCCAAGAAGGATTCTATGAAGGTAATAGGATCCAGATGGATCTACAAATTGAAGAAGAATTCAGATGGAACAATTAACAGGTACAAAGCTAGGTTGGTAGCCAAGGGTTTTGCACAAACCCAAGGCATTGATTATGAGGAGACATTTTCTCCTGTGGCCAAGATGCCAACTATCAGAGTTTTAGTGAGTGTAGCTGCATCCAAGAATTGGAACATGTACCAATTGGATGTGAAGAATGCATTCTTGAATGGATGGATATATGAAGAAGTCTACATGTCACAACCACCTGGCTATGAAGATCCAAGAAAGGTACATTATGTTTGTAAATTGAAGAAGGCTCTGTATGGTTTGAAGCAGGCACCTAGAGCATGGAACTACAGATTGACCACCTACCTTCTAGACCAAGGATTTGTGATGAGCAAAGCAGACACTTCTCTATTCATAAAGAGAAGTAGTACATAGGTAATTTACTTATGTGTTTATGTAGATGACATCATCATTACAGGTAATGATGTCAATGGGATTAGACACATCAAAGGACAGATGATGAAAGAATTCAAGATCAGTGATCTTGGACTATTAAAGTATTTCTTAGGTCTTGAATTGATCTACACACACTCAGGTATATACATCACTCAAAAGAAGTATGTACAGGATATGGTCAAGAAGTTTGGTTTGCAGGATGCTAAGGTATCTACTACTCCAATGGAGGTTAACCAAAAGCTAAGTGCTCATGAAGGAGAAGAAATCAAAGACATTACAGGATACCAAAGTATGGTGGGTAGTTTGAACTATGCTACCTTGACAAGAATTGACATAGCATATGGAGTAAGTGTGCTTAGTCAATTCATGCACAAACCAAGGGTACCTCACTTAGAGGCAGCTAAGAAGATCTTGAAGTACCTCAAGGGAACTCAAAGTCATGGTTTGTATTTTCCTTATACATCAGATATTGACATAAAGGTTTACTCAGATGCAGATTGGGCAGGATGCAAGGATGATAGGAGAAGCACCTCAGGATATATTTGTTTTGCAGGGGATAAGCCTATCTCTTGGTCAGCTAAGAAGCAACCTACAGTGGCATTGTCATCCATTGAAGCTTCTATATATAGAGTTAGGTCTACTCACAAGACCACCTATTATCTTTGGAGACAACACTAGTTCTCTTCACCTTGCAGCAAATCCAATTTATCATGCCAGAACCAAACACATAGAGGTTCATTACCACTATGTGAGAGAGAAGCTACTTAGTAAAGAGATTCAATTGACATATGTATCTACTAATATGCAATGTGCAGACTTACTTACAAAGGCATTGGATGGAAATAAGTTATGCAGATTCAAAACTATGATTGGATTACAGGAAGTGATTGAAGAATGAAAGAGAAGACTTAAGCCAAAGTGTTTGGCTTGAGGGGGAGCTGTTGGTACAAGACAAGCCTACACACATTGGCTTGGGACCTTGGACTCATTGAAGATTAGCATGGACAAAGGATTATCTAGGCTTCACTTAAAGGAAGGCTCATGTGAACATATGCTTATATGTTCTTACCTCTTTACCCCTTGTAAAAGTCTAAGTGACTTATCATTTGTTTGTAATCACTTTAAGTTATCCACCTACCTCATTAGTCGTGAAAATTTGAATGTTGAGATGGAGAGAATATCTCCCTACTTTTAGAGGAGATATTCAAGGGAGCCTAAGTTTGAATTTCAAATTCAAATGATCTCAAAACTCCTATAAAAGATGAAGTAAAAAGTCGCGGGACATACTCTCACTCTAGCTCACTCCCCGAGGCAAAATTTCATTGTAACTCATTGTGTGTGAAGGTTACTCTATAGCCAACACCACAATACCTCATTTAGCTGTGCTTGGCAAGCTAATGAGACTGTACAAACACATTTATCAATAGAAGTATACATTCATCATCTCTGTTTTGTCTGAGTGTCCTACTCCAAGTCTGTCAACTTCAAAGGAGCATTTCTCTGGATCTACTGAACCAAATCAAGTGTTCTATAGCTCATTGGAACCAGCTCAAAGTCTACTACAAGCATACAAAATTTCAAAGGATTTCATTCAGCCAATTGGGAGAAAATCGATTTGAAGTGCACACTGGTCTCAGTCTGCAGAGTTCCTGAAAAGTCGGGGGTGATTATAACTTTGCTAAACTTATTTCTCAGTGCATAGTTTATCAATTGAAGTGATTCCACTTGTGATTGGTAGCTTACTAAGGTACATTAATACTCCCAAAAGGAATTGTTCCAATTTTAAGTGTGCTGGACACACTGAGTAAAAGTCTGAGCAGGTATCACTACAGGAATAGAAAGTTTTGCTTGATTTTTGAAGTACAAAGTTATCTGTTTTGGTTTGATCATTACCCAAACCATTTCCAAAGTACATATATGGTTTCTTTGTGTCATTTGGAAGCTAAGCAAGTGTACTAAGCATATCTGAAGAGAAAAGAGGGCAGGTGTGAAGCAGGTTTTGCAGCACCAACTGATTTCCTGAGTGCATCCATCCATCACTCTCAACAAAAATATCAGCAACTTTCTCATATGTTCGCACATAGACAAGATCAATATCATGTGCAAATACATTCTCTTTGATGAAGTGATAATGTACCTCAATATGCTTTGTTCTAGCATGGAAAACAGGATTCTGTGCCAACTGTATGCTGCTAAGATTATCACAATAGATGCTGATAGGCTTGTTGGTGCAAGGCAATCAACAAGTGAAGTTTTGATGAAGGTTTGAAAGTCAAGGACTGAAGAAAAGATCAAGATATGAAGCATGAAGAAAGTACATGTTCAAAGAATGAAGATGTGTATACATATGTACATTAATTTAGAGTTAGTTCACTTATACTTTTGTATGGTGATGAACTTGTACATATTTGCCTATATATACAAGGAAAAATGTCGGGGCAAGTATGAGAGCGTTAGAGAATATTTTTGAAGAGAATTAGAAGTCATTAGACACTTGTAAAAAGTGAGAAAGATAGCTCTCTCATCCAGATGTATAAGTTTTCCAAAAATGAAGAAAAGTTGCACCCGATATTTCTGAGAGTTCTCCTTCTGTGTTGTATGTTCTCTGAAATGCTTTTGTACAACTCTAAGTCTATAGGTGATTGACCTCTGTACAAGTTTTCAGCTTTGAATTGTGATCAGGTTGAGAGAATTGAGTGTAGGAACATTTACATGTGTAAATGTAAAGAAGTGAAGTTGCAGGAGGCGCAAAATTCGATGCTAATGTTTTGGTCAGTTCTCCTTCCACAATGTAAAGTTTTGAGCAAGCAAGCACTCATTCTTTAAGTTGGAAGGTAAGCTACCTATGGATAAAAGCATTTGATTAAACGGCTTCTACTTTGGGAGAACCAAGCTTAAGAAGCTATAGGTATCAAAGTCGACTGTAAAGAGCTACAATTTTAGACATAGGTGACTTGTTAAGATCATTTCTAAAGATCTACTAAGTCTTTTGGAATGATTTAACTTGGAGGAGGTGTGCTAACTATAGGTGATACCTTCTGTAAAGTTTTATAAAAAACTTTATACATTTGATAAGTCAATAAATGAGTAATGTGCAACAGACTTTCTGTGTAGTCATCTTCTTCACAGTTTGTTCAAGATTTTGGAAATTGAGTATTGATCCTCCAAATTGGTGAAGGTTTTAAGTTATTCTTGATATAGAGGTGTTCTAAATTCAAGGATAACTTGTTCTTTTGGAGATTAACACTCTCCATCAGTGGTATCAGAGCAGGAAACATCAAAATTGAAGAAAGGAGGACCTCGACTGCTGCAGTTATAAAGAATTCAACATTTGAAGATACAAAAGGTGCAAGCTTGAAAGCAAAGCTTGAGAAGGAGGACAAAAGATATCAAAGAAGACAAAAGGAGTATCATTCAAAGCAAATGTAATCGTATTCCTTATAAAGCTTGAAGGATTTAATACATAGGTGAAGAAAGGATGGGAGATTCTCTTCAGATAGAGAAACTGGATAGAGAGAACTATCTAGCATGGTCGATGAGAATGGAAGCTCATCTTATGAGCAAAGATTTGATAGGTTATATTATAGGAGAAGAAGAAAAGCCTCAGTTCAGAGATCCTAGTGTTCCAACTAGGGATGAATTGTCAGAATTGAAGACCTGGATGAAGAGAGATGCTCAAGCTAGGAGCATTATCTATATGGGAGTTAATGACTACTTGCTACCTCACATTAGAGGTCTTGAAAGTGCAAGTGATATATGGAATGCTTTGGAGGAGCATTTCGAGAACACCATAAAGTCAAGGAAGGCATCCTTGTGGGCAGAGTTTACCACATTCAAGAAGAAGGCCTCTCAATCCATCTCAGATTATGTAACAAGGATGAAGGACATTGCAGATGCATTAGGAGCAATTGATGAAGATATTGAGGAGGATAAATTGGTAAGGCAAATCCTTAGAGGGTTGAGAGGTGATGATAAATGGAAACCACTCATTTTGTCTACTGAATTATCACTAGATCATTTCACTCCTGATTTGAATCAGGTGCTAGGACATATGCTAACCTTTGAGCAGGATGTCAAAGGTGAAGGTGATAAAAATTCAGGTCAAGCAATGTATTCAAAGGATAAGAAGAAGAATAGCAAAGGGAAGCAACAAGCAAATGAAGATGAAGGAACAATTAGCCAGGCTAACTTCCTAAGAGGAAGAGGAGGTGGCAAAGGCAGAGGAAGAGGTAGGAGTAATAAAGATGGAGTCAAAGCTTGCTGGATTTGTGGTAAGACAAATCATTTAGCTCATGATTGTTGGCATAACACTCAGAATAATGGTGGATATAATCAGAACTTTAATTCAAGAGGAAGAGGTGGCAGAAATCAAAGAGGTAATTTCAGAGGTAGAGGTAGTAGAGGTTATTTTTGGAAGAAATGCAGGTAGAGGATTCCAAAGCCAACAATACAACAATACCTACTACAATTATGCTTGAGATCAGAAGGAGGATTCAACATTGATAATGAATGCAACTTGTGAAAGGCAAAGTGAAGAACAAAGAGTCTTCTACATTGACTCATGGTGTAGCAATCACCTGAGTGTCAACATAGCATTGATGAGTGATTTGGAGAATAAGGTAACTAATCATGTAGTTCAAACAGGTGACAATAAAAAGCATAATGTGAAGTCAATTGGATCAGTGAAGGCCAAGGATGGTAGTACTCTCTTGAGTAAGGTTTTGTATGTTCCTACAATTCCAAAGAATCTGATAAGTGTAGGACAAATTGTTGAAAAAGGTTATGAAGTTAGGTTCACTAATGAAGGAGTTTTTGTGGAAGACCCTAGCAATGGGTATAAACAAATTGTTTCGTGGAAGAAAGAAGGAAGATTGTTCACATTGAAGATTCAAGGTAATGTTGGTCATGCCTTGTTCACTTATGGAGGACATAAGATTTCTGAGTTAGATCTTTGGCACAAAAGATTTGGACATTTTAATGAAAGATGTATTAAAGATATGGTTAACAATGGTTCAGTGCTTCGATTGCCTAATGTTGCAGGTGAGCATATGAAATACAGATGTGAGGCATGTCAATTAGGTAAGGCTCATAAGCAATCTTATTCCAAGCATGGTTTTATGTATTCAGAGAAGCTTGAGTTGGTACACACAGATGTGTGGGGACCATCAAAGGATTACAGTATAAATGGTTCAAGGTATTATGTGATTTATGTTGATGATGCTACGAGATGGATCACTATCTATGTGATCAAAGATAAGTTAGAGGTATTCAATACATTCAAACATTATCATGTGTATGTAGAGAGAATTATAGGTCAAAAATTGAAGAGACTAAGGTCAGATGGAGGGGGAGAGTATTTCTCTAATGAGTTCAGTGATTACTTTTGGAATGCAGGTATAAAAAGGTAAATTACTTGCAGGTACTCTCCTCAACAAAATGGTGTAGCAGAGAGGAGGAATAGAACTCTTGTTGATTTGCAAGATCCATGATGAAGGAGAAAAATTGCCCAAATTATTTGTGGGCTGAGGCTGTAAATACAACCACATATTTGGTCAAACGATTACCATGTAAAGCTTTGCAGGGTATGACACCATATGAGGCATGGTGGGGTAAGAGACCTACCCTAGATCATTGCAAAGTATTTGGATGTTTGGCATATGCATATGTGCCATCTCAATTAAGGCACAAATTGGAACCTAAAGCTAAAAAGCATGTGTTCATTGGATATGATGATAAGCAGATGGGATATAGGTTGTGGAGTCCATTCACAAAACGATTTCTTGTATCAAAAGATGTTACATTTGATGAGCAAGGTACTTGGTATGCAGGAACAATTAATATTTATGCAGGTGATGAAGAAGTTGTGAATCAAAAGAAAGGTAAATCAAAGGTTCAGATAAATGATGATTGAGGGGGTGCTGTTGGTGCAAGGCAATCAACAATTGAAGTTTTGATGAAGGTTTGAAAGTCAAGGACTGAAGAAAAGATCAAGATATGAAGCATGAAGAAAGTACATGTTCAGAGAATGAAGATGTGTATACATATGTACATTAATTTAGAGTTAGTTCACTTATACTTTTGTATGGTGATGAACTTGTACATATTTTCCTATATATACAAGGAAAAATGTCGGGGCAAGTATGAGAGAGTGTTAGAGAATATTTTTGAAGAGAATTAGAAGTCATTAGACACTTGTAAAAAGTGAGAAAGATAGCTCTCTCATCCAGATGTAAAGTTTTCCAGAAATGAAGAAAAGTTGCGCCTGATATTTCTGAGAGTTCTCCTTCTGTGTTGTATCTTCTGTGAAATGCTTTTGTACAAGTCTAAGTCTATAGGTGATTGACCTTTGTACAAGTTTTCAGCTTTTAATTGTGATAAGGCTGAGAGAATTGAGTGTAGGAACATTTACATGTGTAAATGTAAAGAAGTGAAGTTGCAGGAGGTGCAAAATTCGATGCTAATGTTTTGGTAAGTTCTCCTTCCATATTGTAAAGTTTTGAGCAAGCAAGAATCATTCTTTAAGTGGGAAGGTAAGCTACATATGGCTAAAAGCATTTGATTAAACGAGGTCTAGTTTGGGAGAACCAAGCTTAAGAAGTTACAGGTGTCAAAGTCGATTGTAAAGAGCTACAGTGTTAGACATAGGTGACTTGTTAAGATCATTTCTCAAGATCTACTGAGTCTTTTGGAATGATTTAAGTTGGAGGAGGTGCGCAAACTATAGGTGACACCTTGCATAAAGTTTTATAAAAAACTTTATACATTTGATAAGTCAATGAATGAGTAATGTGCAACAGACTTTCTGTGTAGTCATCTTCTTCACAATTTGTTCAAGATTTTGGAAATTGAGTATTGATCCTCCAAATTGGTGAAGGTTTTAAGCTATTCTTGATATAGAGGTGTTCTAAATTCAAGGATAACTTGTTCTTTTGGAGATTTACACTCTCCATCAAGGCTTTTGCACTTCCACACCTAAATCCACAAGTAGCATCTCTAGCCATGATGCCTCACATGTTGCCATTGCAGCATCTCTATACTCAGCCTCTGTACTCAACAAAGCAATAGTGGGTTGCTTCTTACTACTCCATGTAATAGCTACACTCCCAAGTGAGAATAGAAAACCATTAGTAGATCTTCTATCTAGAATGCTACCAGCCCAATCTACATCGGTGTATCCTGGACCTGCAAATCTACACTAGCTTCATAAAAGAATGCATAATCCAAAGTAGCACTCACATAACGTAGAGTGCACCTCAAAGCGTCCAAATGTGGCTTCCTAGGAACCTGCATAAATTGACTTTCAAGACCAACAATGTAGCTCATATAATGCCTTGTAATTGTGAGATATATCAAGCTTCACACAATTTTCCTGTACATAGTAGCAATTTCCAATGCTTCACCTGATGTAGTATCCAACTTCAAATTCTGATCTAATGGAATAGAAATTGGCTTACAATCAGCCATACCATACTTTTGCAGCATATTCAAGGCATATTGCCTTTGTGACATCCATACACCTGTTTTTGTATGTATAAACTCAATGCCCAAGAAGTGTCGCAACTCACTAATATCTTTCATGTAGAATTCTTGCATAAGGAGTTGTGTTACCTCTTTAATGTTTGCTTCATTGTTACCTCCTACAATCAAGTCATCAACATAAATAGCTACAATTGTGATGCCATCATCACATTTCCTTGCATATAATGAATGATCTGCATCACACATAAAAAACCCAATGGTGGTTAAGTAATCAACAATCCATGCATGCCATGCATGAGGAGCTTGCATAAGTCCATACAAAGCCTTTTGCAACCTGCAAACATATTTTGGGTGCATTGAATCTTCATATCCTTGTGGCTGGTCCATATATAGTTCTTCTTGTAACTCACCATTTAGGAAAGCATTCTTCACATCCATCTAATGTAAAGTCCATCGTTTTGCTGTAGCTAATGCAATAAGCATTCTGACAGTAGAATTTTAGCTACAGGTTTGAATATTTCCTCTAGTCAATGCCATATGTTTGTGCATATCCTTTTTCTACCAATCATGCTTTGTACCCGCTTATGCTACCATCAACATTGTGCTTTACCTTGTAAACCCACTTGCAGCCTTTGGGTTTCTTTCCTTATGGCAATGGAACCAACTTCCATGTTTTGTTTCCATAAAGTGCAACCATCTCCTCATCCATAGCGTTTTCCCAATCTACATTTCCAATTGCATCTTGAAAATAATAAGGTTCAACATCTTATATTACCTTGGTCATGTAGGCACAATGACGATCCATATAACTATCATACGTCAATTGTTGCATTGAATGCCACATCCTCCCAGATCTTCTTGCTCTTGGGTCACTTCTCCTTGTATCATCTGCATGTGCCTCTGTTACTCTTGGAGTCTTCACAAAGGGCAATCCAAGTTCCTCATCAAGATTCTTTTGTGAACCACTTGAGTCTCCATCAACATCTTCAAAACTTGCACATGTTTTACTACTAGCAAAAAGCTTTTCTTTACCTTTCTTGGATGTATTTGATGAATTTGCTAGACTAAAATTTCCACCCAATCTTCCACTCCATGGATTTGAGTTGTAAATATTGCTTGGTGATGCATCCGGTCCACTCAAAACTTGAGATTTTGCACTTGATTTTTCAGCATTTTCTTTGTCATATGGTTCAAGATTCAGTCCTTCTTTGGCATTTGCATAGAAGCTTGACATTTCATCAAATACCACATCTATGCTTACCTTCACTTGTCGTGTGAGTGGCTTATAACATTGATACCCCTTTTGCTCAAGGGAGTACCCAATGAAGATACACTTTTCTGCTTTTGGATCAAGATTTTTCCTCAACTCATCTGGAACATGGACATATGCAATATAGTGAAATACTTTCATATGTGATAATTTTGGCTTTCTACATGTAAACTTCTCTTTAGGTGTAACTTGATGTACAACAGTAGTCGGAGTCTTGTTCATGATGTATACAACAGTACGCACAGCTTTTGCCCAATAACAATGAGGCATATTCTTCTCAACCATAAAAGCTCTTTCTATTTCTGTAATATGCCTATTTTTGCATTCAGCAATGCCATTCTGTTGTGATGTGTACCGGCGTGAAAATTGACGTCAAATTCCATGATTTTTAAGAAAATTGCTGAGCTCATTTGATATGTATTCACCTCCTCCATCAAACCTTAATGTCTGAATATACTTTCCTATCTGCTTTTTTGCCATGGCCTTAAAATTCTGAAAGTGAGTGAACACCTCACTCTTCTCTTTCATGAAATATACCCGTACTTTCCATGTATGGTCATCAATGAAAGTAACATAAAATCTGCAACCACCCATAGATGTGGTCTTTGCAAGACCCCAAACATCTCTATGTACTATTTCTAGTACATTCTCACTAACATGCTTGCCATGCAAAAATGATGCTCTTGATTGTTTACCAAATTGACATGCTGCACGTACCTTTTGCATTTTTGCAACTTTGAAATTTGGTAGTCCATTGACAATATCCTTTGATTGCATCAATTTTAGCCTCTGCAAGTTTGCATGTCCAATTCATTTGTGACAGATCTCTATATCAGCAATAACTTCTACACCTTTTGCAAACATGGATGCATTCATTTCAGGAATTTTCACATTGAAGGTGAACATCCTATCCTTTGTTTCCTTTGGTAATCAATCTTCCATCCTGTTTCTACTCATCTATATATAGCCTATCATCATTGAACTTGACTTGTAATCCTTGGTCAACCATTTGTCCAACAGAAACCAAATTCTTTGTTATATTTGGAACATGCAGCACATTAGCAAGACGTTTTACCGTTTCATCCTCCATAGATAGTGCTATGTTTCCTATATGCTCAATAAGGTTTGATGTGTCATCACCTATTTCAACATATCCAAGAATCGTCAATTTTTGCAAAGTACTAAACCATTCAGCATGATTTCTCATGTGGTTTGAAGCACTTCAATCAACATACCAGACATTATCATTTGATTTTGAAACATCAACAGACATCGTATTCATCATGTGATGTTGAACCATGAATAGCTTCTCATAATCATTTGCACTTGTGGATGCATACTTGTTTTGCTACCTTCTATTATTTTGATTCTTCAACTTGCAATCACATTCAAAGTGTCTAGGTTTACCACAATTCCAACATCCTTTATTGTCATTACCTGAATCATTTCTTTGGAAATTTCTATGGCCTCTTTGGCTTCCCCTACCTCAAAACTGTCCTCTACCTCCTACATGATTCTGTTGTTGACCTTGGTCTTGGTTATTGTTCCTCTTCCACTTCCAAAGCCTCTACCTCTACCTCTTCCTTTTCCAGATTAGAATACCTACTCCAAACTAGGTTTTCCTTGGGAGTTCTAGTCCTCACCAAGATTCTTTTCTTCAATAATCAACATGGAATCAGATCAACAAAATTTAGAATATTTTCCCTGTTCTGAATATTCTTTCTGAACTGCTTGTATGCAGCTCCTAAACCACGTAGGTTTACTTCCACCTTATCATCATCATCTACATTCATGCCAATAGATGCAAGTGACTCACATATGCTTTTGATTTTTAGGGTGTAATCACTTACCAACATGCCCTTTTTCTCCAGTGTATGCAACTCATTCTTGAGTTGCAATTTTCGTGCCTTTGTATTGGTCTCATACAATGTGAGCAGGTTGTTCCAAGCCTCTTTCGGAGTCTTGGCATCCTATATGTGCCTAGTCATGCTATCTTGTATGGTAATAGATAGCTAATACATTACCTTTCATGCTCCTTGATTCCATTCTTCATACGCTCTTAACTAGTTTGTAGTCCGATTCCTCTCTGGTAACTGTGGAGCATTTTCGTTCTCTCCTTCGATGTACTTCTAGTAGCCTTTTCCCATTAGGAAATTCATCATTCTGGATTCCCAAGCATGGAAGTTGTTCTTGTCTAGCTTACAGATCATCAGTTGACTCATTCCATCTAAGTTTGCCATTTCTAGAACATCTCACACACTGCAAAACCACTACAAGTAGTACTTCTGTTTGAGCACTATCATGCTTTGATGTGACAATTCGATCTCAGAAAAATGAAGTTTTCGTGTATCAATAGTAGATACAATCGCTTGAAATTCTAGATCTGGACTATATGAGTGTTGCCGAGCAGGATGCAAGTTACAATTTTGCAAACTGACCTAATTTTTTTTTGGGCCTCACCTTGCGGGCTCAAAACCAAGGTCGAGATGGCTCTGAAACTCTGATCTGACAAAAACAAGTAACCCTAAAGAGATAAATCATGAAAATATTTTGAGGCCTTCTACCTTCATGCTAATTTTCGTAGCAATCTGAGGTCATTTGTGAATCACACTTTCTCCATGCCTTCTCACGTACTCTTCATCGTCACCCTTCTCCATGAGCTCTTTGTAGTCACACTGGCTCATATCATATCACAAGGAAGGAGATAAGGAAGAGAGCTCACACACACTCTCACAATCAAAGAGAAGCACACACAGATTGAGGCAAGGAAGAATGATCTTCTTCTTCTTCTATTACATAAAAGGAATGTACAAGAATGACCTAAAAAAAACAACAACACAATAAGTGCCATATATAAAGAAAAGTACATGGGGAAAATCCTAATGTCCATGAATGAGTGAGCTAGAAAGAAACAAGTGTGCCATCACTCTTGGTAGATAAATCTAGTAAGCTCAATGAAGTATCCCTGACATATACCGACATGACCACTATACGTGGCAGAGAAATGAAAAACTGGTACGTGTCATCCTGGATCATCACATGTTGAGCTTGATATCTCAACACACCAAGCACTAGAGCAAAACTAGAGGTAGAGCCTTCGTGAACATGTCTACAAGGTTCTATTGAGATGTACACTACTCTGTAGTAATCTCTTGTGATACAAGCTTCTTGTGGATAAAATGGTACTGGATCTCGATGTGCTTTGTTTGAGCATGGAACATTGGATTCTCTCGCAATAGCCAAGGTTGAGTAGATGTGGGTGTGGATGCATGTTGGAGTATCTTGCAAAATACCAATATCAAATAAAAACCATGGAAGCCAGATGGACTCACATGCTGCAAGGATGGATGCTCCATACTCAACCTTGATGGATGATATAGAAATTGTAGGTTTCTTCTTACTTAAAAGATAGGTCTTGAGCCAAGGAATGATATGTATCCAAAAGAAGATAGTATAGAATCAAGATCACTAGACCAATCTAAGTCTGAATATGCAATGAGTTTGATGCCCCCTCTATACCAAATACCATGATGTCAGTTGAGGGCAAGGTATTGAAATAGTCTTTGAGCAACATCCTAATATGTATGATGCGATTGATGTGCAAACTGACTAGGAATGCCAATTGCATAGACAATATCTAGTCTCATATTGGCTACATCAAGTAAAGACCCAAATAGTTGTCGATAAGTATGTAGATCCACAAGTGATGATGAGTCCTCCAGTGTGAGCTTCATGTTTGGATCAAGTGATGTAGATACTTAGTGACAATGATCCATGTTATATCTCAAAAGAAAATCCTAACAATACTTCTTTTGTGATAGGAATATGAATTCTTTTATTTGCCACACTTCCATGCCTAAGAAATAGTGTAGTAGAACAAATTTTTCATGGAATAATCAAGATGAAGCTATGTGATGATGAATTGGATGCGTTTGTCATTTGAACCTATCAAAAGTAAGTCATCGACATAGAGGATGATTATTGAAATTGAGGACTCTTTTTGATATATGTGTAAGTTATCATCAATAATGCTCCTTTGAAATCCTTTAGCTTTGAAGAACTTGTTGATCTTTTCACACCAAGCCCTGGGAGCTTGCTTAAGTCCATAAAGTGCTTTGTGAAGTTTGTATGCATGATCTTCATTTCCTTTGATCTTGAAATCTTTAGGTTGTTTACATATACCTCTTCTTGAAGATCACCATTTAGAAAAGCAGTTTTGATGTCAAGTTGGTAGATGGGCCATTTGAAGTTTGCACTTAATGAAAGAATAATTCTTATAGTTGTAAACCTTATAATAGAGGCAAAGATTTCTTCATAATCAATGTCATTCTTTTGCATATAACCGTTGGTGAGAAGTCTTTCTTTGTACTTGTCCAAAGTACAGTATGGTTTGTACTTAACCATATATAGCCACATAACTCCAATAACTTGATGATTAATAAGCCTTGAAACAACCATCCAAGTGTTGTTCTTTCCAATTGCATCCATCTTTGTCTGCATAGCCTCTTCTTCCCACTTAGATTAAACTTGAGCTTCTCTAAAGTTGGAAGTCTCTAGAATTTTTTGAAGTTGGTCCATAAGTGCATAATTAACATAATGGATTTTTTCACATTATTGCTTCTTGATGAGCCTTTGAGGTCTCATAGGTTGGTGAGAAGCACTTGCTTTTGTGTTTTTTTCTTAGAAATAACTGTGTCTCCCTTTAAAGTGTAGATGGGTGGACTTAGAATTACTTGGACCTTTAATTGAGTATTGTGAAGCTTCATAAAAAATGACATCTTTTGAAATGGTGATGGAGTGGTTCTCAAGATCATACAATCTATAAGCTTTACATTCTTCACTATAGTCAATGAATAGATGTTTATTAGACTTAGATTGAAGCTTACTCTATCTTCTTTTGGCACATGTACAAACGTTTCACATTTAAATACTCCAAAGTAGTTGACATTGGGATTGCACCTAGAATAGGATTCAAATGGAGTCTTGTTGTGTAGTGCACTTGTGAAGCCTCTGTTGATGATGTGAATTGTGGTATGTACAACTTCAGCCCAAGACTTGAATGGTAAGGCTTTGTTGTGAAGCATTGTGCATGCCGCTTCCTTGACACTTCAGATCTTTCTTTCAGCAACTCCATTTTGAGAATGGAGTATGAGGTTGAGTGGCTTGTCTCTTGATGCCCTTTCATTTGAATTCACCACCTCCATCAAATCTAATGGTCTTTATTGAACTTTATGCTTTGTTCTCAACTTGATAAACTCATTCTCTAAACTTAGAAAATGTATTTACCTTAGAGGTGAGGAAATTGATCCAAATTTATCTTGTGGGATCATCTACTATAAGAAAGAAAAAGAGTGATCCACTTAGAAATGGGGCATTCATCGATCCACAAAAATCTATGTGGACTAGGGCTAGAGGGTTTCTTGCCTATGTGGAAGTCTCTTTGGGAGCAACAGCCATGTGTTGATTGCCTTGAGTACAAGCTTGGCATAAACCATGCACTTTCACAATCTTCGGTAATCCCTTAATGGATTGGGATATTGAGATTCTAGTTAAGTAGGATGTGTGTCCATATCTCTGGTGCTATAGGGTGGAAATTGGTTCTTTAGAAAGAAAACAGGAAAGCATGTATAAGCCTTTATCCTCAATGCCTTCGACTATGATGTCCTTAGTGCTAGGATCAATCACCCTAACAGATGTGTTATTAAAGAGAACTTTCTTGTGATGATCCATAATTGCCTTAACATAGAGGATATTCATATGGGTACAAGAAGTATGCTTGATACACCTTTGCATTCCCCTTCATGATTCATAATTTGTACTTTGCTTTTAACTTCAATTGGAAGACTCTTGTTATTGCCTATGTAAACTTTACATTTGTGGTCTTCTAGCTCTTGAAATGAATCATAGTCTTTGCACATGTGGGAGGTTGCACCACTATCAAATATCCATTCCTATGAGGAGCTAGGAGTGATTAGAGCATTGGCCTCTGTTGAGATAAAGATCTTCTCTTGAACAATGAGAACTCTTTGTAGAGGACTTAACTTAATTCTTGAAAGTAGAGGCTTTAAAATCTTTCTTCTTCTTATAACAAAACTTATTGGATAAGTTGTTGGAGCCTTGTTTAGGAGCATTGATAGCACGATTACTAGAGTTCTTGGCCTTGTTTAACTAAAAATACTATCTTCTAAAAATAACTATCTTATAAATATCTCCAAAAATATTTTAATAAGTCCATGCGTGTTGACACCCTCATGAATCTCCACCTGCTAAATCAAAACAAGAAACACATAAAAAACCTCAAGGCATTAAAATCCATTTAACATTCCATTATTCCATAAAGTATAACATGCCTCCCAGTTGATGAGCAACTCACCTTAGTTGATAAGAATAAAATAGACATGGATGGCCAGTCACATGTCCCATCACTGAACATCATAAGCATGTTCCATGTAAAAACACATGCACGGAACTGGAAAACTGGAATTTAATGTGATTGTGAATAATAAGCAGAAATCAAATGATCATAATGTGGAGTTAGAGATGTCTTATGAATCCGTTGAGATTCTTCAAGTGAGTGATTTTTATATTTAACCAAATATCTATGATATTGATTACCTCTGCATGTAGTAGTGACATCATAATCAAGTATTTTCTCTAGAACTAAAATTTCCCCATCCTCTTCAAGTAAAGGAGGATAATCTAAAATAGGAGTGAGTAGTAACGTTCCTTTAAATTGCTCCAATAAACTAATATGAAAAGAATTATGGATATTCCAATGAGAAGGTATCTCTAATCTAAAAGAATTCTCATTAATTTTTTGAATAATATTGAAAGTTCCATAATAAGGTGGTGCAAGTTTAACCTTAGAATGTTGTGAAATATTTTTCAAACATCTTTTAATTATTCATAACCATACAAAATCATTTTCATTAAATTCTTTAGCTACTCATTTCTTATTAATGTTATGCATATAACGTTCTTAACTCTTTTTAATGTGCTCATGAACTTCATGAAGTGTAGACATATGATCTTGTGCAAAAGAATCAACCACAGGTATGTCAGTTTGAGTGATAAACATGGGAGTATGAAGATTTTTACCATACACAATTTCATATGGTGCATGTCCAATAGTGCTATGCATTGTGTTATTATATGCAAATTGTATTAAAGGAAGTTTCTCATCCCAATTACTTGGATTATCTAAAGAATAAGAACGTAATAAATCCAAAATAGCTACTCATAACTTCACTTTGCACATTACTTTCAGGATGAAATGCAGAGCTAAAGTCTATTTTAGAACCTAAATTTTGAAATAATGCAATCCAAAAGTGATTACTAAAATGAACATCTTGATCTGATAAAATAACTTTTGGAAAACCATGATGCGAAAAAATACATTTAAAAAATAACTTAGTAGCTTGAGGTGCAGAAAGAGTCTTTTTACAAGGAATGAAATATGCTTGTTTACTAAAGCTATCAACAATTGTCCAAATCATATTGTTATGAGATGAAGTTGATGGAAGACCAATAATAAAATCCATAGAAATTTGTTCCCATGGTCCATTAGGTATGGGAAGTGGCATTAATAATCCAAATTTTTTACCATGATGGTGTTTCACACGTTGACACACAGCAATGGGAAACATATTGTGTAATATCCTTTTCCATATTTGGTCAAAAGAAGAATTCTTTAGATGTAGAAATACTACTTTGTATGCCCCTATGACCCAAAACAGTGGTTCATGCATCTCTTTCATAACAAATTCTTTAAAACCTTGTGTAATGCATAACTTGTGTTTGAAATATAAGAATCCATTATGGAAAGTGTAGTGATCCTCATAAATCTTGTAGAGTTATTGAAAGCATTCCATGTTTGTGAAAAATACAAATCAGATGCATAAGTAGGAATCATGTCATGAAATGAATGGATATGAACAACAGAAATATTATTAATAGAAACAATATTTGTTTCTGGGGATGGGAAAAGACTAAGGGCATCATCTATAACATTAGCTTTGCCAGGTTGATATTGAATCATAGGCTGAAAATTTTGTATGAATGAAGCCCATTTAATGTGTATGTCAGAAATCAATGGTTGATTTAATAGATAGTTAATAGCTTGTTGGTATGTTTTGATTATGAGTTTAGAACCCATGAGATAATGTTTCCAAATTTTTAAGCATGGACAACAGCTAAAAGTTCCTTATCATATGTACTACAATTCTTTTCTAAAGGTGTAAGTTTCTTGCTTTCGAATACAATAGGATGGTCATTTTGCATTAATACAACACCTATACCTAAACCACTAGCATCAACAACTACATGGAAAGGTTGTGCAAAATTTGGTAATTGCAAAATAGGTGCATGAGAAAGTGCATGTTTGAGTTTTTAAAAAGATTGTTGTTGTGCTGATCCCCATGCAATTTTTAACTTTTTCTTCAATAATAATGTGAGTGAGTGCTAAATAAGAAAAATCTTTAACAAACTTTTGATAAAAACTAGCTAACCCAAGAAAAGAGCATACATCATTCACAGATTGAGGTACATGCCATTCTACAATATTTTTAAATTTCTTTGGATCTACATGAACACCTTGACTAGAAACAATATGGCCTAAATACTCTAATTATTTTTGGAAGAAATAACTCTTTTCAAGATTAGCATAAAGTTTTTTTTTCGCAACAAATTAAAAACTATTGCTAAATGCTTTTCATGGTCATCATCATTCTAAAGGTAGTCTTATAAATGTCATTTTGTGTCATTATTATCTGATGATACCCAGATTTAAGATCAATTTTACTAAAAACACGTGCTCCACGAAGTTTATCTAGCAAACCATCTATCCTATGAATAGTATATCTATTTTTAATTGTGATCTTATTGAGCACTCTATAGTCAATGCACATCCTATAAGTCTTGTTCTTCTTCTCTACTAAAAGAACATTTGCTCCAAAGGGAGAAGAACTAGGTCTTATAAGTCCTTTGTGGAGTAAATCCTTAACTTGATTATCTATTTCTTGTTGATGTAAAGGTCCATGCCTATAAGGTGCCTTATGGGGATGGGAAATACCCGGAATTAAGTCTATGCTGTGGTCAAGTGATCCTCTAGAAGGTGGTAGTTTAGAAGGAAAATCAGCCATAAAACAATCCTTATAGGAATCCATAAATGATTTATGTGCATCAGGAAGTGTATGTGTATAATCAACTATGTTATTGACAAAAACAATACATGAATTGTAGCCTTTCCTAAATGCTCGTTTTACTTGAGTATGACTAATTAATGGAAACGGTTGTAAGTCATGCATTGCAGACAAACAAATATCTTGATTATCAAACTTAAAACTCATGGTGTGTGTATGATAATCAATGCATGGGTTATAATGATGACAAAAAGCATACCAAGTATAACATCATAGGACTATAAGGGAGCAATTAAGAATGTGCATTCATCTATGTATGAACCTATACAAATCGGAACGTTATGCACTGTTATCAGGATCTTCAGTGCATGCACACACAGAGGTAGCCAGAAGACAGAACATGAATCATAAACAGAGAGGCAATCAATGCGATATTGGACACAATATCCCCCCGTGTACTTTGATGGACGAGTCTATCAGAGCACCCGTATTTATAGGTTTATTTCTATTACATCCTGAAAATAGAAGTTACATGAGAGCCGTCGCTTTTAAAAGCAACTTTTAGGAAAAACTACTTTATTTACAAAAGGCGTCGCTTTCTAAGTGAACCACTACTTTTACAACAAGTTAAACCTAAATATAACTTATTCTAGAAGTCTTTGATTTAATATTTGAATTTATTTATTTATACGCATCCACTTATATCCATGCCCTCACACTTCTTCACCTGCTAGATCAAACACAACCACATTAAAACCTTCTAGACATTGATTTAACCTTCCATGATTCCATAATATACAACATGCCTCCCAGTTGACAAGCAACTGACCTCGGTTGATAAATAAAAAAACAGACATGGATGATCAATCGCATGTCCCATCAGTGAGCAATAGTAAGCATGAACCATGTAAAACACATGCATGGAATTGGAAACCTGAAAGTTTAATGTAATTGGGAATGATATGCAGAAATTAAATGGTCATAATGAGGTGATAAAGAAGTCTTATGTAAATCAATATTTTAATTCATTTTCAAAAGTATATCTAAAGTATTTTCAAAAATTCTATGTGTAAATGCATTACATATAATTAAAGAAAATTAACCTAGAAAAAAGATTGTTGTTGATATGGCTACTGCAAACGGATCCTCTTGAGAAGTAATTGGTACTTATTCTCCGCATCATGAGCAAAGGCAATGGCTTCATGAAGCGATGTAGGCTGGCGTGAGCGAAGCTTTTCTTGAACCTCCTTATATATCCTGTCATCATACTTCTTCTTCATAATATCATTGGAAACATCTTCAAGCAAGCGAAGAGTTACTAAATATTGGTAAAATCGGTCCGTATAGGTTGTCAATGTATCACCTTCCATCCATGTAAATTCAGCCCATAATTGTCATACATGTAGGTTGAACTGTAAAGGTAGGAAAGAATCCTTAAAATCTTCTTGAGAAGCCTTTCATGTGCGTGGACAATCTGCACGAGGACAAAGATCATTCCACCATAGCTGAGCTCTTCCTACCAAATAATTAGTAGCAAACTTGACTTTCTTATTTTCTGAATATGACTCGTCGGAATAGAAATCATCGAATAAAGAAAGCCATGATAGGACAAATCGGCCATCCTTTCGTCCATAAAATTGGAGCATGGCATAGCATTCTTGTATAAATTGTGTTAAACGTAGCTACTGCACCAATGTTAAACACTGTTAGTTTCTTCTAACTGTCAGAAACGCATCTAAGCACCTAAGTGGGTTCTTGGGAGTGGTAGGGGTCTATTAGACAGAGGCCCTGTACTTAGTTCCCAAAATAACTACTTCAGGTACAGATACTAAGAGCTCTATCGGAATATACTGTCCTTAGGCAATGCCATCACAGTCTTAGCTCAACCACATGTACCAACTACCCTGTACCAGACTTGTCAGTATCTTGGTATCGAGTTAATTCAGAACAACACGCTACTTTACCAGTTAGCAGTAGTCCAACCTTCACCAAACAGTGCTCACAATCAGGCAAACCAGATCATAGAAGGTCCCTACAGTTCCAAACCTACAGTACTAACGACTAATACACATTGGAATTACCCTTAACTATAGGTAATTCTCACCGTACAATTACAGATCGATAACAACACGACTTCTGCACAATGTTCTTAGGGAAAGATTACCACAGTCACACATACTCATCAGTACTTAGCAGTTCAAACCAGAAGAGGAGCGCCACGTCGTACGTCTTACCAGAATAAATCGTCACAGAGATCTACAGCGACCTCTTTCAGACAACGACTTACTGAATGGAATTAAACTCACAACGCAATCGAGACCGATAGAGAACATCACAGATACACAGTACACCAACATACACAGAGCTTAAACAAGACACACTACAGCAACACTCAGACATTCACCTAGACGAACAGTCTGGTGATACCCAGAAATGGCTTAAAACGCCCCCCCTTGCGCATTCCTTTTCATTGCTTTATATAGAAATTACAAATATGCGCGTAACAGCCTTTCATGCGTGTTTTCCAAAGATTTCCGTTATACCTGTCCCAATCCGATGGCCGACTAACACTGGCGCGCACGGTGGACTCGAACCCGCATGTTGCAAAAATATTGTTCATCGACTATTCCTTCTAAGTACATGTTTCGGGCTAATCTAAATGTACGGGCGATCTTTTTCTTAAGTGTTTCTAATAATTGTTTCAATGTATCTGGTTCTAGTAACTGCACATCTACTCTAACAGAACTCATGGTTATGGCTTTGGTTAGCAAAATTTCGGCTTGATTCTGCAAAAAAGCCTCTTGCAGGTAAAAGTCGTTGGCCAGCGCTGCGTTTCTGGAAATCTTCATATCGTCCAACTGCTGCTCCATCTTCTGTACTCGTTCTTTTTGGTTGGCTAGTTGGTTTTCACGTCGCTCGATCTCCTGAACTTGAAAATTCACTGTTCTTATATATGATTCTCTTTCATGTCTGAGATCTGTAATCACTTTCTGTGTCCGTTTCTCCTTGGTTAAGTAATGTTTTAGCATATTATTTACATCTGCTAGATTTTCATTTGTCCGCTGAAGCTCTTCTTCTGTTCTTTTATGCTGCATCTGCTGTTCTTGACTCTGTTGCACTAGTTCAGTGAGTTTTGTTCTGGTCTCTTCCAGTAGGTTTCCTAAGGCAATCCTTGCATCTTCCTTGTCCTATATGTCTTGCTTCAATTTGTTGATTTCTTCATTCGCGATCTGCAATAATTCTTCTTTCTTTGTAAGTTCTGCGACAGCCGCATCTCTTTGATTAATAATCATCTCTTGTTCGGTAAGTTTTGCCTGTAATTCGTTCAACTGCTCTTGCAGGGATTGGTTTTCGGCTTTGACAATTAGCACTTCTTCTTGAAGGGGGCTGATGTCAGCTTCTAGAATATCCACTTTATGTTGCAGTTCGTTCCGGATACTATCTGTGGCTGCTTTCATTTGGATGGGCAGTTGCTGCGATAGGTTGATGAGGACTTGACCCATATTGGCCAGTTCGAAAAGTATTGGAATGGAAGGGAGGGGTAACTGGGGTCGTGGTTGGGAAGAGGATGCGTTGGGGAGCTATTGGGAATTCGGTGGAGAGTAGTTGAGGGAGGAGGATGTGGAATCGGTGGGTTCGGTAGGGTGGATGGGCTGGATGGGGATGAATGGTTGTTCCGATGGGGGAGTGGGAGTTACGGTTTGAGTTGTTACCTGATTTGTGATTTTTTGTTCCTACTCCGCAAATGCGGATTCCACTGCCTTAAGTAGTCTGTCCAGTGCTTCTTTAACAGCTTGTTCTTCCTCTGTTTGTTGTTCTCCTTCAGACTGCTGCTTTGATGTTTCTTCGGTCGATGTTGTTTCAGCTTCAGTACGAGTTTCTTGTTGTTGCTCCTGGGAAGATTGCGCAGAGGATTCATTCTGCATGGAGGTTGTGGTGTCATGGAATGTTTCTTCATCCTGTTTATCATCTTCTTTGTCGCCATCCTTGTTCCCTCCGGCAGATCCTTGTGCTTCACTTTCAGAAGAGCTAATTCTTATTCTTTTTCTGCAGAATAGCTGGTTTAGTTCCTCTTCGTCTTCTTCTTCGTCGTCCCACAGCTGCACTGACTCTTCGTGTCGCAGAACTGGTCCTTGCGGTGGAGGTTGTGCTGCAAGGATGGCCGGAAAGAGAAATGATAGGATGTGTGGCAGTCTGGATCTCGGCATGCCTCCTTTGTTTACCTGTTTCATGATAGCTACGCATTCTTTGTGGATTCTGTGGAAGAAATATGATGCGAAGTTTACTGGTTCTCGGGTTGCTAGGTCTATGGCTGAGTAGAATGGATGGGAAATGCCGTAAGTCTGCTTTTGGAGGTTAAGGATGGCTACTAGGAATTGAAGGGCAGATCTTTCTGGTTCTGGTCGACATAGGATTGCGTATTCATTGGATGAGTATCTGGGGAACAAATCTATCATTCTGGCAACCGATAGACCATTTTCGCGACCTTGCGATGGGAGTCTAAACGACTTAGCGAAGGTTTGGAAGGTGATTACTGTTTGGGCGGGTAAAGATGTGAAAGCCCAACTTCGATCGTTGGCGGGTGCTTGAGCGATGGCGGAAATGATCTGGGCGAAGAATGGGTGGGACTCCACTGAATGCCAAGGCAGTTCAGCGAAGTTTGCCAACCCACGTATGCGCAGGTACTCTCCTACCTCGGTAGGGAGACCGTCACGGAAAGCGGCGTAGTTAGCCAAGGCTTCCATGGCGCACACGAAGACACAAAACACAGGCACACAGAGCACAGGGTAAACACAGAGCACAAGTCACACAAGCGTAATAATTTTTTTTTTGGCGAAATGGAGAAGGTTATGTAGTTGTGCTGTAACGGAGAGTAATCAAAAGCAATAATAATCACGCGGTATTGAGATGATAATTCTTAACTTCGGTATGCATGCATGAAGAGCTCGAAAGGGCAGGGCGGCTTTAGTCATAAATAGGGTTCAAAACGCGGATATTTACAGACTTATTTATTTAAGCACAAAAATAAAAGAAAATAAAAGAAAAGAAAAGTGAATGCCAAAAGACGCGGCTAACCGCAAAATGTTTCAGTGTGGGTTAGACGTGTGTTGATACGGCCGTAGCTTCAAACCGTTGATGACTTTCGGAAGAGGTTTCCGGTCAACGTAGTCAACCGAAAAGTTGCTGGGCCTACTTGTGCAGAAATCCGATAGGGACCGGACCATTGTAATTTGAATTTGCCGGCGGACCGATTCGACTTTGCATTGTAAAAGAGTACAAGTTGTCCCACCGAAAAAATTGGACTCTTTAGATATCGATCATGTGTTCGAGCTTGTCTTAGCTGTACTTCCTGCATAGTCAAAAAACTGTGCCATTGTTGCTCGTCTAACTCTCTGAGTGTATCCAACCGAAATGACAGTGAGTCTTCCGGTATCAGTTTCTGAGCGATTGCTACTTGTAAACTTGGTATAACTATCTCCATTGCTATTGCTTCTAATCCATAAGCTAGTTTGAAAGGTGTTAATCCTGTTGTTACCTTGTATGTAGTCCGGTATGCCCATAATACTGCAGGTAGCAATTGATCCCATCTTTTCGGTGCTTCGAAAATGAGTTTCCGAAGCATATTCAGCAAAGATTCGTTTGTACTTTCAGCCAGGCCATTTGCACGAGGATAATATGGTGAACTAAATTTATGTGTGACCTGAAATGAATGTGTGAGTACTTTCATTAAATTGTTGACAAAATGAGTGCCTTGATCTGTAACAAGTTCCAATGGTAAGCCAAAACGTGGAAAGACATCGGTTAGCAGACACTTTGCTACCGCAACAGCTGTAGCAGACCATAAAGCTCAGGCTTCTGCCCATCTGGTAGCATAATCAGTATATGTTAAAATATAACGGTTGTTATTGAGGATTGCTGGAGGTGTAATTGGTCCGATAAAATCTAGACCGCACTTCTGAAAAGGTTCTAATGGCAAGACAAGTTGTAGAGGGAAAAGATGTCTTTGCAGAGGCTGTCCAGATCTTTGACAAGTATCACATTGTTTGACAAACTGTGATACATCTCTGTACATAGTAGGCCACCAGAGACCACTTTGCAGAATTTTCCGGTGTGTTAAGTCTGCTGCAAAATGGCCACCGGAAGGAATCGAGTGAGCCAAAGTAATAACTGAGTTAACTTCATGTGGTGGAATACATCGAAGTAAAATTCCAGTATGATCCACATAGTATAATTCTCCAGCAATCAACCGAAATCGGCGGCTAAAAACTGCAATTTTCCTGCGTATTGCCGTAGAAGTCTGAGATGGAAGGCATCCATCAGTGAGAAAGGTCAGGATCTGATCATAATATGTAGATGGCAGGTGGGTCTGTAATTTCATCATTCGTTGGTTCAGAGACATAAATCGCCGGAGTTGTGTCATCTATGCCTACCGGAGCTTCACCGGAATCTAAGCGGGAGAGGAAATCTGCTAAGGCATGTGAACTGCCTGGCCGATGAATGACTTCGTAGTCAAACTCCTGTAAAAGCAGAACCCATTGTGCTAATCGACCACCTAGATGCTGTTGTCGAACTAGATAGACAAGTGCAGCATGATCTACATGAAAAGTAAATTTACGGCCCATCAAATAATGTGTGAATTTTTTGACAGAATATACTAGACCTAGACATTCTCTTTCTGTTACAGAGTAATTCTTTTCAGCAGGGGCTAGTCTGCGACTTGCATAGTACATGGGTCTGAACCACTTATCAGTTTGTTGTATTAAAACGCTCCCTATTGCTATATCTGAAGCATCAACAAATACATGAAATGGGCGATCCCAGTCAGGAGGCTATAAGATGGGAACTTGTGTTAATAAACACTTTAAGCAATCAAATGCTATCTGACATTCCTGAGTCCACTCAAACTGTCGAGGAGTCTTGGTGATTAATTTGTTCAGAGGTATTGCCAAGTGAGCAAGCCATTGTAGGTGTCATCCATGCCATCTTACTTGGCCCATGAAGCGCATTACTTCCTTTGGTGTAGTGGGCACTGGAGCTTCTAACACAGCTGAAATTTTATCTGGATCCACCTGTATGCCCTGTGCAGATACAATATGACCGAGTAACTTGCCACATGAAACCGCAAACACAGATTTGTTTGGGTTCAAACAGAATTCTCTGCATTTTTCAAAGCAACACCGTAAATGGAACAGGTGTGCTATCATCTTTCCAAAAATTGAAAAATCATCAAGATATACTTGCATAAAAGAAGTAAGGTAAGGAGAAAATATTTCCTGCATGCACCTTTGGAATGTACTTGGGGCATTTCTTAATCCAAACCACATAACAGTACAGGCAAAAACACCCCAGTTGGTAATGAAGGCTGTCTTCGGTATATCCTGTTCAACCATTCTAACTTGATTATATCCACTGTACCCATCTAAAAATGAATACATTTCATGTCCTGCTACTCTATCAAGCATTGTGTCAAGAAAAAGGAGAGGAAATGGATAAGGCACTATTGCTGCGTTCAGTTTCCGGTAATCTACACATATTCGTAACTGCTTATTCTTTTTAGGGACAATAACAATTGGAGAGATCCATTCAGCATGCTCTATTGGTACAATAAATCCGACTTTGAGTAGCCTATCAAGTTCTACCTTTACCTGTGATGCATAGTTCGGGTTCATCCGATAACTGGGTTGCTTAAGTGGTTTTGCTTCCGGCTTTAGCATGACCCTATGTTGATAGATGCGCGGGTCCAAACCCTTCATATCTTTGTAATCCCATGCAAATACATCAGAAAATTCGCGGAGTAGTTGAATTAGATTTGCTCGAAATAATTTCGGTAAGTTCTGTTTTATCCTAACAAGTCGTGGATTTTCTTCATCACCTAAATTGTAAGTGGTCAGTTGATCTTCTAGAACATAGAATTGTCGAGGCTTCTCTGTATTCTCTGATGGCTTAAAAAGTTGTTGTAGATCAGCGGCATCTATGGTAACCTTATCTTCTTTCATATCTGTTTCTGTTACAGTCATCACTGTACAAACTGTAGGATTCCAGTTATCTACAACAGATTGTAGATCAACAGTTCCTAGGGAAATCAAGTCAATGTTATTTTTCAGAAACTCTTCTTCTTCATCATCTGACAATCCATCGAGCATATGAATTGGTTCCGCAAAGTACGGTCTAGCATGCAACTCGCAAGGTTGTATAGCATCTAATTTTACAACGTATTTACGATTTTTATCCTTGAAAGTGAGCTCTTGTGCAGACCAATCCTGTATCACCTTAGCATGCTTCAGCCAAGGTCGGCCGGAAAGGAGGTTGTAATCAAGAGTGGATTCTGGTAAATCTAGTATGACAAAGGTCATTTTAAATGTTGTACCTTGTAAAGTGATTGGTACATTTCGTACAAGTCCTATGGGATGGACTCTTGATTGGTCGGCCATTCTGACAAAAAACTGAACTGGTTCGATTTCGGTCCACCCTAACTTTTTACATAGTGTAGCAGTAGCAATGTTGACTTTAGATCCTCCATCAATTAGTACCTGTGTGATTTTATGATTCTTATACCATACCATTATCAAAGGAACTGAATGATCGATTGTAGAATCAGGTTCCGATTGCACGGTTGCTGTCGTAGGAATGCAAGGAGGCACATGACTGAATTGTTGTTGAAATTGCTGTCGAACTCCCGGTACTAGTGCAAGTAATTGGCCCAAAGGAAGAGTGATGGATGCTTTAGATAAAATTTCCCAGGCCTTTTGTGATTGGATTGTTTCCACAGATTCTGAAGATGATGCGCCTGCTGAAGATGATGTGCCTGCTGCTGATGATGTGCCTACTGCTGATGATGTGCCTGCTGCTGAATTGGAATCCTGTTGTTGTGTTCCTTCTTCGGTTAACGGAGTCTGGGCTACCGAAATAGGATCTGGGAAGACTGGAGGTTCTGCGGTGGTCCATTGACTAGCTTTATCATACATCCTTTATTGTCCTCGTATGCCTGGTTCAAATATTTCTGCTGCTGGTTGCAGTTGTTTACCGGAGCGGGTCTGAATTACTGCAGTGTGTGTTTCTACTGGTGTGATTTGTACCATATTAGCCATTGGGTTTTATCGTTCTTTCTTCCTCTGATCATACTCAGCTTCATCTTTACAAAATCTTCTAATGTGACCAAATTCACCACAGAAATGACAGTGCGGTGGTGGTAAATTGGGATTTTCCAGTGGCGGTCCGGTCTGCCAGCGGTTTGCATTATAGTTGTTATTTCTCTGTCCTCTGTAATTTCGATATCCTTGTTGCTGGTCGTTTCTCATTTGCGGAGGCACATAGTGATTGGCTGCCTGCCCTGGTTCTTGTATAATTGCATTGACAGTCGATGTTCCCTGCACTTTGGCGTTATATGCGCAGTTTTCGGTGGTGTGTCCGGTAGTGTTGCAGATAGCACAAAACAACTGATTAAGTGCACAAGTGGCACTAGTATGGCCTGAGTTCTTGCAGGTAGTGCAGTACATCTGTCTGGTCGGGTCTTCGGTGGTATTTCTATTTGCTTTTAGCCACTCCAGATCTTCTGTAAATCCTCCAACCTTGTTTTCCAGCTGCAGAGCCATTGCAATTACTGCATCTAGCATCATAGCTCCTACACAGCGTATGATCATAATCTGTTTAAGTTACGGGGTCAATCCATTGATAAACCACTGAGTAATAACGTTGTCCGGTAGGTTGGTGTGTGCTGGTGGTAACTGCCTTAGATGTGTCCTGAATAGAGTAGCGTACTCCTGTACAGTTTGATTTATCTTTTGTCTATTGTTTTGTAGGTAATCAAAAATTTCGGTTGGATTCTTCTTTAGCCTAAATCTTTGCAGAAATGCATTCCTCACTGCTTCATAGGTGCCGAAATGGTTAATATCATATTCTGTAAGCCATCTAGCTGCTTCGTTGACCAATGTCGATTGAAAAACAATAGCCTTATACACTGGATCAGGTGGATGGTTGAGAACTGCGTAGCTTATCTCGAATGTGCGTACATGAGCATCCGGGTCATCTCCTGGGAATCCATCAAATTTGGTGTACGTTACTCCTCTCGGAGTCGGCCTTGGTGGGCATACTTGTTGTTGTTGCTGCTGTTGTTGTTGTTGTTGCCCGTTCATGGCGAGTGTATTGTGACTATCCTCTGTATCTCGGGGCTGAATATCTGAACTATCGGAATCTGTATCGTCGGACTGTGCACTTTTCGGTTCGATAATCTTGTTCAGTATGCTTTGAATCTCAGTTTCGAACAGGCTACCTTCCTTTCTGATGTCAAATGTAGGAAAGCTTACTCCTAATAGAGGTGATTGGGCTGAAGATTCACCAAGAAATGGTAAACCGTCGCCGGGAAACTGCGATTTTGCTATAGAAATATCACCGGAATGTGTCGAGATTTCGTCAAAACAAGGTGTTTTCTCGCCTTCGCTGATTTCTTTTGCTAAAGTGTTTCTAGTCGTAAACAAATTTGAATCTTTACCCAAGATTGTTAAACTAACTTCAGACTGCGTCTTGGTAGATTCTAGAGTTACTATGTCTTCGACAGACTGTGCCGAAATAGTACCCGAATTTACCAGAGGCGTAACACGTTCCACCGAAATATGACCGGAATCATTACTAACATTCTTGACTTTCTTGACAATTGGGTTAGACCTAGTTGTACTTCTACCTCCTGGAGTCGTTTTTAACAAATTAAGTACCCCGGGCAGGCTGTTCTTTGGATACGTTTCACCAGATCGAGTAACCGGCATGTATCATCTTTTGTACTAATCGCGTACTATTACTGTCGAAAAAATTTTAGTCACGTTTCCATAATAGGTTTGCAACAATCTGATCTGTTGCCACCCTTCTGCAGTTAAATGGCAATCTTGATAACACTTTCGACAGATAAACGACAATCTTGATGCCACCTTCCCACAGACGGCGCCAGTGTTAAACGTAGCTACTGCACCATTGTTTAACGCTGTTAGTTTCTTCTAACTGTCAGAAATGCATCTAAGCACCTAAGTGGGTCCTTGGGAGTGGTAGGGGTCTCTTAGACAGAGGCCCTGTACTTAGTTCCCAAAATAACTACTTCAAGTACAGATACTAAGAGCTCTATCGGAATATACTGTCCTTAGGAAATGCCATCACAGTCTTAGCTCAACCACATGTACCGACTACCCTGTACCAGACTTGTCAGTATCTTGGTACCGAGTTAATTCAGAACAACATGCTACTGTACCAGTTAGCAGTAGTCCAACCTTCACCAAACAGCGCTCACAATCAGGCAAACCGGATCATAGAAGGTCCCTACAGTTCCAAACCTACAGTACTGACGATTAACACACACTCAAATTACCCTTAACTATAGGTAATTCTCACTGTATAATTACAGATCGATAACAACACGACTTCTGCACAATGTTCTTAGGGAAAGATTACCACAGTCACACAGACTCATCAGTACTCACACAGACTCATCAGTACTTAGCAGTTCAAACCAGAAGAGGAGCACCACGTCGTACGTCTTACCAGAATAAATCATCACAAAGATCTACAGCGACCTCTTTCAGACAACAACTTACTGAATGGAATTAAACTCACAACACAATCGAGACCGATAGAGAACAACACAGATACACAGTACACCAACGTACACAGAGCTTAAACAAGACACACTACAGCAACACTCAGACATGTTGGTGCAATTCAAGCCTTCACACTTGGCTTGGAACCTTGGAAATTTGGTGTTGAAACCTTGGAAGCTTAATTCACTTGAAGAAAGGACCATGTGAACTTATGCTTATAAGTTCTTACTTCTTTACCCCTTGTAAAAGTCTAAATCACTTGGAATCTTATGGATACACCTACTTGATAGATTCGTGGAAAATTAGAACTTATGATTGAGAGAATATCTCCCTACTTTTAGAGGAGTGATTGAAGGGAGCCAAGAATTCAAATTTGAATTCAAACTCTCACTCACTTAATATATAAGTTGTGTTTGAAAAGTCGCGGTGTGTGTCACCATTCCCGAGGCTAATTTCATCTATCATTGAGTGTGTGAGCTCTACTCCATAGCCTACACCTATGAGTACCATTTGGCAATGTTTATCATGTCAATGGGAATGTACATCAATGTGAATTAATACATATCTTTACATTCATCATCTCTGTTATTCTCTGAGTGTACTACTTCAAGTTTGTCAACTTCAGAGAGGCATATCTCAGTGCCTACTGCACCAAATCAAGTGATTCAAAGCTTGGTGAAACCAACTCAAAGCATTCTACAAGACTACAAAGTTTGAAGAAGTTTGGTTCAGCCATTTTTGAGAAATCATCTTCGAAGCAGTCTCTGGTATTTGTCTGCACATCTCCTAAAAAGTCGGGAGTGACCATAAACTTGCTAAAGTTATTTCTCTGTGCATAGTTTATCAATTTGAATGATTCCACTTGCAAATGGTAGCTTGTTAAGCTAATTGAATAACTCTAAGAGGAATTTTTCCAATTGTAAGTGTGCTGGTCATATTGAGTGAAAGACTAAGCAGGTATCAAGATCAAAATAGAAAGTTTTCAAATCTAGTGAAGTGCAAACTCATCTGTTTTGATCTAATCATTAGTCAAATCATTTCCAAAGTACATATAGCATATTTTGGTATCATTTGGAAGCTCAAGGAGTCTACTAAGCATATCTGGAGTCAAAGAGGGCTGGTGCAAAGCAGGATTAGCAGTACCAACTCAATCTTCTGAGTGCATCCAACCATCTTTCCCAACAGTGGTATCAGAGCAAATAAGGTAACATGGGAGATGGTTTTCCTTCATTCATTGACAAATTGGGCAGGAACAATTACCAAGCTTGGTCTCTAAGGATGAAGACCTATCTACAAGGAAGAAGCTTATTTGGATTCATCTCAGGAGATGAGGAATTACCCTCATTCAAAGCTAGAGGACTACCCACCAAGGATGAACAAGAGAGGCTCAACACATGGTGTGCAAAAGATGCATTGGCAAGGTCTTATCTTCTTAACTCTATATCTGATTTCCTTTTACCTCACATCAGGAATTGTAAGACTTCCCAAGAGACTTGGGAAACCTTGTCATCATACTTTTCTTCTAACACAAGGGCCAGGAAGAATCAATTGTGGATTGAATTCACAACCCTTAGAAAGCAACCAAAGCAATCAGTCTCAGAATTTGTGACCAAGATCAAGGATGTGGCAGACCAATTAGCAAGCATTGGAGAGGAGATTGAAGAGGAACAAATATTAAGGCAAGTAACCAATGGACTAAAGGCAGATGATAAGTGGGAGAGCTTCACCACTGCAATGGATCTCTACATGGACATGCATACCCCAGATCTCACAACTCTCATGGGCCAACTATTCACACATGAAACAAAGTTTACAAAGGCTGGAGATCAATCAAAAGGTAATAACCCCTCTGCTCTATATACTGATAAGAAGGTTAAAGATAAAGGTAAAAGTAAGAAGGTTGATGAAGAAGGCTCTACCTCCCAAGCTAATTATGCAGGGAGAGGTAGATCTTCAAGAGGCAGGGGCAGAAGAGGTAAGCAAGGTAGGGGGAGACCCTACAACTCATCACCATGCAACATTTATGGATTATCTAACCATACCACAGATGAGTGCTACAGAAATTATAAGAATCAGAGAGGAAGAGGCTATCAAAGAGGTGGTTACTCTCAAGGTAGAGGTAGATTCAACCAACACCAAGGCTACAATGGATACAACAATCAGTACAACAACAATTACAACCACAACCACAATGGTAACTACCAAGGTGGATTCAGAAATAGAAAGGACTACAACAACTACACAGAGGAGCAAGATGACTCCCTATTGATCATGAATATGACCTCCAAGGCAGGTACAAATGATGATCATTTATTTTATATTGATTTAGGGTGTTCTAACCATGTGGCTGGTAATGTGGCACTACTCTCTGATTTGGAAGAATCCAAGGGCAAACATCAGGTGCAGACAAGTGATGATACTAAACATTGTGTTGTAAAGATTGGAAATGTGAAAACTTGTGATGGTAACCAAAACCTATTGAGCAGGGTACTTTATGTACCAACCATTACCAAGAACCTAATGAGTGTTGGTCAGATTGTGGAGAAAGGTTTACAGGTCAGGTTCAATCAACATGGAGCATATGTGGAGGACCCAAGACATGGATTCAGAAGGATAGCCAAGGGAGAAAAATCAGGTAGATTATTTACTTCTGAGCTAGAAGACACCAAAAACATTGCTTTATACAATTACAAGGATCAAACACTTTCAGAGTTAGAAATATGGCACAAGAGGTTAGGTCACATAGGTGAAAGAACCCTAAAGCAAATGTGCAGGGATCAATGTGTGCTTGGGATACCTAATGTATCCAAGCAACATATGATTTACAAGTGTAGTGCTTGTCAGTTTGGTAAGTCTCACAGGTTGCCCTACTCAAGGAAAGGTTTCATGCATGAAGACTACCTAGACTTGGTACACACAGATGTTTGGGGACCTAGCAAAAATCCTTCCATTTCAGGATCAAGGTACTATGTGTCCTTCATTGATGATTATAGCAGATGGATTGTCTTATACTTTATGAAGCATAAAGATGAAGTGTTTAATTTTTCAAGAGGTATCTTGCACTTGTTGGAAACCAAACAGGAAGAAACTTGAAGAGGCTAAGGTCAGATGGAGGAGGAGAATACTTCTCCAATGAGTTTGAAGATTTCTTGCAGGAAAGAGGCATCAAAAGGGAGATAACTACAAGGTACTCACCCGAACAAAATGGGGTAGCTGAAAGAAGGAATAGGCTTATTGTTGAAACAGCTAGGTCTATGCTAAATGAAAAGAAGTTGCCAAATTATCTTTGGGCAGAGAGTGTATCTACTGCCACCTACCTCATCAACAGGTTGCCATCAAAGTCTCTTGATGGCATGACACCTTATGAAGCTTGGCATGGTAAGAGACCATCATTGGATCATTGCAAAATTTTTGGTTGTGTAGCATATGTGCATATTCCCTCACAGGTAAGGGGAAAGCTAGACCCTAAAGCTGAAAAATGTATCTTCATTGGTTATGATTTGAACCAAAAAGGGTACAGATTCTACAACCCAACCAATAAAGGGTTCAAGGTAAGCAGAGATGTCATCTTTGATGAGAATGACTCATGGTATGAAAATGAATGCAGGAAGGTTAGTCTACCCTATGATATGGAAGAAGATTTTCCAAAGCTCACCAAGGAGGAACCAATCCAGAAAGAAGACTCAAGCTCAGATGATGATGACACAATTAACCTTGAGGAATTTAAGGCTTGGAAGTCCAAAGGGAAGATGAAAATGAAGAAGCTAGAGGATACACCAGAATCCTCAACTCAAGCAATGAGGAGATCTCAGAGAGAAAGTAAGAAGCCTATCAGATATGGGTATGACACTTCTCTTGTAACTAAGCATTCTGTATATCTTGCAAAGGATTTGTTGAATGAAGAACCAGGTACATATGAAGAGGCAATCACCAAACCAGAATGGAAAGGAGCTATGGATGAAGAAATAGAAGCTCTCAAGGAGAGTGACACATGGGACTTGGTACCCAAGAAGGACTCTATGAAGGTGATAGGATCCAGATGGATCTACAAGCTAAAGAGGAACTCAGATGGAACAATCAACAGGTACAAAGCTAGGTTGGTAGCCAAGGGTTTTGCACAAACCCAAGGCATAGATTATGAGGAGACATTTTCTCCTGTGGCTAAAATGCCAAGAATCAGAGTACTAGTGAGTGTAGCTGCATCCAAGAATTGGAACATGTACCAATTAGATGTCAAGAATGCTTTCTTGAATGGATGGATATCTGAAGAAGTCTACATGTCACAACCACCTGGCTATGAAGATCCCAAGAAGGTAAATTATGTTTGTAAATTGAAGAAGGCTCTATATGGATTGAAGCAGGCACCTAGAGCATGGAATTACAAGTTGACAACATATCTCCAAGACCAAGGATTTGTGATGAGTAAAGCAGACACTTCTCTATTTATATAGAGGAGTAGTACAGAGGTAGTCTACTTGTGTGTTTATGTTGATGACATCATCATTACAGGCAATGATGTCAATGGTATTAGAAGCATCAAAGGACAGATGATGAAGGAATTCAAGATCAATGATCTTGGATTATTGAAATACTTCTTAGGTCTTGAGTTAGTCTACACTAATTCAGGTATATATATCACTCAAAAGAAGTATGTACAGGACATTGTGAAGAAGTTTAACTTGCAGGATGCTAAGGCCTCAAGTACTCCAATGGAGGTCAACCTAAAGCTTAGTGCTCATGAAGGTGATGAAGTCCAAGACATTACAGGATATCAAAGTATGGTAGGTAGTTTGAATTATGCTACCTTAACCAGAATTGACATAGCATATGGAGTTAGTGTGCTAAGCCAATTCATGCACAAACCAAGGGTACCTCACCTAGAGGCAGCAAAGAAGATTTTGAAGTATCTAAAGGGAACTCAGAACCATGGTTTGTACTTTCCTTATACATCAGATATTGACATTAAAGTATATTCAGATGCAGATTGGGCAGGATGCAAGGATGATAGGAGAAGCACATCAGGATACATATGTTTTGCAGGTGATAAACCAATTTCTTGGTCAGCCAAGAAACAACCTACAGTAGCTTTGTCATCTACTGAAGCAGAATATAGAGGGCTAGCCAATGCCACTCAAGAAGCTATTTGGTTAAAACTTTTGTATACAGAGTTAGGCCTATATACAAGGCCACCAATTATCTTTGGAGATAACACAAGCTCTCTTCATCTTGCAGCTAATCCAATATATCATGCTAGAACCAAACACATAGAGGTTCATTACCACTATGTGAGAGAAAAGTTGCTAAGCAAAGACATTCAATTGACTTATGTGTCCACTAATATGCAATGTGCATATTTACTTACTAAAGCTTTGGATGGAAACAAATTATGCAGATTCAAATCCATGATTGGATTGCAGGATGTGATTGAAGATTGAAGATGAAGACTTAAGCCAAAGTGTTTGGCTTGAGGGGGAGCTGTTGGTGCAATTCAAGCCTTCACACTTGGCTTGGAACCTTGGAAATTTGGTGTTGAAACCTTGGAAGCTTAATTCACTTGAAGAAAGGACCATGTGAACTTATCCTTATAAGTTCTTACTTCTTTACCCCTTGTAAAAGTCTAAATCACTTGGAATCTTATGGATACACCTACTTGATAGATTCGTGGAAAATTAGAACTTGTGATTGAGAGAATATCTCCCTACTTTTAGAGGAGTGATTGAAGGGAGCCAAGAATTCAAATTTGAATTCAACCTCTCACTCACTTAATATATAAGTTGTGTTTGAAAAGTCGCGGTGTGTGTCACCATTCCCGAGGCTAATTTCATCTATCATTGAGTGTGTGAGCTCTACTCCATAGCCTAGACCTCTGAGTACCATTTGGCAATGTTTATCATGTCAATGGGAATGTACATCAATGTGAATTAATACATATCTTTACATTCATCATCTCTGTTATTCTCTGAGTGTACTACTTCAAGTCTGTCAACTTCAGAGAGGCATATCTCAGTGCTTACTGCACCAAATCAAGTGATTCAAAGCTTGGTGAAACCAGCTCAAAGCATTCTACAAGACTACAAAGTTTGAAGAAGTTTGGTTCAGCCATTTTCGAGAAATCATCTTCGAAGCAGTCTCTGGTATTTGTCTGCACATCTCCTAAAAAGTCGGGAGTGACCATAAACTTGCTAAAGTTATTTCTCTGTGCATAGTTTATCAATTTGAATGATTCCACTTGCAAATGGTAGCTTGTTAAGCTAATTGAATAACTCTAGGAGGAATTTTTCCAATTGTAAGTGTGCTGGTCATATTGAGTGAAAGACTGAGCAGGTATCAAGATCAAAATAGAAAGTTTTCAAATCTAGTGAAGTGCAAACTCATCTGTTTTGATCTAATCATTAGTCAAATCATTTCCAAAGTACATATAGCATATTTTGGTATCATTTGGAAGCTCAAGGAGTCTACTAAGCATATCTGGAGTCAAAGAGGGCTGGTGCAAAGCAGGATTAGCAGTACCAACTCAATCTTCTGAGTGCATCCAACCATCTCTCCCAACAAGACATTCACCCAGACGAACAGTCTGGTGATACCTAGAAATGGCTTAAAACGCCCCCCTTGCGCATTCCTTTTCATTGCTTTATATAGAAATTACAAATATGCGTGTAACAGCCTTTCGCACGTGTTTTCCAAAGATTTCCGTTATACCTGTCCCAATCCGGTGGCCGACTAACAATTGTTGAAGTGCTTGAAGTTCTTTGTGCATAATCTCTAACTGTTGCTCGAATGAGACTCTAGATAAAGGTGAATTGCCAAAATCCTCCATCGTTGTAGGATCTATAACTAGAAAACGAAATCCCTCTTTCAAACTATGTTGGATTCTCAATCTAGTAGGGTAACTAAAAATCTTGTTCCGAGAGCTTTCCAACGATATATTATATGCTAAAATCCGAGTCATATAGTGAAAGTTATGCCCTTTTAATGATGCACTACCCTAGGAAATTCGACGAGCGCTTCCACATGTGTGAGCTTAACTTGGGACTTGGAAAAAGAAGAGGGAGGTGAAGTTGATGTAAATATCACAAAAGGGAGATAGAGTGATTACTCAAAGAGATGGAGTAGTGGTTAAAATACTTCCATTATAAGTAGGAGGTTGTGGGTTCAAATCCTCCTACCTTAGGGAGTCTAAAACTCTCTATTGCCACTCAAAGGCGCCAACGTTGCCAATGTATTGCCTAAGTTCTTTGCCTTAGTCGACGCCTTGGAGTAAGCCGCATGTATAAACACCGCAAGTGTAAACGCAGGTTCTGGTTATGAAACTGAAACAGAGACAGAGGCAGAGGCAGAAGTAGACGCGGACACGAATTCGGATTTGGATTCTGATTCGCAAACAGAGAATGCAAACAATCTCCTCCGAAGTGATACGTGCTAGGCTCTGATACCCTTGTTATCAGGATCTTTAGTGCACGCACACACAGAGGTAGCCAGAAGACAGAACAGGAATCATAAACAGAGAGACAAGCAACGCGATATTGGGTGCAATCTCCCCTTGTGTACTCTGATGGATGAGTCTATCAGAGTACCCATATTTATAGGTTTATTTCTATTAGGTCCTGAAAATAGAAGTTACATGAGAGCCGTCGCTTTTAGAAGTGACTTTTATGAAAAACTACTTTATTTACAAAAGGCGTCGCTTTCTAAGCGAACCACTACTTTTACAACAAGTTAAACCTAAATATAACTTATTCTAGAAGTCTTCGATTTAATCTTCGAATTTATTTATTTAAACGCATCCACTTATATCCATGCCCTCATGCTTCTTCACCTGCTAGATCAAACACAACCACATTAAAACCTTCTGGACATTTAAAACATTACAAATCCACTTAACCTTCCATGATTCCATAATATACAACATGCACTTCATTTGTAATATTATATCTATTTCCTTGGAATGCAGCCTTAACTTTATACATAGAAGGAAGTGGGTTTAATTGGAGATCTTTCACTAGTGTATGAGAAATAAAGTCATGCGAACTAACATCATCATGTAAAATATTAACAACTTTAGGAGTAATCTCTGACGAAGATATGATAAAAATTGGAAGACCCTATAAAACATTGTACATCTTGAACACATGAAGGTGATTCCCAATCAAGGATTGTCTCAATCTTCTTTGGTTCCATAAAGATTCCTTTCTCTGAGACAACATTGTCATCTCGTTCTTTTAAAGGAGGGAGGATCGAAAGAAAAGCTTAGTGAAATTTAGGTTGCTTGATAGCTGCGTTATGTTTTTCTTGGGTTTAGATACTTGAAATTCATATAATGAATATGGTCTCAGCTTCAATGAAATTCCTGACACTCTTTCTTTTCTTATATTTGTTTGAGACCAATATTCCCTTTGGTCGTTTGGGGTTCATTCTGAATACTGTAAGCCTCTTATCACCTTGGTCAGTAGCACAAAGGTAGTTCTTAAAAAAGTGGGTTTTTTTTTTTACTTTGACACTCATATTTCTTATAAGCATTGTTTTTATTAATGTTTATTGCATTGACGCGAGTTATGTTCAATGAGTAAAGGTTCAAGGTTATTTCATTAATTCAAACTAGTTAGAACATATCATATCGTTAAAGGGGTTTGCGTGGATTGAAAGGTTTAGAAAGATCTGATTATAATCTCTCTTACCTTCATTCTATAACTTCAGCAGCTGATTCTTAAAGATGACAATAAACCCTGTGGAACCGGGAAGAGGGTGGTCTAGCAAAGAGATAAACACGAAAAAAAGACTATACATGAGCCTAAGATAAGCAGAAAAAGACATCAGAGTACTGAGGTAATCAAATCCATTAATCTACCAAAAGCTAGACTATTTTATGCAGAGAACTTATTAGACATGAGTCACCCCTTTCAAAATCTTAACTTAACTACATATCATAATACGTTGGCAAGCAAGACATCAAAAGATCAAGTGACTGTTCTCTAACAAGTTTGCATAAACTTAGTAGGAAATTACTTAGCGAACATTGAGAGTTCAATTGCTGTCTCAAGTAAAGAATGTCCTCAAGAACGGTTGAGTTAAAATTTAGCTTCGCTCACCATAGGAGCATGCTCCAGACTAAAGTTCTTCACATAAGAGTCCTTGAATGACCTGTGATCAACTATCGTGAGACACATAAGAGTCCTTGAATGGCCTGTGATCAACTATCGTTGTAACTTTGTCTAACCCCTGCTTTGTGAGATACGGGAGGTCCCACGGGTGCTATGCCCATTCACTTGTATAGTTGCAATTTCAAAGTTAAAGTCCGGGGGAGTAGGCTTCGGCTGAACCTCCATTAAAAAAAAAAAAAGCTATCGTGAGACACCAGCTTACTTAGAATGTTTACAAACCAGTCTCAGAGTCCACACATTGCATAAAGAATGTGGTCCTTCTTGGATAATATGGGCATATAGCTTAGTTACATAGCTGCAGTTAAAAACCTCCCATGAGCTTATCTAAAATGTTAATGACTTGTATTAACAGTAGTCTTCTATTCCATGGATAGTCACAGAATTTTCGCACTCAGTTTAGTATATTGCAAATGAAAGGACTCTGACATATGTCAGACTTAAACATAAAACACAGAGCATTCTATTAGTATATTATATGCAAAGGAAAAGTATTGGTCTCATCCACGCAAAATTTCTCATGTTTTCATTGCGAATTTTACTCCATTATTCAGCACACATAAATACATAGCAAGGAGTGATTCATATAACTTCATTCAGTACAGTTCAAATTATGAACAGAAATCGTCTTGCATATATATAACCTTGAATAACTATGATAAGAAAAAAAAAGGGTACGACTTTGTTCGTATCTTCTACTTTATTTACTTCATGGAAAAATGAGGAAACTTTGCAGGATGTAAGGGTTCTGAACCAAGATGCATACAATCGGTTCGAATAAACAGAATTCATAAGATGGAACAAATAAACAAAATAATTAAGACAGAAGATTCGTAGTCAAAATAAATACATAAAAGAGCAATAAAGTTATCTGCGAATAGATGATTTATATGTAACATAGTTACAAGAGAGTGCTATATATATATATATATATATATATATATATATATATATATATATATATATATATATATATATATATATATATAAGAGTTCAGAGCATACAGATCACTTCTTCAAGCATCATAATTCCCCTTCTACGTGATTATCTGAGTTCTGCAATGTTAATCTTCGATAGCATTTCCCATTTGATGATCTAAATCGAAATTCTTTAGCACTCCTCTAGCCTTTCGCCTGTCAACAATTTTTGCTTTGCTGAAGATTTACCTATCTCATGTGAGTTTTTCTTCCCTTTTCGCCCGGCTTCGAGCATTGGGTCCAAGGCCTAAAATTGATGGCCTTTTTCCCATCAAAGGCCCTTTTTCCTGTCAAAAACAGGTAGCAAAATTTTTTACCTGTCAAAGTCAAATTACAGGAAAATGTGAGGATTTACTTGTCAAGGGAAAGGTTCAAGATAAATTTATTTGTCAATATATATATATATATATATATATATAAGTTCATCACGTACAAAACGTAGATTCCACAAGTTTAAGTTGGGCAATGAGTAGTTCATTTCTATGTGAACAAATATGAACCCTGAATAGAGTTACATAGGTCCAAATTTCAAAACTTTTAGGTTCTCGATTCACGCTTCTTTTGCACAATCACAGTTTACTTCTTCAAACTCGCGAGTTTGCTTCAACTGCCTGACTTTCGGCATAGCTGCCGTTGTATGGAACCGAGTTAAGATCCAATATACTGTAATTGCAAGCTCCCAATGTTGGGCTCGACTCCTTTTGACATTCACCACTGGGAAGACTCGTCGCTCGCGTGAAGCTTGAAAGACACTCATCAATGGCCAGTCACTGCTCGCTGAAGCCTGAAGGGTCTCGAGTTCGGAGACTACGTTCAAATCTCTATTCAGAGAATTGCAGGTAGCTCACACCTTTTTCTTCTCCTAATATTCTCATTTAGAATATTTGATTATGAAATCCCACTGCTGCTCGCAATCACATCAAACTTGACGTGCAATGACGATGTCTTGGTTCTATCTATGCACTTCTGGATAGCGTTGGGAGCTCTGTGCAAAATGTTGCAAATAATATTGTGTCCTTTGCTCGAATGCAGAATAGTGTGACATAAACTTGATTGTACAACTCTAGTTCAGATCCCCCGCGAGCAATATATGTACTTGCTTATAGATAATCTTGTTTGCTTAGTAATAGCATTAATGTGGAGATAGGGTAGAGTAAGATATCAATTTTACAACACGTATTGGAAATCTATCATCGCTTTTGAAGTCTAACGGGTAATACGATTGGAATTCAAACACGGTTGGAATCCCTAATTATTGAATATCATCATGTCGCCTTGGCTTTTAATTTTCATTGTTGAATATCATCGGATATAAGTGGATTTCTAGTTAATTACAATGGATATTCGATCATTAGCTTATTGTCTATGTGGGATATAGTTTGAAAGGGAACCACATTGTCTGGTCATTCAATTGCAAATCGATCACATTTTGCGTATTCCTATCTAACAATGTATGTGAATCATAATACCTAGTGTGATGTAAATAGATAAATTTGTCATGGCATATTTATGTATGTGCGTCAAAGAGGGAGTTCTGCTTTAGGTTGTTTACCAGCCTCTTTACTACTGGAGACATTAATTTTTGTCCATAACTCATGTATGGGTTAGAAAAACGCTTTTATAATATAAGTCGGAATAGTTGTAGTGGTTAACTGATGCATGTGATCTTTGAGTTCAATATCAACGTGATGGGTTGAATGTAGAATACAAGTTTTTAAGAGGCTCGAAGGAAAAAGTTCTGGACCAATCTTCTCTCTCAAAGAGAATTGCATTCTTGGGTTGCCAAATAGACCATAGTATCTGCACATTGATTTATTGGGATCCATGAATTCATGTACATTATGATAATAAAGAAGCCTATTTCTTTAAGGAAGGATGTGTACGGACATACATGTGTTCGTATGCATCTATGCTACATTTGAAAATAGGCAGTCATTTGTCTGCATGCACAAGTACTTGCTTGCATATTTGAAAATAGGTTGTCATTTGTTTGCATAATGCTCGCAAGTACTTGCTTGCATATGTATAGACCTATATCTTTCCGAAGGTGAACCATGCAACATGCATATATGGTGCAAAATGATGTAATGATTATGTAAAGTAAAATCTTCAGTGAGATTTCTTAGGCTCATAGAAACAATCTTTTCATATCATAAATGTTGGCTTTGTTGAAGCTCTACATGAACTAACATACAACGCATAAGTACAATCATTAAAATAATAAAAGTAGTTGGTAGTTTTATTCTTGAAGGCCGAAATCAAATGTATTATCTGAATCTTGATATATTGAAACTTCGAGTGAATCTAGCTGATATTTTGAAACTTTGAGTGAATCTAGCTATGAGACTAGAGAAGATCTGGTGTGTGTGCGTGTGTTTCTCTTTTCTCAACCATTATATCCTCTTGTTCTCATTTTAGATAGTTTTTAGAGTGATCTAGTTGGGATTCTATCAACTATGTGTTTTTCTGTAATCTTTTCATATCTTTTGTTTGGATTTGTGCTAGGCTTTATTATGGCTGAGTTAGGCTTTATTATGGCTGAGTTTGGCATCACTTCCTGAAGTGATAGAATCTCACTTCACAAAACCTCTTGTGAGTTCATGCTTGTGGTGTGTACATTGTGGAGTGTGTGTGACCATGCAGTCATTCTTAGTTCTATACGCACTATTGTGAACTACTGACGTTAGTAGGGATGCATAGTATTTAGTTGATACTAAACATAAACATAATGGAACAGAATTGTTATACAGTTTTTTGGTCAATAGCCATGAGCGTATAGTTGAACTTTCATTTGAGGGTGAATTTGGGGGTTCGCTTGATTCATTCTGGTATCTATGATTATTGTATTAGCAAGCATGCAGTTTTGAGTTGTGGACTTTTCATCCGAGTTACAACCAATCGATAAATGTGTATATGTTATGTCTCACCACTTTAGAACGTTTGGATGGGCATTTGTAGTATTTACTAGCCAAGAAGTGTCTCGCAAGTTCAGTGCAAATGGGGTTATTTTATTTGAGCTTCAAGATTTGACCCCTATGTGCTGAGTGCATATAAGCTAATGATTGTCCAAGTTAAAGATGGAAAATCAGTGAAAATTATTTCATTTAAGCATTGAACTTGTCTTCTCTAAAAAATCCTTGTCATTTGAAAAGGAGATTTTAGAAAAAACTTGTCATATGACATACGCAAAAATTTTTTTCCTGTCATAATACAGGTTGCCCAGCCCATCAATTTTAGGCCTTGGTTGGGTCTCGCCGTCCTTAAAATCTCTATCACTCGGCAGGATAATGACTAGAGACCTCCCCTCTCAGAAAAATCTCCTTCTTCGAGGAGCTTCCGAATCTTCTCCTTTCGATTCCTATATTCCTTTTTCGAGTGCAAGTCTGCCCTTTTTCTCTCCTCTGTCGGATGCCTGCTTCTCTTTCTTGAAATCAAAATCCATGCTAAAATGAAATCAACATGAGCGGCTTCTGCCGAGCTTCCATCGCAATATTTCCATTCTAAATTTTTATATATTTTATGTAATCTATTATGCAAAATTTATATTTTATGTAATCTATTATGCATGTTTGAGTGTGTTCACGTGCACCTACACAATTCATCATACAAACATATATTTACATGCCCATTCATGTGCACACACAATTTGTATAACCGCACACTTACGGAGCACATGTTTATGCCCATAAGAGTAAACACAAGTGAATAATGTCACACAGGATAACACATACTTAATCACTTCGTTTTATGCACTCGTTCATCTAGCAGCACACATTCATACACGTACATCTCATTCACAAACACACACATACATATGTTTGTGCACTAACACATCTCCAAATATTTACATCTATATTTTCCTTTTCCTTAATCGCTTTGCAGACACATATGAAGTGATGTGAATCATACACAAACAAGCAGATTGAACAACAATCAATTCTCTAGAGATCACCCCATTTTAGATTGATGCTTTGCAATGGCTCACGAGCTTTGATGTTGATTCTCGACCACATCCACCCCCTCTGAACTTGTACATCCTTTAGATGTACCAACCTGCATACATATCAATAAACACAAACGAGCATGCATACATATCAATAAACACAAACGAGCATGCATACATATCAATAAACACAAGCAAGCATCAAGTAGTCATGGTAGATAAACAAACTTAAAGCTTTGCATAAAATATAAAAATGCATTAAATTTGGCATACATTAAGAGAAAACAATAGACACAAGCATCACATACAACATATCAAGATAGACTAATGCACTCAGAATAGAAATCACATGAATGAATCGAAAACTTCTTAGCTCGCTTGTTGATTCGACCTAGTCAGATCTAGTAGCCCATCTTAAGCATATGCATATACTAGCCCTTACTAACTCGATTTATGAAACCCCCTTCTGGCTTCCCTATTGATCTCCCATCGTCCGGACCCCATCAGACCTTTTCTTATTTTTCTTTTACTTTTATCCTTCATCCGAGCTTAGCCTTCATATTTTTGTTTTTACTTTTTTTTTTAAATTTATTTATTCTTTATCTACACATGTCGGCCTATGCCAAAATCGGATGCAATGCATGGACCTGACCACCTGACCAGGTTTAGGCCACCCATCTACCAACCCGACATAGCGCACGATGCATATTATCAGCCTCATACGAAATCAACGTCGGCTCGTGGCTCCAACCACCCGGTTAGAGTGACTCCACTCACATATTGACCCATATGAGCACATGATAACATGTAGGTCAAGCCATACGATACAACTAGCATCAGCTCGTGGCCGTGATCGCCCGACCAGGGTAGTCGCACCCGCCTACTAGCTCATCGCAACACCCAACACCACATACACATACACATACACATAGATAACTGGCTGGTGTATGAAGTCTTTTCGTGAAACATAATCTATCTGAAGGTCAAATAAGATGAGAGATCAAAAGGAGAAGTCGAAGCGTCTCACTCATCAAGTTTTCCTAAACACTAGTATATACATGTACTTAGTTGAGGTCTTCTCTTCACCTTCCTAGGTCTTGTTCCCGAAAGTTCTCGTCCACTTTCTAATCCTACTCGTATAATCCCGGTCCTTATACATCACATGTAACCTCAATAGTCCGTACAAGATCTTTGGTCTACTTAATTTTCTTATTGCATTCCTTTACGTGTCATATGCCCAAATCATATAATCTTTTGATATGGACATATATACATATATACACATATATACAAGAGAAAAGAAAACTGAAGCAGTAACATCTCACTAATATGAAGTCAGAAGCTGCTTGAACTTAACGCCTTCAATCTCCTCTTCTTCCGTCATTTTGAGTCGCTATCTTCCATTTATTGATTTGATTCCTGTTTCTTCTAAAAAACTCGATGAAAACCATTAGACACTTTATTCCATTATGTACAATTTACTTTCTTTGTTCAATTCTCTTATAAACGTGTTCTTTGAAGCTGAAAGCTGAAACAAAACATGATTATGAAACACACATATATACACATCTCAGATCACAAGTTTAGAAGACACTATTCACCCTTATTTATATACAGCAGCAAACACTGACTCCTAACTCATAATCCTTCGGTCTTATTCAATTTTAACTCTTATGGATGCCTATATACCAAAGCCCTTGTTTGGTCCATCGAATGGGAAAGCAAGTAATCATGAATATAGGCATCAATCTCTTCTTCACTTAACGGATAATCTTCACATTGTTCTCAAACCATTTCATGATAGATTCTCATCTAGACTCTTGCTTTTCTTCTTCAATATGTGCAGGCATAGGGAACAGATAGGTAGACAAGAAAATACAGTACATGGATGGGTCAAAAGGCACAGTCCTGGCTCGAGCTAGTTCTCTATTTCTGGCCTCATCTACAAGTATAGACCTAGGCCGCATTGGACGTCTATCCCTGATATAGTTTGAAGCTACTCTAGTTGATGGTGCTTCCTCAATCACTATTCTCTGTGCAAAGGGATCTATAGGCGCGGGGAGTAAGTACTCAAAATAAAAGCATCGTCCGAAGATCGTTATGAAGATGCATTCCTAATTCGAGTCAAAGCTCTATTTCTAGCTGAATTTATATTTACATTCCTATCTCGAGCTGAATTCCTCCGAGATGATGTCTTTGCCTCATCAGAAAATTCCTTTTCCATGGTCGAATTACAATTTTTTATCTGGGGGGAGAGTCCCCCTTATATAGATTTGGGGTGGGCTCTCTAAAGTACATCATGTGGGATAATTCCCCTTGAAGGAGAATGAATACACATGTAGAAGAAAATGGCAAGGTATCCAAATACAAAAAGATATAAAATGGAAATGTAAATAGAGTATCTCTTAGATACAAACGGGAGATGCACTCTCATATTCTCAACACCTGTCTTGCAACTCCATTTTTGTAGAGTATGGAGGCTTCTAAGGTATGAGAGAAAGGTCCACCATGAATGTGGTAGCAACAACATTAGCTCCAGAATGAAAATCTCGATGTGGAAATCCATGGTCTCCAAGTGGGGTCAATGATGTGGGATTTCTAGGTACTCCATAAGATGTCCACTAGATGGATCAAGTAGATGCTCCATAGGTAAGCCACCAACGAGGTACCGGAACAGAATAAGATCTCACTAGACGAGATCACCTCCATGCCAAATAGATGGGTTGAATCCATGTGGTATGTAGGAACCTCCAAAGCTTTGACAATGTCCACCATGAGATGTTTATAGTTAAGAAGTAGGTCCTACAAGAATGAAATGTAAAATATGAAGCATGAATTCATAATCACGTGTTAGTACATCTATATGTTATGGTCCTCCATGGAATGTACAAAGTCTTGATGTGTGTCAGTAAGACCATGAAAGCCCCCTCTAAATCGAGAATGGCTCAATGGATGGAATACTATATTCTCAGAATGTCGTTATAGACAAGGTATGAGGACTCTCAAAGATATGAATGGAAAATGACGAGTCACTGATCTTGGAGTAAGGCCCAACTGAAGTTGAGGGGAAATGAAAACCTTCGATGGTATGATGGGAGGTGTAGCCATCTACAATGTAAATTGAAACTATATCTCTGTGTCCTCATGCTCTAAAACTATACCGTGATCAAAAAGTCATGTACAAAGAGGGTGTGCTCCACATAGTGTGACTCTATGATAGTGGAGTGATCCCGCTCTGAAGTGAAAATGGGAGGATCTAGATCTTGAGAAGAATCCAAAAGGGATGAACACTTAGAGCATTCATCAAAGGTGTAGTCTCTAGTAATTGTAATTGAGTGACTCTTTGGGTCGTAGAGTTATCTATGATCAAGAAGAAGTAAATTGACCCGCTTAGAGAAGGTGTATACATAGATCCAGAAAGATTGGCATGGACTAATGCTAAGGGTTTGGATGAAGAAATGGATGTTTCCATAGGCAAAGGGGTAAATGTTTGCTTAGTGCATGCTTGACAATTCAATTCCACTTGTGCAATCTTGGGTAAACCCTTGACAAGATGACTTGAGGAGATGTTTGCTAAGTAAGAGGTGTGTCCAAATCTGAGATGCCACAACCTAAGACTTGAATCTTTGGCCATGAAACTTGAAAGATTATAGAGAGTAGACTTAGACTTATCATTTTTATTCTTCTTGAAGCAGTACTTCTCTATGTGCCCAGGTTTTCGAAAAAAGTTGCAAGTAAAATTCTTCTTGCCCTTAGATTCTTGAGTGCATTTTTGACCTTTAGCCTTGTGGAAGGTAGCTTTGGCCTTCATAGCTGTTTCTTGAGTAGTTCGAGTCTTTTGCCTAGAGTCATGAAGAAGCAACAATCTTCTTACTTCTTCCCTGGTGAGTTCCTGACCTCTGTTGTATAGAGTGGTTACAAATGTTTCATAGGACCTTGGGAGTTTGTTAAGCAATCTAATGGTGATGTCTTCACTTGAGATCTTTCATCCACAAAGTGCTAACTTTCTTTGGTAATCTTCAAATTGTGCAATCACTTTTGTGATGATATCTTGTAGGTGAATAGTAAGATTATGGAACTTGACCTCTAATGCATAAATATTTGAAGGTGTTTGATCCTCATATAGATTTGCTAGTGTATCCCAAGCTTCTTTTGAAGTCTTAGAGGTAGTGATTTGACCCTTTGTCAATTCAGCACAGGCTAAAAGAATTTGATCTAATGTTCTTTTGTCCTTGAAATTCCAAATATTCCAAGACTTTAAATCTCTAGCCTTATCTAGTTTGGGTTTTGACCCATCTACAACTTAAGGGAGAAGATTTATGTACAAGTATGCACACATGATATCTTTCCATACATTATAATTTGGACATCTAAGCGTTCTTCTTTAGGCATAAAAATGGGTGTAAAAAAGGTAAGTAGCTTGCCATATATGTCAAACTTGCTTCTTTCTTGGAAATTGTAAGCTTGGGGATGAGGTTGAAATCTTGAAAAATTGAATTTGTGAAATATGTGTTGCTTACTTGAGAAAGCAATTTGAAGATGTATACATGGATGAGAATAAGTCAGTGAATGCAAATGTTACATGCATCAAGGATTTGAAAAAGCGATTTGGAAATGTTACATCATATTAAGGAAGTAGGCTTAGTCTATGGATGTATGGTTAGGAACACCTAGCATTAAAGCCATACCTTCCACGAGAAAGTTAGATGGAAAAGGTGAGGAGGAGATAATTCCTCCACTCAACTTTATACTCTTATGTAAAGGTGGTTACTACGATGGAGAGCTGGCCCCAATTATCATTCGGTGTGTTTCTCCATGCTCTTTCAAATTCATCCTCATTCTGACGTGCTATTCTCTAAGTTTCACCTTGTAAAATGTTGGTGTTCGAGCCGGTTTTGATCTTAGGGAGCAGAAAGTATCAAGCAGCCATGCATGCACATCATGAACATGGCACCCATTTAGAGAGAGAGAGAGAGAGAGAGAGAGAGAGAGAGAGAGAGAGAGAGAGAGAGAGAGAGAGAGAGAGAGAGAGAGAGAGAGAGAGAGAGAGAGAGAGAGAGAGAGAGAGAGAGAGAGAGAGAGAGAGAGAGCCAATTCGTTTCTCTCTCCTCCCCCCATATGGGTGCAAGGGAGAGAGGGGAAGTGGCTCCTTTTGTTCCATCACTCGTTTATGGAGTCTGATATGCCTAGATGCACTTATATGGATCTTTGAAGATGGATTTCTCAGCATGTGGGATAAATGTTGCATGTGGAACACTTTTATTGGAGTTCGAGGACTATAAATGCATATAGTCAACACAAGGAAGAAGAAGAATCTTGGAGAACAACATAACATATATTTTATTACCAAGTGCTTGGAGAAAGATAAGTGAATTTTTAAATTATAGGCATATATATAAGCTGAGGGGAAAAACCCTCCTAAAGAGGGGAAAAATTCCCTGAAAATCTTAAGTGTGTTCACATATATTAGTACCAAAATATATCAACAAATCTTGCTTGGAAGTGATGCAGTGAGAAAGGAGTTGGCACTCATATATAAGGAAGTGATAAGCTATGTGGAATGAAATCAATCCACAAAAGGAAGTAGGTCCAAAGATTTGCAAAAAACTTCAAACGTCTCCCTAGATTAGAGACTTTGTGAAAAAACTCCACAACTTTATCCTGTGTGGGCACATAACACAAATTGATCTCTTCAGCAGAGAGTCTCTCCATGACATAATGACAATGCACCTCAATGTGCTTTGTGCGAGGATGGAACACAAGGTTCCTTGTAGCTACCAATGAACTCTGACTGTTAGAAAAAATGGTGGTGGTGGAAGACTAACCAACACCCAAATCAGGCAAAAGGGCATTTGAGCCACACACACTCAACAATAGCTACAAAAGTTTCATAATACTGAACTTGACAACTAGCATTAGCCATAGTAGATTGCTTCTTGCTCAACCAAGCTATGCATGAGCTATCAAGCATGAAGCAAATACCATTGGTAAAGACACAAGCTTCATAGCAACCAACTCAATCTGAGTCAGAAAAAGCATGCAAAGCAATAATGATTCCTCTTTCGGATAAACAATCCAAGTAGTTGGGTACCACTGAAGTAGCAAAAAGTGTGCTTAACCACTTGCCTATGCTTAAAACTCGTCATTTGAGAGACAACAAATTGAATATCAATCCATGTTATGCATAAGTAAAGCAAACATCCAATAGCTTGCTAATAGAGAACAACATTAAATCCATATCCAACATCATGAAGACTCAATTATAAACTTTTTTCCATGGGAGTGGGAATAGGTTTGCAATCTTCAAGGCAATAATTCTACAATAATGTGTCAATGTGTTTAGTTTTACACAAAGCCATTCCCATATTGACTTGCATAAAATGAATGCCCAAATATTGATGCACATGTACCAAATCTTACATGTCAAAAGTTGCACGCTAATCAGCCTTAAGTTTAGCAATATGCTCCTTGTTAGGACTAGTGAACAACATAGCATCAACATATACAACAATGATAAGAAAGTACATCATTCACATGCTTAACATATAAGGTGCTCTTAGTTGGACTATTCTCAAATCCATGTGCTCACAAGTAGCTATGTATCTTTTCATGCTAAGCATGTGGTTCTTGCTTAAATCCATACAATGCCTTTTTCAAATTTCACATTTTTTTTTCATGTCCTTTCTACATAAAACCATGAGAATGAAATACATACACTTCTTCATGTAAATCAACATTCATAAATTTAGTTTTAATTGTGAGAATTTGGAAAAGCTTGAAAGTAGTAGAAATATAAGGCTCCAAACATTGAAGTTTGTTCTAGCTAACTAGCATAGGACCAACCCTTGCACTCTTGGAGAGTCAAATAAACCTTATAATATTGTAATTAGTGCAATAATATCCAGTATGTACTTTGTATCATCAATAAGAGATGATTGATGCAAAACAGATGAGTTTGCACAATGATTAGTGAAGAAAACTTGCTAATTTGGGTGAATCATACACCTAAATACTTAGAGAAGCTAGCCTGATTACAATTGATCAAATACCTTTTAGATGAATGTTACACATTGGTTTTATCTAAAATGCACAAAATATGGAATTATCATCAACCTATGTGATAATTTTCTACCTAATAGGTATATAGATTTTTCAATCAACCACTCTTTTTGATGGCCAACAAAGTTGATCACACATAGTTCTTTCCATATCTTTTAGAGTGCTTCCTCTCTGATGGCATTCCACAAAGCAGAAGAGCAATTAATTGCTTCTCCAAGTAATGCTTGTTTCCATCTAATTTGCCTGGTTAAACTCAAAATCTTGGCAAGAGACTGCTAGATTAGGATGCTTCTAGGGCACGAGAAGAAGAGATGACCAAGGTCCTATCTACCATGGACACAATGCTTACACCATTGAGGGGCCCCACATATTTTATTAGCTTTGACATTGGTCGATATTCCACAATGGAAGATTTGCCACATAAAAACATATTTTCTATTCTCAATGAGAGGGTGCCGCATGTCCTCACACATGACTTGCCATCTGATGTTGGAACAATTCTGACTCCATCCCCTGTTAAGGGAGATATGCAAGTCAAGGTGCTTATGTATCCTCATAATTTTGTCTAATTTATTATCATTGGTCCATCTTAGCGCTTCAATCCCCGAGGGGGGGGTCATTACCAAGAAGGAGATGAGACTCAGAGTTGTCCCAAGAATTGATTCTCTGCCTGAGAAGGCACCAATCATCAAAGTCAATTCTCCTAACATAGTCTATGTCCTGAAAATTTAACCAATGACCCCTATCATGGCTATAGAGGTGTTTCCACTTGCAAAAACCTTTGTTCCATAACTTCTTTGCACTTTGGATGTTCTCCAAATCAGCTTCTTTAATTCCCTTAATAGGAAACCAAATGGAATCATTTTGCCTGATCTTGGCTTCCCATTTGCAATCTTCATTAACCTTGATGTAGGATTTCATCTTGTTCCAACTTCCAAATAGAGCAAACAAGGTCAAAACCTTTTAGAGTCACTAGACCTTTCGAATCTTGATTTTTATTTGGTGATTGATTGTTTACCAAACTTAGCAACCTTCAAACTTGTGGAATTTGATCTTCTTCTTTTAATTTTTACAAGAATAAATTTCGATAGTGATGTTTATGAACACATTGGGACTATTGGGGCACTTTTTTCCCCCTTTAGGAGCTATTTTCCCCCCGGATTGTATATACACCTAAAACCCAAAAGGGTTACTTATCCTTGTACATTCTCTTGGTAATACATTCAGTATTGTGTGTTGTGCTCGAAGCTTCTTCTTCTTCCTTTCGCTATTCATGTGCTTCCACAACCCTACTCCAACAGTTGGTATCAAAGCTCTCATCTACAAGTGCATCATGTAAATCTGTATAAAGAATGGAATGATCTACATCATCATGTGGAACTTGCAAAGGTTGAGAAATTGCCTCATTTGGATGAGCACTAGATTATCCACCTATAAGAAGAGGCAACAAAGTGCCATAAATATCTTTGAACCTAACTTATGTCTCCTTAGCACATGAAAGTAATGGCTTAATTGCATCTTCCAAAAAAGGAACATCATGGCTAACCAAAATGCGTTTAGTCTATGGATGATACAAATGATAGCCTTTGCTTTTATAAATGTATCCAACAAAAATACATCTCGTTGTTTTATCATTTAAATTCTTGTGTTGTTGTTCAGGCACTAATGCATATGCCAGAGAACCAAAGACATGCAAATGAGCAACAGATGTCTTGCGACCATGCCAAGCCTCATATGGAGTGATAGACTGCAATGCTTTGGTGGGAAACCTATTAAGTACATATGCTACACACATAAGAGCCACAAGCTAGAAACTATGTGGTAAAACTTGAGTCTTGACCATACACCTCACCATCTACATGAGTAACATGTTCTTCCTTTCTGCAACTCCATTTTGTTGTGGTGTATACAGCACTGTACACCAATGTTTTATCCCACAGTCAGCAAAAAATGCATTAAAATCAGACGACATATATTCCCCCCCTTGATTAGAAGAGGTCGTCGCTTCATCTAGGGCATTGTCGACACCCCTTCCGTCATAATATGAAAATCACACAAAAATTGGTGAGCATACTCAAGATGATTAGGAGTTCAAAAAAGCTTCACCATGTGGTGTTAAAATCGTTATCTGAGCTTGTTTTGACCTCCAAACACACTATTGCAATGCATATGTAGACAATTTTGTCTTTTTGTGCCAAAGATATATAGAGGTTTTGGTTCGCTAGTATAAGTGCCTCGAAGTCTCCTATACGTTTAGCAAAACTTGATAGGGTAATTCTATTGAACTTTTTGAGATACAATCATTTTTTTGCATCAAGGCATATTTGTCAGTGGCCATGGCTGAAAGAAATGATGTATTCCATATGTTGGCTATTGAGGATAAGTTGGATGGTACCAATTACCCATTATGGGCTTATATGATGCATCATGTACTGATTGCAAAAGGACTATGGAATATTGTGCAATATGTTAAAAAATGTTCTATTACACCTGCAAATACAGTTACTGAAGCTGATGCAGATGACATTGAAGATAGTGATAATCTTTAGGTTCCTATTCGTGCTGTGGTTTCTGCTACATTTACTGTAAAGCAACTTTGTTGGGATGGCAGAGATGCTCACACTCATGCATTGATAGGCTTGTCTATCAAACATGCCATTATTCCTCATATTTGCTCCTGTAAAATAACAAAGGATGTTTTGGATACACTTACCACTTTATACCAGGAAAGGAATGAGGCTCGCATTGGTTACCTCCTAAAATAGTTGGAGAAGCACATGAATGGAGATTCCATGGATAGTTTTTTGGAAAAGGTCAAAGATTTGGAGGAGCAGTTGATTACTACTGATGAAGTCTTACCTAACAATTGACTTTTGCAAACTATTTTGAATGGTCTTCTAGATTCATATAAGAGTTTTGCTTCTACTCTTTGACTGATGATGAAAGGCACTCCAAATGCCTTAACATTTGAGGAGTTAGTCTCTATTCTATTGCAAGAAGATCAGTCTAAGTAGAATATGTCCATTATGCATGTTGTAGATCAAGCTTTTCTGGCTATTCAGAAGGGCAAAAGCAAATGGAGCTCTTCTACTAGCAAGCAAAAGTCTGCTATTTTTTTAGAATCAAAGAAGGATGATAGAGACTAGAAGAAAACAAAAAAGCAAAAATTGTTTTGCAATTACTTTAAAGGAAATGATCATATCATAAAGACGTTCCCAAAAATAGAGTTGCAGAGGTTGGAATGGTTGCTGCAAAGGCCTCTACACCGAAAACAAAGTCTGCTAATCTTGTGCAAAATGAAGAATGGGCATTTAATACTGTTTGCAATTATGACCCATCTTCTCGTGAACAGTGTATGTCTGTAGTAGACTTAGATGTTTGGTACTTTGATAACACGACAACCAAACATATTACCTGGGTGAGTAGCTCATGTCATATCCTAATGAATTGGCATAGTCCATGGATAGTCAACCCATATCTGCATCTTCCAAAAATAAAAAATTTGCCCTACATAACTCAAGCAATGTAGGAGTGGCATGATCTTCTGCTAAAATACAGTCTCCCACATCAAGTCTTTGCACCATCCTAGTGTGAACTTCTTCTTTATTGGCTTATTGAAAAAGTTGAACTAAAGAAATGAAATGAGTCAAGCTTTTGTATATACAATGAGTGAGTTATCCCTTGCTAGTTTCATTTCAGATAAGTTTTCACCCTGGAAATATTGATCAAGGGCAACTTCTCACCTTACAAGTCATTCCAATTGTATTGCTCATTGTGGAAATATCTTAGCCACTTTGTAGGGCCCTAATTACTTCGGTGCCAATTTGGTTGATACTGATGTAATCTGATGCACAAGGACCAAGGATCCCTCCTATACTTCATTTTCCTTTAGATGCCTATCATGAACCTATTACCTCTCCTCTTGCTTTACCTACAGTCTCTTCATAGTTGCTTCCCTACATTCTTCCAATGCTAGAAATCTCCTTATGTGAGGGTCAATTCCAATTGTTTTGGCTTCAATTTCTTTCCTGATAATGAATTCAAAAGGGGCCATTGCCTCCTTACCATAGACCAAGGGAAATGGGCTTTCGCTAGTGGTGCATCTTCTCATTGTACAAAAGGCCCACATTACACCAATAAGTGCTTACTGCCAAGAACTATGGTGGTCAAAAGCTAATTTGCACAGTAGTTTGATCAAGATTTTGTTGGAACTTTCTCCGTGTCCATTTACGATGGGATAATAGGCACATGAATTCTTGTGGAAAATCTTGTATGTGTCAAAAATAAATTTCAACAATTGATTTAGAAAATATGTGCCCCTATCACTAATAAATTCTAGTGGGCAACCAAATCATGAAAATATCTATTTGTACATATACTTGTCCACGATTATAACAATTCAATGAGAAGTAGCCTTAGCTTCTACCCTCTTAGTGGAATAGCATGTGGCCATCAATATATACTTTTTACCACCAAGTTGTCCAGTTGGATTGATGGGTCCAATGAAATCTAGACCCCACCTTTCAAAACATTACCACCTTGTTGAAAATTCATCCAAGTCGGCCTAGGAACACATCTCTGATAGATGTGACATTCCTTGGCAAATCTGATAGCATCCATATAAATGTGAGGCCATCATAATCGCTTGTGGAGGATTTTGTGTGCAACAAGTCCTCTCCTTTGAGATGCTCTTCATTGTGTGTTGTTTTAAGCAAAAGATTTACTTCCTATTGATAAACACATTTTTGCAAGATACCATGCTGACGATATTTATACAATTTACCATTTGTAAGTGAAAATTCTTTGGCTTTAAACAATAATTTTCTCTTCTCTAATGGTTTTCGATTCATAGGGAATTTTCTAGAAGTGAGAAACTACAAAATTTGATCATACCAATCGATTTGAGCCTATATAAGAAAGAGGCCACTATGCATGAGCTCATCATTAATACCTGTTGGATTTTTCTCATAGTCACTAGTCTTCCATGTACTGATCCTTCCTTGACTTAATGTGAATCTCAAATTCATATTCTTGAAATAGTAGTAGCCACCACCAAACCCTTTCAAATACTCTAGGCTTATTAATTAAATACTTTAGAGGTTGATAATAAAAAATGACAATGAAATGTATGCCTAAAAGATAGTGTCAAAACTTTTGAAGTGCAAAGACAATAGCCAAACCTTCTCTTTCGATAGTTCTATAATTTCTCTCTACTTTGGTAAGTAATCTGCTTGCATGAGAAGCAATAGGTTGGTCCACCTTGTGCATAGATGGCTGTGCCATGACTGCTCCTACTACATGAAGAATGACATCTATATGCACATGGAGCTCAAGTGACCAATTAGGAACAATGAGAGTGTTGTAACTTGTGGTACATAACCTTAGCTTTAGCTCATGAAATGCCTTTGGGCTTTAGGACTCCATGAGAAAGGGATCTTCTTACTAGTAAGCCTTGATAGAGGCGTGGATATTTTTGAGTACATTCGTATAAATCTTCTATGGTACCCTACATGGCCTAGAAAACTTTGCACTTCCTTAGGAGTCCATGGAGTGGGCATGGAAAGAATGGAAGCTACTTTAGCCGGATCAATAGCTATCCCTTTGGACAAAACAATGTGACCAAGAAGAAAAACTTTGGTGACCAAAAAGTGACATTCAACAGGATTCAACTTCAAACTTGTTTTGAGACACTAATCGAAGGTTTCTTTCAAATTTTCCAAATGCTGATGAAAATCCTATGCTGTTTGTTGGAGAAACAATCACTAATTGGACATATATTTAAAGTTCAAATCTTAGGAAGAAAACCCCATGCCTATGTGAAGGGACAAATTCACAAGTGTATCATACTTGTAAAGTTAGTTCACTTTAGTTCTAGAAGTTTTTTAAAAATCACGGGAATGAGAAAATCTATATAAGTTAGTTTGTATCAACTGACGCGGAGAGAGAGAAAGTGAGAAGAACTCATTTTTGTATGACTGAGTATAGTCGGGCTTCTCTGAGTGAGAAAGCATCTGTAAAACTTCTGAGTTTTTTATAGTTATGAGAAGAACTGAGTAAAGTTCTGTGTATGAGCCTCTCTCCATCATCTCCATGATTACCTACTGTGTGATGAGTTACAAAGATCAAGTTTTCCAAGCAACTCGATGCCTGGCATCGAATCTCTGTTGATAAGTCATATTTTCATTTATGTTTTTCATCCAGTACTGAAGTGTTTGAAAAACATGATGTTGTTGGAGCAACTCGATGCCTGGCATCGAATTCCAGTTGATAAGTCATATTGTAAATGTGCATGAAATCACCTATAATTGTGGTGTCCAAAAGATCAAGACTTTATGCGGGAATTCGATGCCCGGCATCGAATCCCTGCTGAAAAGTGGCCAAAAACATCTCAAGTCGATGCCCGGCATCGAATTCTCATTGCAAGTCGATGCTAGGCATCGAATTCTAATTTTAAACAGGCGCTCTTACTAAAACAGGCAAGTTTTCTAGTTTTGGAAGGTCATACATGGTCATCTTGTGAGGGCCATAACTTGAGTTCTAGAGCTCCGTTTGATGCATATAATAGCTTGCTGGAAAGCTCTACTCTTCTAGTTTTAGCCTATAAAGTTTCATGGAGAAATAATACTTGATCTAGGAGAAATTAGCAAAATACTGAAGGTATGTCATTTCAGTGACTAGGAATTTCTGTAGAAGCAAAGTTCTCACTTTAGGCTATCATTTCTCAAAGTTTGGAGTGGCAATGAGTTAATGGTCACCATAGAGGTGTTCTAGTGTCACCTTAATTCATTTCTTGTGGTGTTTCATACATCAACAAGTGGTATCAGAGCAGAAAGATTCTCGAGAGCAGAAGACGACAAAGGTACGAGAAGTTTTGTAAAGTTTTTCATTAAAGTTTGAAAGGTGAAGCATTTGAAGACACAAGGCATCAAAATATTACTTTCGAAGTATCCTCATACACAAAGAACTTCAAAAGGTATTATCCTTTATCCTTTAAGCTCACAAGTTGCAGCAGAAGGAAAGAACTATGGCAGATCATATCTCCATTGACAAACTGGACAGAGATAATTACCCCGCATGGGTAATGAGAATGGAAGCCTTACTTATGAGTAAGGATCTCATGGTATATGTAACAGGTGAAGAAGAGAAGCCAGTATTTGAAGATGAAAGCCGACCAAAGAAAGAAGAACTTGATGCTTTAAAGCATTGGCAGAAGAAGGATGCAAGTGCAAAAGCCTACATCTACAATACAATCTCAGATCATTTGCTACCACACATCAGAGGATTGGAATCATCAGAAGATATATGGAATGCATTGGAATATCATTTCCAAAGCACTACTAAAGCACGGAAAGCAAGACTATGGTCAGAGTTTACAACATTCAAGAAGAAGCCAAGTCAAACCATTAGTGATTATGTCACTAAGATGAAGGATCTAGCAGATAGTCTTGGATCCATAGATGAAGATGTTGAAGATCACAGATTGATTGCTCAACTACTTGCAGGCTTGAGAGGGGATGAAAGGTGGAAACCTTTTGTCTTATCAACAGAACTTTCATTAAATCATTATGTTCCAGATTTGAACCAGTTGCTTGGTTTGATGCTCACATATGAGCAAGACTTGAAGGGAGATGGAGATAAAGGTCAAAGTTCTGCAATGTACATGAAGAATAAGAAGAAAGGAGATAAAGGTAAAGCAAAGGATGAAGAGGAGTCTAATTCTCAAGCTTATTATGCAAGAGGTAAAGGCACTGGCAGAGGAAGAGCAAGAGGTTTTGGAAGAGGAAGAGGTAATCAAAATAACAACAAAAAGGCTTGCTGGATCTGTGGATTGAGTAATCATTTGGCTCATGACTGTTGGCACAACCAACAAGGATCAAACCAGAATCAAAACAACAATAGCAGAGGTCGAGGTGGAAGATATCAAAGTAATTTTCAAAGAGGTAGACAAAGTCAAAGAGGAGGCTATGGTAGAGGTGGAGGAAGAAGTTGGGGACATAATCAATCCTACAACACCACCTACTACAACTATGCAAATGACACACAAAATGAAAGTCATACATCATTGATGATGAATTCAATCAGCACATCAGACAAAGAAGATCTAAAGGTATTTTACATTGACTCTGGATGTTCTAATCATTTGTCAGGAAACATAGAATTGATGTCAGATTTGGAAAAAGGCATTTCTAGTCACACAGTTCAAACTGGTGATAATACAAGACATAGTGTACATTCAATTGGAAAAGTGAAATGCAAGAGTGGAGCAGATTTGCTAACCAATGTTTTGTATGTTCCAACAATACCTAAAAACTTGATTAGTGTGGGACAGATAGTTGAAAAAGGTTTTCAAGTCAGGTTTACAAATGAAGGAGTATTTGTGGAAGATCCAGAGAATGGATATAATCAGATTGTCTCTGGTAAGAAAGAAGGTAGACTCTTTACTTTAAGAGTGCAAGGGAACATTGGTCAAGCTTTGCTCACACATGGTGAAGCAGTGATTACAGAACTTGATCTCTGGCATAAGAGATTAGGTCATTTCAATGAAAGAGGAATTAAAGCTATGGTTGCTAATCAGTCTGTACTAGGATTACCAAATGTGCAAAGTCAACATATGGTTTATAAATGTGAAGCATGTCAAATGGGTAAAGCACACAGGTTACCATTTCAAAAGAAAGGATTCAAACATGATGGAGTACTTGAGCTCATTCATACAGATGTATGGGGACCAACAAAAGAAGGATCTATCAGTGGCTCAAGGTATTATGTTCTTTTCATTGATGATGCTACAAGATGGATAACATTATATGTTTTGAAGGAAAGATCAGAAGTGTTTGGAGCTTTCAAGCATTTTCATGCATATGCAGAGAGAGTAACAGGTCAAAAGCTTAAGAGACTGAGGTCTGATGGAGGGGGAGAATATTTCTCCCAAGAGTTCAATGATTATCTTTGGAATGCAGGTATTAAGAGAGAAATAACTTGCAGGTATACACCACAACAAAATGGTGTAGCAGAAAGAAGGAACAGGACTTTGGTTGAGTTTGCTAGAGCTATGCTAAAGGAGAAGAACTGTCCAAATTATCTTTGGGCTGAGGCTGTAAATACAGCTACATATCTTGTGAATAGATTACCATGTGCAGCTCTCAATGGTATGACTCCATATGAAGCTTGGTGGGGTAAGAAACCAACACTAGATCATTGTAGAGTGTTTGGATCAATTGCATATGCTTATGTGCCATCACAACTTAGGCATAAACTTGAACCAAAGGCAGAAAAATATGTGTTCATTGGTTATGATGAAAAGCAGATGGGTTACAGGTTGTGGAATCCTCTAACCAAACAATTTATTGTTTCTAGAGATGTTACATTTGATGAACAGAAAAGTTGGTATGCAGATCAAAGTCATACAGCTGAAGAATTTGAAGAAGAGGTAAGAAGATGTGAGAAAGGAAAATCAATTGTGCAGGTAAATAGAGATGAAGACTATATGCAAGCAAGTACATCCACAAGTGGATTAACAAGAAGGAATGAAGAAGCTCCTATATTTGATGAAGAAGTGTATCCAGACACATATGAAGAATGTGAACCAAGAAGGTCAAGCAGGACAAGGAGACAACCAGAAAGGTATTCTTATGATACTTCTTACATAACTCAGAAGAACTATGCATATATGGTCAAAGATGATGAAGAACCTCAGAACTATGATGAAGCTAAAGGTAAAAAGCAATGGGAAGAAGCAATGAAGGAAGAGTTCAATGCACTGGAGGAGAACAAGACATGGGAACTTGTTCCTAAACCAAATGGTAAGAAAGTTATTGGAAATAAATGGGTTTATAAAGTGAAGAAGCTTGCAGATGGAAGTATAGCCAGATACAAAGCTAGATTGGTGGTGAAAGGCTATGCCCAGACCTATGGCATAGATTATGATGAGACATTCAGTCCCGTAGCTAAGATGTCAACTATAAGGACAATCATTGCTATTGCAGCTTCAAAAGGATGGACTCTAAGTCAATTGGATATAAAAAATGCATTCTTGAATGGATACATATCAGATGAGGTATACATGGAACAACCTCAAGGGTTTATAGATTCCAGGTATCCAAATTTTGTTTGCAGGTTGAGAAGAGCATTGTATGGATTGAAGCAAGCTCCAAGAGCTTGGAACTATAGACTGGTGAAGTATCTCAATGATCTTGGATATCAAAGTTCAAAAGCAGATTCAAGTCTACTTATCAAAAGAACAGAGGAAGGTACAATCTACATTTGTATTTATGTAGATGACATTATAATCACAGGTACTTCAGATGAAGGAATCAAGGAGGTAAAGAGATCACTTGAGAAAGAGTTTAAGATCAGTGACCTAGGAAAGTTATCATACTTTCTTGGAATGGAAGTTACTTATACAGATCATGGCATATATGTGTCACAAGAAAGGTATCTTCTGAACTTGTTGAAGAAGTTTGATATGGAAAATTGCAGAGAAGCTTCAACTCCACTTGAAGTTAATCACAAGCTCAGTAAATATGATGGTGCAGACTACAAAGATATGAGGAAGTATCAATCTCTTGTGGGTAGTTTGATTTATGCTACACTAACAAGACCTGATCTTAGTTATGCAGTGGGAGTTTTGTCACAATTCATGCATTGTCCAAAGGACCCACATTGGATTGCAGGTCAAAGAGTTCTCAGATATATCAAAGGAACTATAAAGGAAGGATTATATTATCCTTTTACATCAGATTTGAAGTTGAGAGCCTATAGTGATTCAGATTGGGCAGGTAATCAGGATGACAGAAGATCAACTCATGGTTACATGATATACATTGGTGATAAGCTTGTAAGTTGGTGTTCAAAGAAACAACATACAGTAGCATTATCGTCAACTGAAGCAGAGTACAAAGGACTTGTGGAAGCAGCTAAGGAAGTCATATGGATGCAGACATTGTTCAAGAGCTTAGGCATTGATCAAGGTACACCTACAATACATGGAGATAATATGAGTTCACTTTATCTTGCAGCAAATCCAGTATTTCATGCAAGGACAAAGCACATAGAGATACAATATCATTTTCTCAGAGAAAAGGTAATGGAGAAGGAGATTGAAGTGGAGTACATTTCTACTAAAGATCAGTTAGCAGACATAATGACAAAGAGCTTGGATGGTGTGAAGACCAGCAGATTCAAAAGCATGGCAGGAATAGAAGAAAAGAAGAAGATATGAAGAAACAGGGAATGTCAATTAGTGATTGAGGGGGAGCTGTTGGAGAAACAATCACTAATTGGACATATATTTAAAGTTCAAATCTTAGGAAGAAAACCCCATGCCTATGTGAAGGGACAAATTCACAAGTGTATCATACTTGTAAAGTTAGTTCACTTTAGTTCTAGAAGTTTTTTAAAAATCACGGGAATGAGAAAATCTATATAAGTTAGTTTGTATCAACTGACGCGGAGAGAGAGAAAGTGAGAAGAACTCATTTTTGTATGACTGAGTATAGTCGGGCTTCTCTGAGTGAGAAAGCATCTGTAAAACTTCTGAGTTTTTTATAGTTATGAGAAGAACTGAGTAAAGTTCTGTGTATGAGCCTCTCTCCATCATCTCCATGATTACCTACTGTGTGATGAGTTACAAAGATCAAGTTTTCCAAGCAACTCGATGCCTGGCATCGAATCTCTGTTGATAAGTCATATTTTCATTTATGTTTTTCATCCAGTACTGAAGTGTTTGAAAAACATGATGTTGTTGGAGCAACTCGATGCCTGGCATCGAATTCTAGTTGATAAGTCATATTGTAAATGTGCATGAAATCACCTATAATTTTGGTGTCCAAAAGATCAAGACTTTATGCGGGAATTCGATGCCCGGCATCGAATCCCTGCTGAAAAGTGGCCAAAAACATCTCAAGTCGATGCCCGGCATCGAATTCTCGTTGCAAGTCGATGCTAGGCATCGAATTCTAATTTTAAACAGGCGCTCTTACTAAAACAGGCAAGTTTTCCAGTTTTGGAAGGTCATACATGGTCATCTTGTGAGGGCCATAACTTGAGTTCTAGAGCTCCGTTTGATGCATATGATAGCTTGTTGGAAAGCTCTACTCTTCTAGTTTTAGCCTATAAAGTTTCATGGAGAAATAATACTTGAGCTAGGAGACTGAAGGTATGTCATTTCAGTGACTAGGAATTTCTGTAGAAGCAAAGTTCTCACTTTAGGCTATCATTTCTCAAAGTTTGGAGTGGCAATGAGTTAATGGTGACCATAGAGGTGTTCTAGTGTCACCTTAATTCATTTCTTGTGGTGTTTCATACATCAACACTGTTATGCTTCTATCTATATCTAAGAATACTGAAAAGTCATCCATAAAATTGCAAATGAATGTCATTGACCATTTACCCAATATTAGATACATTGTTCTATTAAATGAAGGAGGTACATTATTGAGACCAAAAGCCATATGCATGTAGACATAAGTGCCCCATGGAGTAACAAAGGTCGTTTTGTCTCTATCTTCAAGATGAATAAGAATTTGATTGTAGCCATTGAATCTGTCAAGAAAAATGTACAAAGTGTGTTGGGCTACTTCTAGTACATGTTCTCTAAACGATTAAGGAAAACCATCTTGAATTGGTCACCTTATACTCTTATTTTCCCACTATTTTTCTTAGATAGTACAATAACCCTAGATGAAAGCCACCTTGAATGCCATATAGGAACAACAATAGCTGCCTCCTCTAACTTTGTTATTTCCACTTTGAGTGCCTCTACATATTTCATATTAAGTCGCTAAGGCCTACTTCTTACAGGTGAAAACCCCTCTACTAAGGGTATTTGATGTAATCCAAGATCCTTTAGAATACTTGATAGATCCTTGTAGGACCATGCAAAGGCATTTTTATAGGAAAAAAGAAGAGAGGTTATGTTATGTAGTAAGAAAGGGTAGTGCCATAGCCATGTGGCTAGATGGACGAGTTGCAAGTTCTCTTCATCTCCAAAGTTCACTTCTTGAGCAAGCACTTCAAGGGAAGCCTCACTTGACAAATCATCAACACTGTGCATCGGGGTGGAATTGAGCTTATGCTCCACGATGTGTTCCGTGGTCCATCCATCAAGAATATATGGAAACAGGAGGTCTTCTCTAGTCTCAGGGTAAAAATTAGCCTCCTTAGGTGTCTACACAATTTAAGAACTTTCTAGCCCCACGTCCATAAAATCTTCATGATTACATGTCACCTCCTTGCATAATAGTTGTTCCATTTGATAAAATTTGACCACTTTGGTCAAGCGGATCAATTGGATGTTTCTGCTTCCCCAGAAGTGCTTGTAAAATGGAGTTTTACAACCTTGCTTCATATGAGAGTTAGTTCCATAGAGAAAATTGGACTATTTTGTTTGAAGAAGGGCTTCTTACCTACTTGCCTAATACCTACTAGGTGCCTAATTTTTTGTGATCCTTCATGAAAATCACCAAAAATTAGGTGCCTAAATTTGCCACTTCAGTTACATGAGAATTCTTGCTTGCTTGGGCCATTGTTGGAGAGGTGCCCAATTTGGGTCACATGAGGCCCTATTTTGACTTCTACATCTAGTTCCCTTCAATCACTTAATTTACCTCTCCACTTCATGGCGAAGTTGTGCCACTAAATCATCATTGTAGCATGTGGGTGGAAAAACAACCTTCTCCTCATGTTGACTTCATTGCATTTTTAGCGCTTCCAATTCCCTCCTAAGTTGCTTGATTAGGTCTAGACTCGTACATGCCTCATTTGAGATGTCTAATTTGGGGCATTTGCATCACCATTTGGGCATTCAGTTTATGCAAGTTGATGGTGGAATGGCTTTGTGTCAAACGAAATATATTGACACAATATTGCAGTGTTTTGGCCTTGAAGACTGTAAGCCTATTGTCACTCCTATGGAGACACATTTATGATTGCGTCTTCATGATGCTGGAGATGCATTTGATGCTGTTCTCTATCAGCAGGCTGTTGGATGCTTGATTTACTTATGCATTACTCGGTCAGATATTCAGTTTGCTGTCTCACAGATGAGCAGGTTTATGCATTGCCCAGGAGTCAAACATGGGTAGGCAGTTAAGCGTATCTTTCGCTACTTGAGTGGTACTCGGCTACTTGGGTTATTTTATCCCAAGGGGGGATCACTACCGCCAGATTTGCATGCTTTTTCTGACTTTGATTGGGCTGGTTGCTATGACACTCGTGTGTCCACTAGTGGCTTTTGCTTCATGCTTGGTAGCTCATGTATATCTTGGGTGAGCAAGAAGCAGCCTACTATGGCCACTTCCAGTTGTGAGGCTGAGTATAGGGCAGCTTTCACAGTGACTGTTGAGTGTGTATGGCTTAGACGCCTTATGGCTGATTTGGGTGTTGGTCAGACTTCTCCCACCACCATCTTCACTGACAGTCAAAGCACATTGGCAGTTGCGAGGAACCCTATGTTCCATGCTCGCACTAAGCACATTGAGGTGCATTATCACTATGTCAGGGAGAGGTTCTCTGCTGGGGAGATCAGCTTGGCATATGTGCCCACGCAAGAGCTTCATTAGGATAGTAAATGGTCAAGAAGTTATCATATCTGGAAAAACTAAATCCACCCAATCATTTTTGGGAAGGATCCTTTGGATAGGGCCATAATCACTAAAAAATGTAGGAAGATTTCCCCCTTGTCAGGCAGGATAGAACTCTTCCTAGAACATCAAAACAACTGTTGTTTACTGCCCTTGAGCATAGGGTTTTTGATTTGGCTTGATCACATCTCAATTGGGAAGAATGAAGAAAAGGAACATGATGAAGAAAAAGGGGCATCCCTGATGTTTCTCTTGAGAAATATTAAAAAAGTCAAGTCAAAGAGATTGTTAAAGAGTAACCTCCAAGCAGAAGAAGAGGTTAGAAACTTTGATGTCGCTACTTTTAGAGCAGAGACTACCATTAGAGAGCCAATAGAACATGTGAAAATCTGAGAGAAATCACTCCTTCTCCCAAATCACCCATATTACTTTATCTCTTGGAAGGATTTTGTGTTCCTCTCTATTGCATTCAAGAGCTCTTCAATATTAGAGAAGACTACTGCCTTGCTGTTATAGTTGAATCAGAAGAAGTTGCAAGGAGGGGAGATTCTCTTCAAATAGAGAAGTTGGATAGAGAGAACTATCCAGCATGGTCAATGAGGATGGAAGCTCATCTTATGAGCAAAGACTTGATAGGTTATGCGACACATGAAGAAGAAAAGCCTCAGTTAAGAGATCCTTGTGTTCCAACTAGGGATGAATTGTTAGATTTGAAGACTTGGATGAAGAGAGATGCTCAAGCTAGGAGCATTATCTATATGGGAGTCAATGATTACCTGTTACCTCACATTCGAGGTCTTGAAAGTGCAAGTGATATATGGAATGCTTTGGAGGAGCATTTCCAAAACACCACAAAGTCAAGGAAGGCATCCTTGTGGGCAGAGTTTACCACATTCAAGAAGAAGGCCTCTCAATCCATCTCAGATTATGTAACAAGGATGAAGGACATTGCAGATGCATTAGGAGCAGTTGATGAAGATATTGAGGAGGATAAATTGGTAAGGCAAATCCTTACAGGTTTGAGATGTGATGACAAATGGAAGCCATTCATTTTTTCTACTGAATTATCACTAGATGATTTTACTCCCGATTTAAATTAGTTGCTAAGACACATGCTAACCTTTGAGCAGGATGTCAAAGGTGAAAGTGATAAAAGTGCAGGTCATACAATGTATTCAAAGGATAAGAAGAAGAATATCAAAGGGAAGCAACAAGCAAATGAAGATGAAGGTACAACTAGCCAAGCTAACTTCCTGAGAGGAAGAGGAGGTGGCAAAGGTAGAGGAAGAGGCAGAAGTAATAAAGATGGAGTCAAAGCTTGCTAGATTTGTGGTAAGAAAAATCACTTAGCTAATGAATGTAGGCATAATACTCAAAATAATGGTGGATATAATCAGAACTTTAATTCAAGAGGAAGAGGTGGCAGAAATCAAAGAGGTAATTTTAGAGGTAGAGGTAGTAGAGGCTACTTTGGAAGAAATGTAGGTAGAGGATTCCAAAGCCAACAATACAACAATACCTACTACAATTATGCTTCAGATCAGGAGGATTCAACATTGATTATGAATGCAACTTGTGAAAGGCAAAGTGAAGACCAAAGAGTCTTCTACATTGACTCAGGATGTAGCAATCACCTGAGTGGCAACATAGCTTTGATGATTGATTTGGAGAGTAAGGTAACTAATCATGTAGTTCAAACAGGTGACAATACAAAGCATAATGTGAAGTCAATTGGATCAGTGAAGGCCAAGGATGGAAGTACTCTCTTGAGTAAGGTTTTGTATGTTCCTACAATTCCTAAGAATTTGATAAGTGTAGGCCAAATTGTTGAAAAAGGTTATGAAGTTAGGTTCACTAATGAAGGAGTGTTTGTGGAAGACCCTAGCAATGGGGTATAAACAAATTGTTTCAGGAAAAAAAGAAGGACGATTGTTCACATTGAAGATTCAAGGTAATGTTGGTCATGCCTTGTTCACTTATGGAGGACATAAGATCTTTGAGTTAGATCTTTGGCACAAAAGGCTTGGACATTTTAATGAAAGAGGTATCAAAGATATGGTTAAAATGGTTCACTGCTTGGATTGCCTAATGTTGCAGGTCAACATATGACATACAGATGTGAGGCATGTCAATTAGGTAAGGCTCATAAGCAATCTTATTCCAAGCATGGTTTTATGTATTCAGAGAAGCTTGAATTGGTACACACAGATGTGTGGGGACCATCAAAGGATTTTAGTATCAATGGTTCAAGGTATTATGTGATTTATGTTGATGATGCTACCAGATGGATCACTATCTAGGTGATCAAAGATAAGTCAGAAGTGTTCAATACATTCAAACATTATCATGCGTATGTAGAGAGAATTACAGGTCATAAGTTGAAGAGACTAAGGTCAAATGGAGGGGGAGAGTATTTCTCTTATGAGTTCAGTGATTATTTGTGGAATGCAGGTATAAAAAGGGAAATTACTTGCAGGTACTCTCCTCAACAAAATGGTGTAGCAGAAAGGAGGAATAGAACTCTTGTTGAGTTTGCAAGATCCATGATGAAGGAGAAAAATTGCCCAAATTATTTGTGGGCTGAGGCTGTAAATACAGCCACATATTTAGTTAATAGATTACCATGTAAAGCTTTGCAGGGTATGACACCATATGAGGCATGGTGGGGTAAGAGACCTACTCTAGATCATTGCAAAGTATTTGGATGTTTGGCATATGCATATGTGCCATCTCAGTTAAGGCACAAATTGGAACCTAAAACTGAAAAGTATGTGTTCATTGGATATGATGATAAGCAGATGGGGTATAGGTTGTGGAGTCCATCCACAAAACAATTTCTTGTGTCAAAGGATGTTACATTTGATGAGCAAGGTACTTGGTATGCAATTACAATCAATATTTATGCAGGTGATGAAGAAATTGTGAATCAAAAGAAAGGTAAATCAAAAGTTCAGATATTTGATGAAGAGGAGAACAATGAAGTATAGGTTGAAGTTGAAGAAGTGCCAAGGTTTGATCCAGAATGTGATGAACCAAAAAACTCAAGAAGTGGAGAACTCAGAAGGTCACCAAGACACAATGGCAACCTACAAGGTATAGCTATGATACTTCTTTTTTGGCTACCAAAGATTATGCTTATCTGATAAAGTCAGATGAAGATCCTTCTACATATGAAGAGGCAAAAGGTAAGGAAAATTGGGAGAAAGCTATGCAGGAAGGGTATGATGCATTGATGGAGAATCAGACATGGGATTTGGTTCCTAAGCCAAATAGTCAGAAGATCATTGGATGCAAATGGGCGTACAAGACCAAGAGGTTTGCAGATGGAAATGTGTCTAGATATAAAGCTAGACTTGTTGTGAAAGGGGTTGCTCAGACATATGGTATAGATTATGATGAGACCTATAGTCCTGGTGCAAAGATGACAACCATCAGGACACCCATAGCTATTGCTACATGTAAAAAAATTATGTCAATTAGATGTGAATAATGCTTTTTTAAATGGTTACATTTCAGATGATGTTTTCATGGAGCAACCACAAGGATTCAGAAATGGAAGGTATCCAGATCATGTATGTAAGCTCAAGAGAGTTTTGTATGGATTGAAGCAAGCCCCAAGGGCATGGAATTATAGACTTGTGAAGTTCTTGAAGGAGCTTGGTTTTCAAGTATCTAAAGCAGATAGTAGCTTGCTTGTTAAAGCAAGTGATGGGTTCATTTATATGTGCATATATGTTGTTGATATAATTCTTACAGGTAGAGATGAGAAAGGCATTCAAAGCCTAAAGAAGCAAATGGAGAAAGAGTTCAAGATTAGTGACTTGGGAGACTTCTCATATTCCTTGGGAATGGAGATATTATACACTCAACATGGAGTATATATAACTCAAGAAAGGTATTTGAAAAACTTGTTGGTCAAGTTTAAAATGGATGATTGCCGGGTAGCACCTACTCCAATGGAGGTGAATCACAAATTGAGCAGATATGGAGGAGAAGAGTTCAAGGATATCAAGCTATATCAAAGTTTGGTTGGTAGTCTTATCTATGCTACATTGACTAGACCTGATTTGTCATATGCAGTTGGAGTATTGTCTCAATTCATGCATTGTCCAAGGAAAGAACATTGGGTTGCAGGACAAAGAGTGTTGATGTACATAAAGGGTACACTCAAAGAAGGTTTGTATTACATCAGATACAAACATCAAGATTTATAGTGATACAGATTGGGTAGGTAATCCTGATGATAGGAGATCAACATATGGATACTTGTATTATGTGGGAGATAAGTTAATCTCTTGGTGTTCAAAGAAGCAACACAGAGTTGCTTTATCATCCATAGAGGCTGAGTACAAAGGTATGGTGGAATCAGCAAAGGAAGTGATATGGCTTAAGACTCTTATGAAGAGTTTTGACATCATTCAGAGCACACCCACTATTCATGGAGATAACATGAGTTCATTGTATTTAGCTGCTAATCCTATTTTTCATGCCAAGACTAAACACATTGAGATTCAGTATCATTTTCTAAGAGAGAAGGTGATGGATAAAGAGATTGAAGTCATACATACTTCAACAAAAGATCAGATAGCTGATATGCTAACCAAAAGCTTGGATGGACCAAAGCTACAGAGATTTAAAGACATGGCAGGTATAAAGAAGTTAGTGAAAACCTCAATTGATGATTGAGGGGGAGCTGTTGGTGCAAGGCAATCAAAAATTGAAGTTTTGATGAAGAATTGAAGTCAAGGACTAAATAAAAGATCAAGTTATGAAGTCTGAAGGAAGTGCATATCGAGAAGATGAAGATGTGTACACATATGTACATTAATTTAGAGTTAGCTCACTTATACTTTTGATTAGTTATGAGCTTGTAAATATTTGACTATATATACAAGGGAAAATGTCGGGGAAAATATGAGAGAATGTAGAGTACAAGAATTTAGAGGAATTAGAAGTGATTAGACACTTGAGAAGTGTGAAGATTAGCTCTCTCATCTAGATGTAAAGTTTTCTAGTAATGAAGAAAAAATATGCCCGATGTTTTTGTGCATTCTCCTTCTGTGCTTGATCATTTCAAGAATCCTTTTGCAGACATATAATTCCATAGTTAATGAGTCTATGGTTAAATTTTGAGAGCCTACTTGTAAACAGGGTGTGAGAATTATGAGTAGGAACATTCATATGTGAAGAAGTGTTGACTGTCTTCTGAAACAGGCGCAATTTCGGTGGTCAAAGATTTAAGATTTGATCATTTCTCAGTGCACAGTGTAAAGTTTTGCACAAATGAGTAGCCAAAATCTGAGTTGGAAGGTAAGCCATCTATGGCTAAAAGCATTTACATAAACGGGTTCTAGTTTGATAGAATCAATTGTTAGAAGTTACAGGTGTCTGAATCGACTTCTCAGAAGAACAATTTTAGACATAGGTGACTTGATGAGATCACTTCTTAAGATCTACTAAGTCTTTTGAAATGATTTAACTTGGAGAAGGTGCGTAAACTATAGGCGACACCTTCTGCAAAGTTTTATAAAAAACATTACACATTTGAATAGTTAATGAGAGAGTTATGTGCAGCAGACTTTTTGTGTAGTCATCTTCTTCACAGTTTGATCAAGATTTTGGTAATTGATCATTAATCCTCCAAATTGGTGAAGGTTTTGAGTTACTTTTGATATAGAGGTGCTCTAATTTCAAGAGTAGCTTGTTCTTCTGAAGATTAACACTCTCCATCAAGATAGATAGATAGATAGATAGATAGATAGATAGATATGTTGAGATATCAAGCTCAACATGTGATGATCCAGGATGGCACATATCACTTTTTATTTCTCTAACATGTATAGTGGTCATGCTGGCATGTGTTAAGGACACTTTTGTTGGAGATTCACTCACTAATTAGACATAAAGACATGAAGATAAAGAAAGACAAAGAGAAGCAGAAACAAAGCATTCAGAAAAATCAAAGCCTTAGTGAAGGAACAAATTCACGCCTGTAATATACAACGTAGAAACTTCTAGAATTACGAGTTTTGAGTCTCGGATCAAATTGTATATAAGAGAGTTGAGAGTAGAAGAAAATATATGATAGAAGAGAGGAGAGACGAGATAGAGCTCAAGTAGAGAGCTTAGAAAGTGCGTATATGTAGAGATGAATAATAGAACCTGAACAATCGGGTATTCATCTGAGAGAGATGGTAAGGAGAAACTACTCAGCATAGGAGAGTTCTCGTGGCTATGAGCAAAGTGAGGCCAAACCATTTTTGTACACATCTTCTCTAATAGAAAACACATGTTCATGTGGAAAGACCTGAGTGCATTCTTCTTGTGTGAAATCTAAGTGATTTCATGTTACTGTGAAAGTTAGTTAACAGTTACAATTTTGTGAGTACACGTTTTACGATACTTCTATAAGTTAGATCTTGTAGTACAGTGTAAAGTTTTTCATGAGTGATAGCTCATCTTGTAGCTAGTAGTCTCAACTACAAAGTGATCAAAGAAGTTTGTGAAACGGGACATGTACACATGGTACAATGTCTGACCGTAAAAGGCATACAGAACTAGTGAAGTTTTTTTCCTCAAACTTCAGATAGAGTTCATTCACTGAAGGAAGTTCATGTACTACTTCCTTACTTCATCTACAATCATTTGAAGTAACTACAAACAGAATTGCAGTTGATTCCGGTAAGATTCTGGTGAAATTACAGTGACAGTCCAGTAACAGTCTGGTGAAGTTCCGATGGTATTTCGGTGAGTTCAAGACTCAGTTTTGGCACAGTTAAGTGACAGAAAGATTATCTAACTGTAAGCAAACAGAGTAGTGTAAAAGTTGAAGTAAATCAGTTCAGAATTGAAGCTTGGAGAAAACGCAAAGCTTTTTGTAAAGTGAATTTCTAGATTTCACTAAACACAGTAATAAAGTTTTGAGTTTCAGAAGGTTGCTAAACTATTGATGATTATAGAGGTGTTCTAATATCACTCTAGTTTAGTTCTTGTTATGGCGTGGTAATATTCCGAAGCTTTATTAGCAAGCTTATTGCCGTGTCAACAAGTGGTATCAGAGCAGAAAGATCTGAAGAGCTGAAAGGTCCTCAAGAGTAAACGGAAGTAAAGATACAAGAGAATGTGAAGAATTCTTCACAAGGAAGGTGAAAGCTGAGGAGATCAACGACAAAGAGAGTCAAAGAACTGTTCCAAAGTCATTCTCAAGGGTAAAGGTTTACAAAAGGTAAAATCTTTTAACGTTATAATCACTGGGAGTAACACAAACAAGAAGATCATGGCAGATCATATCTCTATTGACAAATTGGACAGAGATAATTATCCCGCATGGGTAATGCGAATGGAAGCCTTACTTATGAGTAAGGACTTAATGATATATGTAACAGGAGAAGAAAAGAAGCCGACTTTCGAAGATGACAATCAACCAAAGAAAGAAGAGTTAGAAGTTTTGAAGCTATGGCAAAAGATGTTGGTGCAACGCTTATATTGCGGAATTCGCTTACACCACAAGAACTAAGCTAAAGTGATGTTAGAACACTTCTATAATCATCAATAGCTTAGCTACCTTCTGAAACTGAAAACTTTATAACTGTGTTAGTGAAAACTGAAATTCACTTTATAGAAAGTTTCGTGTTTCCTTCAAGTTTCAATTTTGAACTAATTTACTTCAATCTTTACACTACTGTGTTTGCTTACAATTAAACAATCTTTGCATCACTTAACTATGTCAAAACTGTGTTTTGAACTCACCAAAATTTCATCGGAACTTCAACGGACTGTCACTGGACTCTTACCGGAATCAACTGCAATTCTGTTTATAATTACTTCAAATGTGTATACATGAAGTAAGAAAGTAATACGTGAACTTTCTTCACTGAATGAACTCTATCTGAAGTTTAAGAAAAACTTCATCAATTCTTTACGGTTAGACTTTGTACTGTGTGTACGTGTTCCTTTTCACTGGAGTCTTTGATCAATTTATAGTAGAGACTTATAGCTACAAGATAAGCTATATCTCATACAAAACTTTACACCGTACTTTGAGATCTAACTCATAGAAGTACCGGAAAAACATTTACTGAGAAAACTACAACTGTTAACTAACTTTCACAGTAACATGAAATTACTTAGATTTCTTCACATACGAAGAATGCGCTCAATCTTCCACATGAACATGTGTTTTCTATTAGAGAAGATGTGTACAAAAATAGCTTGGCCTCACTTTGCTCATAGCTATGGAAAACTCTCCTACTCTGAGTAGTTATTCCTTACCATCTCTCTCAGATGAATACCCGACATTTCAAGTATTATTATTCATCTCTACATACGCAATCTCTGGTGTCTTCTATCTCATACATATGCTATACGTGCACATTTGCACTCCACTCTCTCTTATATACATTTTGATCCGGGTTTCAACAAACTCAAATTTTGGAAGTTTCTACACTGTATATTACATACGTGAATTTGTCCCTTCACTAAGATTTTGGTTTTTCTGAATGCTTTGTTTCTGCTTTCCTTCTTTCTTTATGTCGTTATGCATAATTAGTGAGTGAATCTCCAACAACTCCCCCTCAATCACTAATTTGCATCTTCAAGTCTTCATATATCCTTCTTTTCTTTTATTCCTGCCATTTCTTTGAATTTGCTTGTCTTTACTCCATCCAAGCTCTTTGTCAAAATATCTGCAATCTGATCTTTTGTAGGAGTGAATACTATTTCAATCTCCTTCTCCATTACCTTTTCCCTCAGGAAATGATATTGAATCTCTATGTGCTTTGTTCTTGCATGAAATACTGGATTTGCTGCAAGATACAACGAACTCATATTATCTCCAAGTATGATAGGTATACCTTGATCAATACCCATGCTTTTGAACAAGGTCTGCATCCATATCACTTCTTTAGCTGCTTCCACAAGTCCTTTATACTCTGCTTCTTTTCACGATAAAGCCACTATGTGTTGCTTCTTTGAACACCAGCTTACAAGCTTATCTCCTAGGTATATCATATACCCATGTGTTGACCTTTTGTCATCTTGACTTCCTGCTCAGTCTGAGTCACTGTATGCTCTCAGCTTTATATCTGATGTATAAGGATAATTTAATCCTTCGTTTATAGTTCTTTTAATATATCTAAGAACTCTTTGTCCTGCAACCCAATGTTGATCCTTCCGACAATGCATGAACTGTGAGAGAACTCCCACTGCATAACTGAGATCCGGTCTTGTTAGTGTAGCATAAATCAAACTTCCCACTAAAGATTGATACTTTCTCATATCTTTAAACTCTGCACCACCATATTTGCTGAGTTTATGATTTACTTCAAGCGGTGTTGAAGCTTCTCTGCAATTCTCCATATTAAACTTCTTCAGTAAGTTTAGGAGATACCTTTCTTGCGAAACATATATACCACGATCTGTATATGTAACTTCCATTCCAAGAAAGTATGATAACTTTCCTAGATCACTGATCTTGAACTCTTTTTCAAGCAACCTCTTTACCTCTTTGATTCCTTCATCTGAGGTTCCTGTGATTATTGTGTCATGTACATAAATACAAATGTAGATCATACCTTCATCTCTTCTCTTGATGAGTAGACTTGCATCTGCCTTTGAGCTTTGATATCCAAGGTCATTGAGATACTTCACAAGTCTGTAATTCCAAGCTCTTGGAGCTTGCTTCAATCCATAGAGAGCTCTTCTTAATTTGCAAACATGATTTGGGTATCTGGAACTTACGAACCCTTCACGTTGTTCCATATAAACCTCATCTGATATATATCCATTCAGAAATGCATTCTTTATATCCAGCTGACTTAGCTTCCATCCTTTTGATGCTACTATAGCAATCAATGTCCTTATGGTTGACATCTTTGCCACCGGACTAAACGTCTCATCATAATCTATGCCATGCATCTGAGCATAGCCTTTGACCACCAGTCTAGCTTTGTACCTGGCTATCGTTCCATCTACAAGTTTCTTAACTTTGTAAACCCATTTATTTCCAATCACTTTCTTACCATTTGGTTTTGGAACAAGCTCCCAAGTCTTGTTCTCTTCCAGTGCATTGAACTCCTCCTTCATTGCTTCTTCCCAATTTTTCTTACCTTTTGCTTCACTATAATTCAGAGGTTCTTCATCCTCCCTTACTAAGTAAGCATAGTTTTCTGAGTCAAATAAGAAGTATCATAGGAACACCTTGTCGGTTGTTTCCTTACTCTATTTGACCTTCTTGGTTCAAACTCTTCATGTGTATCTGAATACACATCTTCATCAAATCTCGAATCATCTTCGTTTCTTATACCTGATCCAATCCTGGACGTACTTGCCTACATATGATCTTCAACTCCATTCACCTGCATATGTGATTTACCTTTTTCAATTCTTCTTACCTCTTCTTCAAGTGTTTCAACACTATGCTCTTTATCTGTATACCAGCTCTTTCCTTCATCAAATGTCACATCTCTGGAAACAGTAAACTGTTTGGTTAAAGGACTCCATAACCTATAACCCATTTGCTTTTCATCATATCTGATGAACACATATTTTTTAGCTTTTGGTTCAAGCTTATGTATCAACTGTGATGGTACATAAGCATAAGCAACTGATCCAAACACTTTACAATGATCAAGTGTTGGTTTCTTGCCCCACCAAGCTTCATAAGGGGTCATCCCATTTAAATCTGTAAATGGTAATCTGTTTACCAGGTATGTAGCTGTATTTACAGCCTCAGCCCAAAGATAATTTGGACAGTTCTTCTCCTTTAGCATTGCTCTTGCAAACTCAACTAGAGTTTGATTTCTTCTTTCTGCTACTCCATTTTGTTGCGGTGTATACCTGCAAGTTATTTCTCTTTTGATACCTGCATTCCACAAATAATCATTGAACTCTCGAGGAAAATATTCTCCTCCTCCATCAAACCTTAGTCTTTTGAGTTTCTGTCCTGTAAGTCTTTCAACATATGCATGAAAATGTCTGAAAGCTCCAAACACTTCTGATTTCTCTTTCAAAACATAAAGAGTTATCCATCTTGTTGCATCGTCAATGAAAAGAACGTAGTACCTTGAACCACTGATAGATCCTTCTTTCGTTGGTCCCTATACATCTGTATGTATGAGCTCTAGCACACCATCGTGTTTGTAACCATTTTTCTGAAATGGTAACCTGTGGGCTTTTCCCATCTGAGAGGCTTCACATTTGTGGATCATATGCTAGTTCTTCATATTTGGTAATCCTCTCACGGATTGTTTCTCCACCATAACTTTGATTCCTTTTTCATTAAAGTGTCCTAACCTCTTATGCTAGAGGTCTAGTTCTATAAATACCTCATCACCATGTGTGATCAAGGCTTGACCAACATTCCCTTGTACTTTCAGAGTAAAAAGTCTACCTTCCTTTTTACCATGGACAATCTGTTTGTATCCTTTCTCTGGATCTTCAACAAATACTCCATTTGTAAACCGGACTTGAAAACCTTTTTCTACTATCTGACCCACACTGATCAGATTCTTTGGGATTGTTGGAACATACAAAACATTTGTAAGTAGGTCAGCTCCATTCTTACATTTTACCTTTCCAATTGACCTTACATTATGTTTTGTGTTATCACTAGTCTGTACTGTATGATTTGAAATACCTCCTTCTAGTTCTGACAACAATTCTATATTTCTTGACAAATGATTTGAACAACCAGAGTCAATACAGAATACCTTAAGGTCTTCATTTTCTGACACACTTATCGAGTTCATCATCAATGTTGTATGATCTTCATTTTGCGTATCATTCGCATAATTGTAGTAGGTAGTGTTGTGAGATTGATTCTGTCCCCAACTTCTTGCTCCACCTCTACCATATCCACCTCTTTGGCTTTGTCTTCCTCTTTGATATCTTCCGCTTTTGCCTCTACTGTTATTATTCTAATTCTGACTTGATCCTTGAGAATTATGCCAGCAATCATGAGCCAAGTGATTGCTTAATCCACAGATCCAGCAAGCCTTCTTCTGATTACCTCTACCTTTTGTATTACCTCTTTTTTTGATGTTACCTCTTCCTCTTGCATAATTTGCTTGAGCAGTCACTTCTTCGTCATCTTTTTCTTTACCTTTATCACCTTTCTTCTTATTCTTTGCGTACATAGCCGAACTATGTCCTTTTTCTCCGTTTGTCTTCAAGCTCAAACGTTAGCATTAGTCCAAGCAACTGATTTAAATCTGGTACAAAATGATTTAAAGAAAATTCAGTTGAGAGTACGAAAGGTTTCCACCTTTCATCTCCTCTCAAACCTGCAAGCACTTGCGCTATTAACCCGTGGTCTTCAATAACTTCACCAATCGATCCAAGACTATCTGCCAAGTCCTTCATCTTAGTGACATAATCACTAATGCTTTGACTTTTCTTTTTCTTGAGCGTTGTGAACTCCGACCATAAGCTAGCCTTTCTAGCTTTCGTCGTATTTTGGAAAAGATCTTCTAATGCACTCCATATATCTTCTGCTTTCTCCAGACCTCTAATATGCGGTAATAGATGATCTGTAATGGTATTGTAGATATACGCTCTTGCCGTTGCATCTTTCTTCTGCCACAGCTTCAAGGCTTCTAATTCTTCTTTCTTCGGTTTACTATCATCTTCGAAAGTCGGCTTCCTTTCTTCTCCTGTCACATATATCATTAAGTCTTTACTCATAAGTAAAGCTTCCATTTGCATTACCCATGCGGGATAGTTATCTCTATGCAATTTATCAATTGAGATTATGATCTGCCTTGATCTTCTTGTTTCTGTTACTTCCGGTGAGTGTAATGTTGAAGGATTTTAACTTTGTAAACCTTTACCCTTGAGAATGACTTCGGATACCACTTGTGGTGGTTAACCTGCTCTGATACCACTTCTTGGATCTCACTGCTCTGATACCACTTGTTGGTGCAACGCTTATATTGCGGAATCCGCTTACACCACAAGAACTAAGCTAAAGTGATGTTAGAACACTTCTATAATCATCAATAGCTTAGCTACCTTCTAAAACTGAAAACTTTATAACTGTATTAGTGAAAATTGAAATTCACTTTATAGAGAGTTTCGTGTTTCCTTCAAGCTTCAGTTCTGAACTAATTTACTTCAGTCTTTACACTACTGTGTTTGCTTACAGTTAAACAATCTTTGCGTCACTTAACTATGTCAAAACTGTGTTTTGAACTCACCAAAATTTCACCAGAACTTCACCGGACTGTCACTGGACTCTTACTGGAATGTCACCGGAATCTTACCGGAATCAACTGCAATTCTATTTGTAATTACTTCAAATGTGTATAGATGAAGTAAGAAAGTAATACGTGAACGTTTTTCACTGAATGAACTCTATCTGAAGTTTAAGAAAAACTTCATCAGTTCTTGATGATTAGACTTTGTACTGTGTGTACGTGTTCCTTTTCACTGGATTCTTTGATCAGTTTATAGTAGAGACTTATAGCTACAAGATAAGCTATATCTCATACAAAACTTTACACCGTACTTTGAGATCTAACTCATAGAAGTACCAGAAAAACATTTACTGAGAAAACTATAACTGTTAACTAACTTTCATAGTAGCATGAAATTACTTAGATTTGTTCACGTACGAAGAATGCGCTCAATCTTCCACATGAACATGTGTTTTCTATTAGAGAAGATGTGTACAAAAATAGCTTGGCCTCACTTTGCTCATAGCTATGGAAAACTCTCCTACTCTGAGTAGTTATTCCTTACCATCTCTCTCAGATGAATACCCGACATTTCAGGTTCTATTATTCATCTCTACATACACAATCTCTGGGGTCTTCTACTCTCATACATATGCTATACATGCACATTTGCACTCTACTCTCTCTTATATATATTTTGATCCAAGTTTCAACAAACTCAAATTCTGGAAGTTTCTACGCTGTATATTACAGACGTGAATTTGTCCCTTCACTAAGGTTTTGGTTTTTTTGAATGCTTTGTTTCTTCTTTCCTTCTTTCTTTATGTCGTTATGCATAATTAGTGAGTGAATCTCCAACAAAAGAAAGATGCAACGGCAAGAGAGTATATCTACAATACCGTTACAGATCATCTACTACCACATATTAGAGGTCTGGAGAAAGCAAAAGACATATGGAGTGCATTGGAAGATCATTTCCAAAATACTACCAAAGCTAGGAAGGCTAGCTTATGGTCAGAATTTACAACGTTCAAGAAAAAGCAAAGTCAAAGCATTAGTGATGATGTCACTAAGATGAAAGACTTGGCAGATAGTCTTGGATCTATTGACGAAGATATCGAAGACCATAGGTTGATAGCGCAATTGCTTGTCGGATTGAGAGGTGATGAAAGGTGGAAACCTTTCTTACTCTCAACTGAACTTTCATTAAATGATTTTGTACGAGATTTAAATCAGTTGCGTGGATTAATGCTAACATTTGAGCAAGATTTGAAGACAAACGGAGATAAAGCAAAGAATAAGAAGAAAGGTGATAAAGGTAAAGAAAAAGATGAAGAAGAAATGACTACTCAAGCAAATTATGCAAAAGGAAGAGGTAATGCCAGAAGTAGAAGTAGAGGTAATACAAAAGGAAGAGGAAATCAGAATAACAACAAGAAGTCCTGTTGGATCTGTGGATTAAGCAATCATTTGGCTCATGATTGTTGGCATAATTCTCAAGGATCAAGTCAGAATCAGAATAACAATGGCAGAGGCAGAAGCGGAAGATATCAAAGAGGTAGACAAAGCCAAAGAGGCGGATATGGTAGGGGTGGGGAAGAAGTTGGGGACGGAATCAGTCTCACAACACTACCTACTACAACTATGCGAATGATATGCAGAATGACAATCATACAATGCTGATGATGAATTCTATAAGCATGTCAGAGAATGAAGATCTCAAGGTATTCTATATTGAGTCTGGTTGTTCAAATCATTTTTTAGGAAATATAGAGCTCTTATCAGAACTGGAAGGAGGAATTTCAAATCATGTAGTACAAACAGGTGATAATACAAAACATAATGTGAGGTCAATTGGAAAGGTGAAGTGCAAGAATGGAGCTGACCTACTAACAAATGTTTCGTATGTTCCAACAATTCCGAAAAATCTGATCAGTGTGGGACAGAAAGTAGAAAAAGGTTTTCAAGTCAGGTTTACAAATGAAGGAGTATTTGTTGAAGATCCAGAGAATGGATAAAATCAAATTGTCCCTGGTAAAAAGGAAGGTAGACTTTTTACTCTTAAAGTACAAGGAAATGTTGGTGAAGCATTGATCACACATGGTGATGAAGTGTTTGCAGATATAGACCTCTGGCATAAGAGGTTAGGACATTTTAATGAAAAAGGAATCAAAACTATGGTGGAGAAATAATCTGTAAGTGGATTACCAAATATGAAGAATCAACATATGATTCATAAATGCGTGTTGGAAGTCAATGTCCTCATTGGTCCAACAAATAGCTTCATAAGAAGCTTTCTCCATATTCTTCTAGGCAGGCACAGTCTTTGCATATAGATTTTATTCTATATTCCTCCAACAAGTGATGACGGGCGCTCATGTGGTCTAGCCCATATGTTCTAAAACGTTCTGCATCCACCAGGGTATGAATCCTGTACGCAACAACAGCGAAAGAGTTTCTTTTAGAATCATTAAACTTTGCTTTTAGGAAACGCACACGCACGGACTACGGAAGAGCTTTCTTTTTCGTAAGCGATCAATCACGATCGTTGTGCTTTCTTTTAGCTTTTCATGAGTACTCAACAACTATGTAATAAGGCCCTTGGCTCATTGTGTAACACACTCACTCAAAGATCTAGAGCTTGGAGATCTTCTTGAAGACAGAGTGTTCTCACACTCTTGAAGGAGGTGAAGTTGTGGTGAAGGAGAGGCTACTCTCATTGCAGCAGGAATTCTTCTACGAGGTGGTGGTAACTATCTTTTGTGAGTTAACCTTGTGGTTGATTTTCAATTTTGTTACACTATTTTGTTAGCTTCGTTGCTTCATTCTCTTCACACACACACTTAGATTATTTCGACATAATCTAAATTTTGTATCATCATCTTCTTATTCTTCCATTAGTGAGTGCACCACTTTATATGGTTGAGTAGTACTCCCATGTTGTAATTTGGACATCTATTATTCTTAGTGAAGTAAGCATCTAGCTTACGTTCCCTATCCTTGTCTCAAGATCTCTTTCTTTCTCTATCTCACGTATCATCTTGTCAATTAAGTTGTGTATGCTCAAAAGGTTTTAGTATTGGAACGATCCTGGGGCCCCAAATTCCAACACTGCAAAGCTTGTCAGATGGGAAAAGCACACACGTTACCATTTCAGAAGAATGGTTACAAACACGATGGTTTGCTAGAGCTCATACATACAGATGTATGGGGACCAACAAAAGAAGGATCTATCAAGGGCTCAAGGTATTATGTTCTTTTTATTGATGATGCAACAAGATGGATAGCACTTTATGTTTTGAAAGAGAAGTCATAAGTATTTGAAGCTTTCAAGCATTTTCATGCATATGCTGAAAGACTTACAGGACATAAACTCAAAAGACTAAGGTCTGATGGAGGAGGAGAATATTTTTCTCGAGAATTCAATGATTATTTGTGGGAAGTGATGGAGAGTGTTAATCTCCAAAAGAATAAGCTACTCTTGTAGTTAGAGCACCTCTATAACAGGAATAACTCAAACCTTCACCAATTTTAGAGGATCAATGATCAATTATAAAGATTGTGAAAAATATGTGAAGAAGATGACTACACAGAAAGTCTGCTGCACATATCTCTCTCTTTAACTTATGAATTATGTAAAACTTTTTGATGAAACTTTGCACAAGGTGTTGCCTACAGTTTGCGCACCTTCTCCAAGTTGAATTACTCCAAAAGATTCAGTATATCTTGAGAAATGATCTCAACAAATTACCTATGCCTAAAACTGCTCTTCTTAGAAGTCGATTTAGACACCTATAGCTTTTAACACTTGGTTCTCTCAATCTAGAACCCGTTTATGAAAATGCTTTTAGCCACAGATAGCTTACCTTCCAACTTAAAGATTGAGTGCTTGCTTGCTCAAAAGTTTACACTGTGGAAGGAGAACTAAACAAAACATTAACATCGAATTTTGCGCCTATTTTAGGAACCAGTGAACACTTCTTCACATATGAATGTTCCTAAAATCACTGATCTTAAATTCTTTCTCCATTTGCTTCTTTAGGCTTTGAATACCTTTCTCATCTGCACCTGTAAGAATTATATCATCAACATATATGCACATGTAAATGAACCCATCATCACTTGCTTTGACAAGCAAGCTACTATCTGCCTTTGATACTTGAAATCCAAGTTCTTTCAAGAACTTTACAAGTCTATAATTCCATGCCCTTGGGGCGTGCTTCAAACCATACAAAGCTCTCTTGAGCTTACATACATACTCTGGATACCTTTCATCTCTGAATCCTTGGGGTTGCTCCATGAAAACATCACCTGAAATATAACCATTTAAAAAAGCATTCTTCACATCTAATTGACATAATTTCCAACCTTTACATGCAGCAATGGCTATTAGTGTCCTGATGGTTGTCATCTTTGCCACATGACTATAGGTCTCATCATAATCTATACCATAAGTCTGAGCAAAACCCTTCACAAAAAGTCTAGCTTTATATCTAGACACACTTCCATCTGCATACCTCTTTGTCTTGTAGACCCACTTGCATCCTATGATCTTCTGGCTATTTGGTTTAGGAACCAACTCCCATGTCTGGTTCTCCATCAATGCATCATACTCCTCCTGCATAGCTTTCTCCCAATTCTCCTTACCTTTTGCCTCTTCATATGTAGAAGGGTCTTCATCTGCCTTCATCATATAAGCATAATCTTTGGTAGCCAAAAAAGAAGTGTCATAGCTATACCTTGTAGGTTGCCACTTGTGTCTTGATGACCTTCTGAGTTCTCCACTCTTTGAGGTTTCTGGTTCATCACACTCAGGATCAAATCTTGGCATTTCTTCAACTTCAACCTGCACTTCATTATTCTCCTCTTCATCAAATATCTGAACCTTTGATTTACCTTTCTTTTGATTCACAACTTCTTCATCACCTGCATTAATATTGATTGTACTTGCATACCAAGTGCCTTGCTCATCAAATGTAACATCCTTAGATACAAGGAATTGTTTTGTGGATGGACTCCACAACCTATATCCCATCTGCTTATCATCATAACCAGTGAATACATACTTTTCAGCTTTAGGTTCCAATTTGTGCGTTAATTGTGATGGCACATATGCATATGCCAAACATCCAAATACTTTGCAATGATCCAAGGTAGGTCTCTTTCCCCACCAAGCTTCATAAGGTGTCATACCCTACAAGGCTTTACATGGTAGCCTATTAACCAAATAAGTAGCTGTATTTACAGCCTCAACCCACAAATAATTAGGGCAATTTTTCTCCTTCATCATGGATCTTGCAAACTCAACAAGAGTTCTATTTCTTCTCTCTGCTACACCATTTTGTTGAGGAGAGTACCTGCAAGTAATTTCCCTTTTTATACCTGCATTCCACAAGTAATCACTGAACTCATTAAAAAAATACTCTTCCCCTCCATCTGACCTTAGTCTCTTCAATTTATGACCTATAATTCTCTCTGCATACACATGATAGTGTTTGAATGTATTGAATACTTCTGACTTATCTTTGATCACATAGATAGTGATCCATCTGGTAGCATCATCAACATAAATCACATAATACCTTGAACCATTGATACTAAAATCTTTTGATTGTCCCCACACATCTATGTGTACCAATTCGAGCTTCTTTGAATACATAAAACCATGCTTGGAATAAGATTGCTTATGAGCCTTACCTAATTGACACGCCTCACATCTGTATGTCATATGTTGACCTGCAACATTAGGCAATCCAAGCACTGAACCATTGTTAACCATATCTTTGATACCTCTTTCATTGAAATGTCCAAGCCTCTTGTGCTGAAGATCTAACTCAGATATCTTATGCCCTCCATAAGTGAACAAGGCATGACCAACATTACCTTGAATCTTCAATGTGAACAATCTTCCTTCTTTCTTCCCTGAAACAATCTGTTTAAACCCATTGCTAGGGTCTTCCACAAACACTCCTTCATTAGTGAATCTAACTTCATAACCTTTTTCAACAATTTGTCCTACACTTATGAGATTCTTAGGAATTGTAGGAATATACAAGACCTTACTCAAGAGGGTGCTACCATCCTTGGCCTTCACTGATGAAATTGACTTCACATTGTGCTTTGTATTGTCACCTGTTTGAACTACATGATTAGTTACCTTATTCTCCAAATCAGTCATCAAGGCTATGTTACCACTCAGGTGATTGCTACACCCTGAGTCAATGTAGAAGACTCTTTGGTCTTCACTTTGCCTTTCACAAGTTGCATTCATTATCAATGTTGAATCCTCCTTCTGATCTGAAGCATAATTGTAGTAAGTATTTTTGTATTGTTGACTTTGGAATCCTCTACTTGCATTTCTTCCAAAGTAACCTCTACTACCTCTACCTCTGAAATTACCTCTTTGATTTTTGCCACCTCTTCCTCTTGAATTAAAATTCTGATTATATCTACCATTACTCTGAGTATTATGCCAACAATCATTAGCTAAGTGATTTGTCTTACCACAAATCCAGCAAGCTTTGACTCCATCTTTATAACTCCTTCCTCTTCCTCTACCTTTGCCACCTCCTCTTCCTCTTAGGAAGTTGGCTTGACTAGTTGTGCCTTCATCTTCATTTGCTTGTTGCTTCCCTTTACTATTTTTCTTCTTATCCTTTCAATACATTGCATGACCTGTACTCTTGTCACCTTCACCTTTGACATCCTGCTCAAAGGTTAACATATGTCCTAGCAACTGATTTATGTCAGGAGTAAAATGATCAAGTGATAATTCAGTAGACAAAATGAATGGCTTCCATTTGTCATCACCTCTCAACCCTGTGAGAATTTGCCTTACCAATTTATCCTCCTCAATGTCTTCATCAACTGATGGAGAGTGTTAATCTCCAAAATAACAAGCTACTCTTGTAGTTAGAGCACCTCTATAACAAGAATAACTCAAACCTTCACCAATTTTAGAGGATCAATGATCAATTATAAAGATTTTGAAAAATCTGTGAAGAAGATGACTACACAGAAAGTCTGCTGCACATATCTCTCTCATTAACTTATGAATTGTGTAAAACTTTTTGATGAAACTTTGCACAAGGTGTCGTCTACAGTTTGCGCACCTTCTCCAAGTTGAGTTACTCTGAAAGATTCAGTATATCTTGAGAAATGATCTCAACAAGTTACCTATGTCTAAAACTGCTCTTCTGAGAAGTCGATTTAGACACCTATAACTTTTAACACTTGGTTCTCTCAATCTAGAACCCGTTTATGAAAATGCTTTTAGCCACATATAGCTTACCTTCTAACTTAAAGATTGAGTGCTTGCTTGCTCAAAGCTTTACACTGTGGAAGGAGAACTGACCAAAACATTAACATCAAATTTTGCGCCTATTTCAAGAACGAGTGAACACTTCTTCACATATGAATGTTCCTATTCATAATTCTCATGGCGTGTTTACAATTAGACTCTCAAACTTTAACCATAGAATCATTAATTATGGACTTAGACATCCACAAAAGGATTCTCGAAATGATCAAGCACAGAAGGAGAATGCACAGAAACATCGGGCGCAATTTTCTTTCATTCTTGAAGGAATTTACAACTAAATGATGAGAGAGACTTAACTCACTTCTAGGATGTCTAATAACTCATACAACTACTGATTTCTCTATTCTCATGCTCTCTCATATTTGACCCGACTTTTTACTTGTATATATAGACCAATATTTACAATATCATGACTATACAAAAGTGTAAGTGAACTATCTCTAAATTAATGTACATATGTGTACACATCTTTATCTTCTGAACATGCACTTCCTCCATGCTTCATAACTTGAACTTTCCTTTAGTCCTTGACTTCATTAGAGTTTCAATTGTTGATTGCCCTGCACCAACAGAAAGCAGGTATCAAAAGAGAAATAACTTGCAGGTATACACAACAACAAAATGGAGTAGCAGAAAGAAGAAACAGAACTCTAGTTGAGTTTGCAAGAGCAATGTTAAAGGAGAAGAATTGTCCAAACTATCTTTGGGCTGAGGCTGTAAATACAACTACATATCTGGTAAATGGATTACCGTGTACAACTTTAAATGGGATGACCCCTTATGAAGCTTGTTGGGGTAAGAAACCAACACTTGATCATTGTAAAGTGTTTGGATCAGTTGCTTATGATTATGTACCATCACAACTTAGACATAAGCTTGAACCAAAAGCTGAAAAGTATATGTTCATCAGATATGATGAAAAGCAGATGGGTTATGGGTTATGGAGTCCTTTAACCAAACAGTTTACTGTTTCCAGAGATGTGACATTTGATGAAGGAAAGAGCTGGTATGCAGATAGAGAGCATAATGATGAAACAATTGAAGAAGAGGTAAGAAGAATTGAAAAAGGTAAATCACATATGTAGGTGAATGGAGATGAAGATCATATGCAGGCAAGTACATCCAGGATCGGATCAACTATGAGAAATGAAGATGGAGCGAGATATGATGAAGAAGTGTATTCAGATACACGAAGAATATGAACCAAGAAGGTTCAATAGAGTAAGGAAACAACCAACAAGGTATTCCTATGATACTTCTTATTTGACGCAGAAAAACTATGCTTACTTAGTAGAGGAAGATGAAGAACCTCAGAATTACAGTGAAGCAAAAGGTAAGAAAAAATGGGAAGAAGCAATGAAGGAAGAGTTTGATGCACTGAAAGAGAACAAGACTTGGGAACTTGTTCCAAAACCAAAGCTAGACTGGTAGTCAAAGGTTATGCTCAGATGCATGGCATAGACTATGATGAGACATTTAGTCCGGTGGCGAAGATGTTAACCATAAGGACAATGATTGCTATAGCAGCATCAAAAGGATGGAAGCTAAGTCAATTGTATATAAAGAATGCTTTTTTAAATGGATATAGATCAGATGAAGTTTACATGGAACAACCTCAAGGGTTTGTAAGTTCTGGTTACCCAAATCATGTTTGCAGATTAAGAAGAGCACTCTATGGATTGAAGCAAGCTCCAAGAGCTTGGAATTACAGACTTCTAAAGTATCTAAATAATCTTGGATACCAAATTTCAAAGGCAGATGCAAGTCTACTCGTTAAGAGAACAGATGAAGGTATGATCTACATTGTATTTATTTAGATGACATTATAATCACAGGTACCTCAGATGAAGGAATCAAAGAGGTAAAAAGATTGCTTGAAAAAGAATTCAAGATGAGTGATCTAGGAAAGTTATCATACTTTCTTAGAATGGAAGTTACATATACAAATCATGGTGTATATGTTTCGCAAGAAAGGTATCTCCTAAACTTACTGAAGAAGTTTAACATGGAGAATTGTAGAGAAGCCTCAACACCACTTGAGGTCAATCAAAAACTCAGCAAATATGATGGTGCAGAGTTTAAAGATATGAGAGAGTATCAATCTTTAGTGGGAAGCTTGATTTATGCTACGCTAACAAGACCAGATCTTGGTTATGCAGTAGGAGTTCTTTCACAGTTTATGCATTGTCCGAAGGATCAACATTGGGTTGCAGGACAAAGAGTTCTTAGATATATCAAAAGAACTATAAAGGAAGGATTATATTATCCTTTTACATGAGATATACAATTGAGAGCATATAGTGACTCAGATTGGGCACGAAGTCAAGATGATAGAAGATCGACACATGGGTATATGATATACCTAGGAGATAAGCTTGTGAACTGGTATTCAAAGAAGCAACATACAGTGGCTTCATCATCACCTGAAGCTGAGTATAAAGGACTTGTGGAAGCAGCTAAAGAAGTGATATGGATGCAAACCTTTTTCAAAAGCATGGGTATTGATCAAGGTATACCTATCATACATGGAGATAATATGAGTTCGTTGTTTCTTGTAGCAAATCCGGTATTTCATGCAAGAACAAAGCACATAGAGATTCAATATCATTTCCTGAGGGAAAAGGTAATGGAGAAGGAGATTGAAATAGTATTCACTCCTACAAAAGATTAGATTGCAGATATTTTGACAAAGAGCTTGGATGGAGTAAAGACAAGCAGATTAAAAAAAATGGCAGGAATAAAAGAAAAGAAGAATATATGAAAGACCAGAAGATGCAAATTAGTGATTGAGGGGGAGCTGTTGGAGATTCACTCACTAATTAGACATAAAGACATGAAGATAAAGAAAGAAAAAGAGAAGCAAAAACAAAGCATTCAGAAAAATCAAAGCCTTAGTGAAGGGACAAATTCACACCTGTAATATACAGCGTAGAAAATTCCAAAATTACGAGTTTTGAGTCTCGGATCAAATTGTATATAAGAGAGTTGAGAGTAGAAGAACATATATGATAGAAGAGAGGAGAGACGAGATAGAGCTCAAGTAGAGAGCTTAGAAAGTGCATGTATGTAGAGATGAATAATAGAACCTGAACAGTCGGGTATTCATCTGAGAGAGATGGTAAGGAGAAACTACTCAGCATAGGAGAGTTCTCATGGCTATGAGCAAAGTGAGGCCAAGCCATTTTTGTACACATCTTCTCTAATAGAAAACACATGTTCATGTGGAAAGACCTGAGCGCATTCTTCTTGTGTGTAAAATCTAAGTGATTTCATATTACTGTGAAAGTTAATTAACAGTTACAATTTTGTCAGTACATTTTTTACGGTACTTCTGTAAGTTAGATCTCACAGTACAGTGTAAAGTTTTTCATGACTGATAGCTCATCTTGTAGCTAGTAGTCTCAACTACAAACTGATCAAAGAAGTTTGTGAAAC